>JAJPUD010001479.1:0-18733 GCA_023553655.1 Myrmecobius fasciatus | reverse complement strand
TAGGCAGGTTGGCAATGTTACCTGTTCTAATCTACTTTTAGGCAGGTAAAGTATTGTTATCCACATTATATGGATGAGGCATCTGAGGCCCAGAAAGATTAAGTGGCAATGACATGTTTAAATTCAACATTAATGGTAAAAAAAAAATTTAAATAATAAAAATGAAAACGATCTCCCAGCATTTATTTTACTTACTAAGCACTTATGTGCCTAGGCACTGTGCTAAGCACTGGGGATTAAAAATATAAAAGTGAGACACTTGCTGCTTTGAAGAGGCTTAAGTTCTAATAGAGGGAGACAATATGTTTAGGGACATGGTGATCAAGGGAGCAAGAGTTTAGGGGATCATAGTAATGTGGGTTGATTCATAGGGCAGCCAATTGATACACTCTATCCAAGAGCAGTGGTAGTATTTGTGATAGCCCAGGCAAGAAAATACAGGACAGCCGACATAATTAGAATTTTGAGAGCCTTTATTACCCGAGCCCGGGGACTTGACCCTTTAGAAGAGTCCAGCCGACTGACCCCTCTAATAGATTCCAGCCCTGAGCCTTGGGAGGAGCACACCTTTAAAGAGGTTGGCTACCCCCTAGGTTCCATTTGACATTGACATCTCACTTACAACTGGGAGATAACAAGATATGGGAAATACAATGGAAAACACCTATATGCTTTGACTGTAGACCAGACGTAGATAGGCAAACATTTTTCAGATATTCAAAAGACTCTGACCCACAAGAGATTTCCAAGGCCTTATGACCCAAATGTCCTGAGAGATTCCAAAGTCCTATAACCCAGATGTGGGGCCCAGTCTTCTGTCCATTTCACTCCCCCCTTTTTATTGTCAGACTTGTGACTCATCTGAGGCCAAAGGGGAGGAAGTCATTTTGAGGGTGAAAAGTCTGAGGTTCTGTATGGTCCTGAACATAAGAGGTGAGACACAGGGAGCTATGAGGAGGAGTTGCAAGAATAGGAGGACTGGACTTTTGATCCCTGAAAGGGTCATCAGCCAAGGGGACCAATTACGGAGAAACTAAAATAAAACTAGAAAAAGGTGCAAGGGCCTAGGGGAGGGCAAGTCTCTCCCTGATAGCCCCAGAGCTGTTAACAGCCTTCCATAGTGCTCCCTGTTGCAAGCTTGTCAGGTCCTCTGTATTCTGGAGCTCCATCCTAGCCAGGGGACTCAGCCTGAGATGGGCAGTTCAATGTTAGGTTTGCAGTGGTTTGTGCACTTAACCCTCTGCTTACAAAGGGAGCAGTGCCCAAGGCAGCTTGCATTAGCCCCTCTAGGGCTGTACAGGCCGTCAGAGACTCCAAGGGGAAAGAGTGAGGCCCAAAGTTGTCCCTGCTGTCCCTGCTCAGAACAACAGACAGGCTGGGGAACACTGCTACAGATCAGAGTGTCAGAGTCAGAGTGTCAGTCCACTGAGGCAGCACCCACGAACCCAGAGGCATAATAAACAAACTGCAACATAGGATGCTGAGATGCTAAGTGACTGGGGTTACAGCACTGGAGAGGTGGATCAGAGAGACTGCCAGGAATCAGAAAATGGTCCCAGAAACGGAGTCTGCCGGAGCCATTCCAACAGAACAAGGGGGTTCAAAGTTAAAGCAGAACCAGCAATCACAGACCAGTTGGGGTTTAAATAATAAACCAAGCAGGCAGAAAAAACGAAAAATAGACTGCTGTAGGGGCTTCCATTTTAAACTGGTGGGTTGGGGACAGGGCAGAAGTGCCTAAGGCCAAATGAATAGGAAACTAAAGGGCACTAATGGTTCCCATTTCAAGTATTTTTGGGAAAAATCTACAAGCTTTCCTGGTTATTATTTCTCATTCCTCCCCCTTTTTGTTTTTCCCACTGAAGGAATCAACCAAGGAGGAGTAAATAAGGCTCTAGTTGTCAAGCCCATCCCATAACAGACTAGTATAGTAGGGGGTTTTTACACTCTGGAACTCAAGATCCCTTAACAATTACATATCCTGAGGGGAACATTGTGATCAATTTGACAATGCAGATACAAACTATACGTTACAGTCCTAACCCAACATTTTCCATCCCTAAATCCAAAATATAGCACTAGAAAACCCAATCATAATTGTACAGTTACACACAGTAACAGGGGATTCAATCAGGATTATACAGTAACAGGGGATTATACAGTAAGGCACAGTCAGTTTTCAACCAGCCCAGAACAAGTCCATTCAGGAAAAAGGGCGATGTCTCTTTAAGAAGCCGGTGCAGAGCTGACGAATGGAACTTCTCCTCCCAAGGAAGCAGGCAGTGAATTTATCAGGGTCCCAGAAGCAGCCAGTAAACCTGTAAATTTAACCAAAATCTAGAAAAAATAAGAAATCTAACAAATGAATGCTAGGACAGTCTGAGACAGAAAAGACTGGTTCACAAAACGAGGAGAAGCCAGCAGAGATGTACCAGCGGCCTCCAAGCAAGAGACAGGTTTGTCTCACAGGCAGAGAAACTGCTGCAGGCTGATAACAAAAAGCAGTTAGATCTCACAGACAACTGCTGTAATTGTCCTCTCAGTATGCAGAAACCTTAAGGATCTGAATACCTACAGATGACCAGGCTAAATACTCATGTGCCTAAACATAATGATTACATATAATGATTACAGAAAGTCAGATTGGAAACAGCAAGGTATGACATAATTAAGTTGCAGCAATGATTTCTATTGACTTATTGCTCTGATCACAGAAATTAGTTACAGGAGGAAAAACAGAAACATACTTATAACACAATATAATCAGTCAAAACTGAGAGAGACTTCAGCACATACAGGACACAGGATAAAATAGCCTTAACTCCAGGTAATTGTCCCAGTAACTTACAGAAGGTGGAACTTTAAAATCCTAAACAATATCAGCTACAAGCCCAAGAAATTTTACCTCCAATAACAAATTCCATTAACCAAAATTTCAGATGAATCCTAAACAGGCATTTACCATGACATTATATTGATAACAGTAAGAAATTTGTCCCATGAACTTTCTGGGACTTAATTTTCACATCAAATATATGTTTCATAAGGTGAATATTACAGATCATTTTGCTTTAAAATACCCTATACATAAAATTCCATTTTGCTTTAAAATACCCAATACATAAAATTCCAAATTACATATTGTCCAGAATAGAAACATAGGTAGAGACACAAAAGGCATAAAACTAATTTTCTCAAAATCCCTTCAGACAGAATACAATTTTAAGATGACTTAATACAACCGATTAAAACTCATACAGAATATCCCATTTTCATATAGAAGAATCAATTAAAAAATCAATTAAACTTTAGGAAAGAACCTTACCAAATTACAGATCACATTTGCTATCATATTCCTTAAACCTTAAGTAAACAAATAGCCAAGTTTATTTCCATTTCTAAAGAAGCAGTTGAAAGTGTAGGGGGTTAAAACTTCACCCTTTGAGAAAGTATCTTCCCATTTCTCCCTCCCCCATTCAGCTCTTAGTTCCTTAATTAACTCTTAAAATGCCAAATCCTTGGAGAGACTTGCATGAACCGATGCTGAGTGAAATCAGCAGAACCAGGAGAACATTATACACAGCAACAAGACTATACGATGATCAATTTTGATGGACATGGTTCTCCTCAACAATGATGTGATTCAAACCTGTTGTGCTTCGATGAAGATAGTCATATACATCCAGAGAGAGGCCTGTGGGAACTGAGAGTGAATCACAACACAGCATTTTAACGCTTTCTGTGAATATTTCCATGCATTCTGTTTTCCTTCTTAGGTTGTTTTTTTTTCTTCTTCTCTTTCTAGATCTGATGTTTCTTGTGCAGTAAGATAACTGTGTAGATATGTATACATGTATTGTATTTATCATATAATTTATCCTATCTAGCATGTATTAGATTACCTGTCATCTAGGGGTGGGGGTTGGGGGGAAGGAAAGGAAAAGCTTGGGAAAAAAAAAAGTTTTTTTGAAAAGGTCAATGTTGAAAGGTCACTCATATGTTTTGCAAATAAAAAGCTTTATTAAAAAAAAAAAGCCAAATCCTTCTCTCTTCCTGTTCCCAAATACCTTTCTAACCTTTTTTTCTTCTCCACATCCTCTTCACTTTCTTCTACATGACTTTTTCCCTCTTTTCACTCTTCCAAAATATACACAAAATACTCTCCCTTAATCCCTCAATTCCATAACCCATTCACAAAGCCATCTCTTATCTCCTGTCTTTAAAACGACTACTTCTATGTGTTTTATCCTTTTTTTTAACTTGACTCCTCTCCATTCCACCTACTTTAAAACTTTAAACTTTCTGATTCACAATATAGTGAAGTCAAATAACTTCATAAAACTCACACACATGTTCAGCATGACAAACTTTAAAGCATAACTTATAATGCTTACAAATTATCTAAAATATCTTTCAAAAGGTAACCTAAGTTACCAGAACTTTTTTTTCTTTTCTTTTTTTTTTTTTTTATTAAAGCTTTTTATTTGTATAACATATGTATGGGTAGTTCCCCAACATTGATCTTTACAAAGCTTTCCATTACAAATTTTACCCCCAGTCCCCTCCCCTCCCCTAGATGGCAGGAAGTCCACTACATGTTAATGATGTTGAAATGCTTGAGAGGTTATGCAAGAAAAATCCTATCTACAAGAAAAAAAAAAGAATCGGAGAAAGGCAACACAATGCAAGCAAATATCCATAGAGATGATGAAAATGTTACCTTGTGGTCCATATTTCATTTCCCTCTCTCTGGGTGTTTATGGTTTTCTTCAGTGAACAATTGGAACTGGTTTGAGACAATTCTTTGTTGCAGAGAGCCATGTCCATCAGAATTGATCATCATGTAATACTGTTGTTGCTGTGTATGATGATCTCCTGGTTCTGCTCATTTCACTCAGCATCAGCTCATGCAAGTCCCTCCAGGCCTCTCTGAAATCGTCCTGCCACTCTCCAATTGATGGGCATCACTTCAGTTTCCAGTTTCTAGACACTACAAAAAGGGCTGCCACAAAAATTCTTGCACAGGTCGGTCCCTTTCCCTCCTCTAAGATCTCTTTGGGATATAGGCCCAGTAGGAACACTGCTGGGTCAAAGGGTATGCACAGTTTGACAACTTTTTGAGCATAGCTCCAAATTGCTCTCCAAAATGGTTGGATCCGTTCACAGTTCCACCAACAATGTATTAGTGTCCCAGTTTTCCCACATCCCCTCCAACATTCATCATTATCTTTTCCTGTCATTTTAGCCAATCTGACAGGTGTGTAGTAGTACCTCAGAGTTGTCTTAATTTGCATTTCTCTGATCAATAGTGATTTGGAGCAACTTTTCATATGACTAGAGATGGTTTTAATTTCATCCTCTGAAAATTGTCTGTTCATATCCCTTGACCACTTATCTATTGAAGAGTGGCTTGAATTCTTACATATATGAGACAATTCTCTATATATTTTATAAATGAGGCCTTTATCAGAACCATTAAATGTAAAGATGATTTCCCAATTTGATGCTTCCCTCCTAATTTTGTCTGCATTTGTTTTGTTTGTACAGAAACTTTTCAACTTAATATATTCAAAATTATCCATCTGGTGTTCAATTAGGAGTTCCAGGTCTTCTTTGGACATAAATTTATTCCATCTCCACAGGTCTGAGAGGTAAACTATCCTATGTTCCTCTAACTTGCTTACAAAGTCCCTCTTTATATCTAGATCATGAACCCATTTAGATCTTATCTTGGTATGTGGTGTTAGGTATGGGGAAAGCCCTAATTTCTTCCACACTAGTTTCCAATTTTCCCAGCAGTTTTTGCCGAATAGTGAGTATTTATCCCAAAAGCTGGGGTCTTTGGGTTTATCGAATACTAGATTGTTAAGGTTATTGCCTAGATTGTCCTGATATCCCATCCTGTGCCACTGATCGACTGCTCTATTTCTTAACCAGTACCAAACGGTTTTGATGACTGCTGCTTTATTTTTATTTATTTTTATTTTTTATTTTTTAAATTTTATTTGCATAACATATGTGTGGGTAATTCTTCAACAATAACCCTTACATAGCTTTCTGTTACAAATTTTTCCCCTCAACTCCCCATCCCTCCCCTAGATGGCAGGATATCCACCACATGTTAATTATGTTAAAATATTGGCAAATCGAATATATGTATACATATTTCCAAACTTATCATTGTTGTGCAAGAAAAATCTTATCTACACAAATGATATATCAGATAAAGGAAACACAATGTAAGCAAACATCAATCAAGGAGTATGAGAATGTTATGTTGTGGTCCACATTTCACATCCCTCTCTCTGGGTGTATATGGCTTTCTTCAGTGAACAATTGGAGGTGGTTTGAAACATTTCATTGTTGAAGAGAGCCATGTCCATCAGAATTGATCTTCATATAGTACTGTTGTTGCCGTGTATAATGATCTCCTGGTTCTGCTCAATTCACTCAGCATCAGTTCATGTAAGTCTCTCCAGGCCTCTCTGAAATCATCTTGCTGGTCATTTCTTACAGAACAATAATATTCCATAATATTCATATACCATAATTTATTCATCCATTCTCCAATCGAAGGGCATCTATTTAATTTCCAGTTTCTAGCCATTACAAAAAGGGCTGCCACAAACATTCTTGCACATGTGGGGCCTTTTCCTTCCTTTATGATTTCTTTGGGATATAAGCCCAATAGAAATGCTGCTGGGTCAAAGGGTATGCACAGCTTGATAACTTTTTGAGCATAGCTCCAAATTGTTCTCCAGAATGGCTGTATCCGTTCACAGCTCCACCAACAATGCATCAGTGTCCCAGCCCTCCTGACCGCTGCTTTATAATATAGTTTTAGATCTGGTACAGCAAGGCCACCTTCATCTGCCTTTTTTTTCATTAATCCCCTTGAAATCCTTGAACTTTTGTTCTTCCAAATGAACTTTGTTAATATTTTTTCTAGATCTGTAAAATAATTTCTTGGGAGTTTGATTGGTATGGCACTAAATAAGTAGATTAGTTTGGGTAGTATTGTCATTTTTATTATGTTCGCTCTGCCTTCCCATGAGCACTTAATATTTTTCCAATTGATTAGGTCTGATTTTATTTGTGTGGAAAGTGTTTTGTAATTTAGTTCGTATAGTTTCTGACTTTTCCTTGGCAGATAGATTCCCAAATATTTTATCTTATCATCTGCTATTTGGAATGGAATTTCTTTTTGTATCTCTTGCTGCTGAACTTTGTTGGTAATATATTAAAATGCTGATGATTTATGTGGATTAATTTTGAATCCTGCCACTTTGCTAAAGTTGTGAATTGTTTCTAGTAGTTTTTTAGTTGAGTCTCTAGGGTTCTCTAAGTATACCATCATGTCATCTGCAAAGAGTGATAATTTGGTTTCTTCATTATCTACTCTGATTCCTTTTATCTCTTTTTCTTCTTTTATTGCTAAAGCTAACATTTTTAATACAATATTAAATAGTAATGGTGACAGTGGGCAGCCTTGTTTCACTCCTGATCTTATTGGGAATGGTTTTAGTTTGTCTCCATTACATATGATGCTTGCTGATGGTTTTAAATAGATGCTACTGATCATTTTAAGGAAAAGCCCATTTATTCCTATACTCTCTAGTGTTTTTAATAGGACAGGGTGTTGGATTTTATCAAAGGCTTTTTCTGCATCTATTGAGATAATCATATGGTTTTTGTTAGTTTTGTTATTAATATAATTAATTATGCTGATAGTTTTCCTAATATTGAACCAGCCCTGCATCCCTGGTGTAAATCCTACTTGGTCATAGTGTACTATCCTGTTACCAGAACTTTTAAAAACAAACTATTATTAAACTGACTCAAATCAAATACAGCTTTTAGAAATTTCTCTTTCAATAAGCCAATTATTCAAATTCCTAAGATCTCATACCCAGAATAAACAGATGTAACATGCACAATGCAACAATATTATTTCCCACAATTTCAGAATTTAAAAACTAAGTTCCCAAAAACTCAATAGGCCAATAAACCAAAAAGGACATTGCTTTTTCCCACTTAAGTAAATTTTCTAAAATCCTAACTAAATGTTGCAAACAAACTGGATTACCATTTGGTTGTATATATCTCTCTCTATATACATAAACATACTTACATTTTAATCTGATTCCCAGAAACTTTCCCCAAGTTTTAAAAAGTTAATGAGCATCAGTTCCTTTTGTTCTCTCTTACCTCCCCAGGTGGAGCAGCTTCTTGAATTAGATAAGACTTCATTGCTTGCTTTCTCTCTGCCAGAATTTAAACAGCTAGGCTTTTTCTCTTCCTTTAAACAATCCCAATAGAAAAACTACTCTTACTCAAATCCCTAGATTTCTCAGGGGGGAAAAACTTTTCTGCCAGATTCAAAAGTCCTGTTGCTTTACTTACAAATTAGTGCAACAGATCAAAAATTTAGAAAGTACAAGTAATTATTATACTAGGCACAGTTGCAACATTGAAATAACCAGTTCTTAATTGTTCTTAAAACTTTAACAGAGCTCTTAAAAACAACAACACAGACAAATCACGTAGCACACAGAACCCATATGACCAGATCTAGAACCAGATGTGTCTTAAGACACCCAGGACCGTTGAACGGCGTCCCGTGACGGCCAGCAAGGGCATTTAATGCCTCGCCCAGCTTGCCACTTGCTATAGATACAGGAGTACTCACTAGACCAGACAGGCAGCTGCAAAAAGAAAAAAATAACTAGGCAGCTGCAGGGGCCCTTCAGGATCCTATCAACCAGTACTGGCTTTTAGAATGCTTATGTGCCAATTTTGAGCCGAATTCAAAAATTTGGGTCTCACTCTCCTGGTCCTCAGGAAGAGATTACAAGAAACGGGGGCTGAGGAACATCATCTCACTGGCCATCCCCTAGAGTCTGTAACCTCCCTGCCCTCCAGGGAGAGGGACTGGCTGTCAGACTGAGCCAAAGGCATATCTCGGTGGGACCTCCAAATGTGATAGCCCAGGCAAGAAAATACAGGACAGCCGACATAATTAGAATTTTGAGAGCCTTTATTATCTGAGTCCGGGGACTGGACCCTTTAGAAGAGTCGAGTCCAGCCCTGAGCCTTGGGAGGAGCACACCTTTAAAGAGGTTGGCTACCCCCTAGGTTCCATTTGACATTGACATCTCACTTACAATGGGGAGATAAGAAGATATGAGAAATACAATGGAAAACACCTATATGCATTGATTGTAGACCAGACTTAGACAGGCAAACATTTTTCAGATATTCAAAAGACTCTGACCCACCAGAGATTTCCAAGGCCTTATGACCCAAATGTCCTGAGAGATTCCAAAGCCCTATAACCCAGATGTGGGGCCCAGTCTTCTATCCATTTCAGTATTGATTTTATTGCTGTACACACTAATCAAAGTTCACTTCATAGTCTTACCATTTATAGTCATGAAATACAGGTAGAAAAGGAATAAGCGTTTATATAGCATTTACTATATGCCAGATGCTGGGCTAAACATTTTACAAATATTACTTGAGCCTTACAACAATCCTTTGATGAGGATGCTGTTATTTTCCCTATTCTACAATCCAGGAAACTGAGGCACTCCAAGCTTGTGACTTGCCCAAGATCACACAAGTAGAGTTGAATTCCAGTCTTTTTGCCTCCAGACCCAAGGCCTCTCTCTGCTATACTCCCTGGCTGCTTCCAAGGTAGGTGGACAAGGCTTCTGGAGTCTTTGTGTCTCAGCACACTGCTCCTCAGTGTGTCTCCAGAGGAGACAGTGTGGATCTCTGGCCAGTGGGGCATTCCTCCATATGACATCGGTCATCACTTCTCTAGCATTCTGTCCCTCTTAGTTCCTCAATGGCTAGAGCTCTTCACAGCTTCTGATTGGAACCCTATTTTTCATGCAAAAATAAAAACAAAAACAAAAAACTTCTTTATCATGGACCTTGCTATGGACAACAGTATTTCTGAACTTAATCATAGTGCCCATAAGAGTGTCTTTGACCTCTGGTTCTCACCAGCCTCTAGTAAGGTTTATCTAGGAATGAGACAGGGTGACTTCACTCTGGTCTGGGGTTCTCTTTTCTCCATCTCTGGACTAGTATGTTCCCTAAGAGAGACAATAAAGTTTCCTAAAGCACTTTTATTCCTTCCCAACTGTCTTTCAGGTACCAGGAATCTGCATAGGAGTAATTGTGTACAGTTATTCAATTTTTGTGTGTGATGGTAATTGGTTCATGTAAGAGTTTATATCTTGGCTTACAGGCACCTGGCAGAGTTCCTGTTTTAGGAATATATTTAGATAGATAAAATCTGATATTTGGAAAGCCCCATTCCTTATCTCCAAGAAAGTCTTCACATTTCCTCCTTGGGGTGGAGCAGGAAGACAGCTGCAGCTCACTTTCAAGCTCCTACTTTTCTACTTCCAGGAGAGATATTGGACTAGAATGAGATCTATCACATAGATATGGATACAGTGGATATCCATGGATATCCATTGGATTTGAATAAATGGATTCCAAATAAAAATCACTTTCCTTGTTCACTTTGAATGGAAATGGCCCTGCCTCAAGGTAGAATGCAATAGTTTGCTTACTTTTACACAGCTTTGCTCCCGCCTATCCAATGCTTATTGTACAAAAACTAAAGATCTATTTCCAAACAACCAATAAAATAATAATCCAGGAAGTAACACATCTTGTGGGAGAAAAGAGAATATACAGGAATAAATGGTCTCTTTTATTGAAGAGTGAGATAAAATCTCAATTCAATCAAGAAGAGAAGGCTTTCTGTCAATCTCCTGAGGCTGCCTCCCATATGATGGAGGATGATGAGATGGGAAAGTTAAGCAGTTTCATGTGTTCTTACATATTATATATACTTATAAGAATATACATAGAAGAATAAAGGCTAGTTCCTCCTTCTTCACAATGCATGTTTAAATGCCAGTGTGGTCAAATCTCAATTATTTACTTTTATGTGTGGGAAAAACAGCATAGATAATCTATAAAATAGATTTTTAAAAATTATGGTTATTAGATTTTAGAATGCACTAGATTGTTTTTTTCCCCCCTATCCAACCATTTTTTCCTAATTAGACCAATACTAACCTTAATCTGTATTTTCTGAGTACTCCAAGGTAGAAGGCTTATGTAGATTGGCCAAGGGAAACAAATCATCTTGGGGCACTAGAAAAAGAACTCAGGAGTTAGTTCCCTAAAAGACTCTGGTAATAGACTTTATGAAAGATAGCATGATATATTGTAGAAAAAAGAGCAAGTTTGGAGACAGGAGAGACCAACGGAGCCTGTGTGACCACAGGCAACTTCTCTAGACCTGAACTTCCTCACCTATAAAAATGAGATTAGTATTAACACCTGAAGTCCCAATCTCATAAGAGCTGTTCTGAAGTTCAAAAATGAATGCATGTATATAAAGCATTTTGTTAAGCAGTCATAAAGTCATAATTATCAGCTATTATTAAAATTCTGAGACCAGTTTACCTAGCTAAAATGTATGTATAGAAGCCATATAGTCCCATAAACCCATTTAATACTATCAAATGAAGCTTCCTATCCTTGTAGTCTGATTATAAATGAGACCAATTCTGCTAAGTACACAAGAAAAAAACAGCTAGTCTCACAACTACCTGACTAGACATTTGTCCCTGATGCAAAAAAGTTTAGTGTGTTTTAAAAGAATTTTCTTGTAGCTCTAGAAACATTCCCAGGCCCTGGACTAGCTTTAGCAGCTCCAAGTAGAGCCACATTTATAGGCAAATTCCCCTAATCTCAAACTAGAAGCTTTGTTTTTTTTGGTCTCACAAGATGACCCCTAAAAAAACTTCCCTTAGGCCAGCATATGAAGGGGACTAGTAAAACCTTTTTATCCAAATTCCAATTTCATTTGGTTTCAACTTTCTTTTATGCCCCCAACTTCTCCTAGTTCTTTTTATTGAGGATTGAGATAATAAATAGTGAATGGTACCTTTCTTCAACCATCTAATTGATTAGCTTAAAATGATCTCACCTGTTTTGCATACCAGTGTGACTCAAGCTGATGTCACCACATCCAGTTAAATGGCCCTTACTCCCGCTGGCAATCAGCACCTCTCCAAAAGCTTCAGCTGGAGCAGATTATAAAAAGGTTTTTGTTCTAACCCCTCCTTTTTTGGTTGTTGTACAATGGGCTTCAGCCTTGAGTTAATTAGGTCTCTGTTGACATATTAAGTCTGATTTTAAGTGGCCTGCATACAAACAACTTGCTAGGAATTAATGATCCACCCCTTCATTTCCAGTTTCTAATAAGAGGCTATCCCTTCTTAAGACCAAGACTAAATGGAATAAGAAGTTCAAATTCTAGTGAAACTTTACTGAATTTAAAATGTATGTCATGTATGTCATTAAGAAGGGGAAAGTAAATGATTAATTTACCTGACAGGTTATAGGTCTTTTTATTTTATCAGAACATTTTAACATCTATTAATAATACAAATAGTGATAGCAGTTAACATTTTTATAATATCTGCTATGTCATAGGCACTGTACAAAATGCTGTATATTCTTTCAGTTGATCCTCATAACAACCCTGGGAGGTAAGTATTATTATTATCCTTATGCTACAAATGAGTAAACTGAGACAGAGCTAAGTGATTTGCCCAAAGTCACACAACTAATAAGTGTCTGAGATTAGGATACTCAAGTGTAAAGCTGTGAATCAGAAAGATCAATTCAGGAAATTTATAGTATGTACTTATTAGGGGTCAGGCATTATTTGCTGTACTGAGCATATAAGAAAAAAATTTAAGACCATGGTGGCTTTCAAGAAGCTTACAGATTTTAGTAAGTCAAACATTATTCCCCTCCTCCTCGACAATTCACAGATAAAGGATCTGCCCAAAGAGGATTTGCCCAAAGTTATAAGGCTAGTTAAGTGGAACCACTAAAACTGAAATCTCCTGATTCCCCACCTTTTTCTTTATATCATCAGGCTTTGTTCTATCCACTATAGGAAAGATTCCTTAAGAAATCTTAATTATCCATAGGCTATGTAATAACAATAAAACCTAACATTTATATGGCACTTTAAGGATTGCAAAGTATATGTATTATCTTATTTGATCTTCAACACAACCTTGGGAGGTCAGTTCTATTATTATCTCCATTTTTCAGATGAAGAAATTGAGGCAGAGAAAGGTTAATTGGTTTGCTGTGGCTCACATACATTAGAGGCGTGTGGAACGGGTGCTAGACCCCCTTACCCAAATTGACTACTCAGAAGCATCCTCAGATATAAAGAGGAAGCATTTATTTGGTCCTTGCAAGGAGAGGCCCAAGCTACAAACTGAGCAGACACAGAGCCCCTCATCTCCCATCATTGTGCCTGGCGAGCCAGAAATAGCAAATTAGTTAAATAGGAAAAGACTAGTTCATTGGATGAACTGAAAAGGAAGTAACCACTGACCAATGGTCAGCAATCTTGTCTACTTCCTATGGGACATATGACTTCCTGAAACCTAGGCCTAGGGTCTGACCCACTCCATCTCATAGATTTTTTGAGAAATCCTCATCTGGTCCCATTCACTCCCTCCTCTTTATTTCATATTTTCTCACATCAATCCTGATACATTCCTTCCACTAGGACATCCTTGTTATCTAGGCCTTCAGGCTGGTCCCTCTCTTCAGGATTGACTGTAACCTGCCCTCTTCCATTTAGAACCAGTGGAAGCTTAGCTTATTAGCTAAGAAATCTTGAACCACTCTAATGATTGTGCATAAGCAAGCAGGTGCAGGATATTGCTGCTTAAAGCAAAGCGCAAGAATCAGAGACCCCGCTTCCACTAACTCCCACTCTCTGTCTTGGAAACTCGGTCATCACAGACCACCAGACTGGAATCTGGCAGCCAGTTATCCATAGAACTCCAGCACTGTGGAGGCCTGAGGGCCTCAGGGCCATTGTCCCATCATTCCCACCTTAAGCAGTCCAGACCCAGATTCATTTGGGACAAAGGGATGAAGGTCTCATCTTCTGGAGCTGCTTCAGGCTGACAAGGGGTGTAGAGCTGGCCCTGCCCAGTGGGGTCCAGACTGAGGAGGGGAGATAAATGACTTGTAGGCGGCAGCAGCAGCCTCTGGTTCTGAGTGTCAGAATCAGGAAACAGGTGATTTCAGGTTGGCCAAATTGTTGGAGTTTCATGACTTGGAGTCTGGAAGAAGCAACTCTCACAAGTAGATTAAAAATACAAGAACCAAATATGAGCAAAAGAAAAAGAATAAGCAAAAGTGGAGTTAATATGGGGATTACTAGGTTCAGTAATCAGGAATCTCACCCAGAGAAAGACTGGGAGGGAGATGAGGCTCTCATGAATATCTCACCTCCAAACATCTTTTCCTAGGATAAATACCAAAGAATGTTTTCCCCAAATTTTTGCTTTTGTTTCCTCAAAAGAGTAAGGGCAGTGGATGGAACATTGTGGCCTTAAGAAAGTATAATCTCCTTTAGCAAAAATTCTAGAACCTTTTAAACAATCTTTTCAGAATTTACTTGCCTGGGAGTTATATAAGGGAATCCAGGAGTCAGGAGTTGGGGAATTAAAGGTGTACAGGTACAGTTGTCAGGTACAAACAGGTAGCAGCCTGGGTAGCTGAATCTAAGCCTGTTTCCCTTGGTCTGAAGTCAATCCCCCTTCCTTTATAAAACATAATAGAAACCTCTCTAGGTCCATGGACAACTTGCAATAATTGTTCCCCTGCATATTTAATGGGGGAATGTTTGGCTGTCAAAAATCCCCTTTCTTTCCATTCTTTCTTCCCCATGATCATACAAAACATAAAAAAATGTATTTGAAGTCAGTATAGATATTCCTTCTCATTGCTTTCCCCAATTCTGATATAGGCAAAAATGCTCTGAACCTGGTTGGGAGCCAGAATCTCCAATGATTGTCCCAGGATGAGCTAAGGAGTTTCCTCAATTAGAAGGGTTGTGAAAGCTAGTTCTAAGGCAGGATTTTCTTTGAGAAGTAGGCAAGGAGTCTAGGATAGGGTTTCAGAGATGGAGTCAAGGACCCCTAGGACCTGGACCTGCCTTCCATCAATGTACAATGTAAAAGGTAGGGCTAAGGTGGGGGAGAGGTCAATTTAGCTTTCAAGATCTTAAAAAACCTTGGCCTGATCAGGGCATGATAAGATTGTATACTTCCTCTCCCAGTGAGCAAAAGGGAGGTAGGAGGTGGCCCAAATACTTAGGCAAAGAAATTCTCACCCTAGGAAGCAAGAAAGTTAAGGGTTTTATGGCAGCAGCCAGAGAAGCCTCCAGGACTGGGCTGCAGATTGAGATATAATCTATATATTTGTACTGTGCCTCATGTCTTCTACTGACTTCTTGCTCTGATTACAGAAATTTGCTATAAGAGGAAAAAGCAGGGACATGATTATAATATAATTAGTCAAAACTGATTCTTCAGGGCCTCAATCTGAGAGCACATACATGACAGAATAAAGCATCCTTAGTTCTGACAGTCAATCATACAGTAACAATTCTACCTCATAGCCAGACTCAAGAATAATCAGGTGGGAAGCAAAGAAACAGAACTGGAAAACTGAGTCAGAAGGATCCCACCTTAAGCAGAGGCTAAAGTTGTCCTCCCAGCTCTTGCTCAGATAAGCTATCCATCTGTTTAGGAAGGCATCCCTCTGAGCAACTTACGGCATTTCTCTGGAATGGTAGGTTATTGATTTAAAGATTCATCAGGCAATCATATCCAAATTCAAAATTCAAAACAATATTGATTACAGTCCCCAGAGGTTTCATCTCAATAGCAAGTTTCACCAATCAGATCTATATAAAAACAAACAAACAAACAAATCTTACAAACCATTGTGCATAATCTATGAAATGGGCCTGTAAAACATAGTCAAAACTAGTACAGGGATATCAGGCTAAAATTCTACTCTAAGTACTTCAAGTATATTTGTTATATTCATTCAACAAGGAGACCATTATGTACTTAAATATTAGATAATTTGCTGAATGTGTTTTGAAATAACCACTTTCAGAGAATTTTCAGTTAACCAGAAATTTAACAAACTTGCATTGCTAAGTGGTAGAAACTTTGACATAGCATCACAAATGACTGTGCCTTAAAACAACCATAGACTTGAAAAATCTCACGTAATTTACAATTGTTTCCAATTTTAACGTGCACACCAATTAAAAAGTTTTTTAAAAAAATCAATACTTTACCTTGTGATATTCTAATTAGATGTTCCATTCAAACTATCGATTGCTTTTGCAAATCAATCTTTTTTGTCCCTTGTTTTTAAAATTGCTTTTTAAAAAAAAATTAAGATTCACAATATAGTCAATATCTAAATAACTTTGAACCAAATTTCATAAAACTTATAAATATGTCCAGCAGAGCTGATAAAATTTTAAAGCATAGCTCATAATTTTTACAAATTACCCAATATACATGTATACATATATTCTATTTGTCAAGTATTTTAACATAATTAACATGTAGTGGATATCCTGCCATCTAGGGGAAGGGTGGGGAGTGGGGGGGGGAATTTGTAACAGAAAGCTTTGTAAGGGTTAAAGTTGAAGAATTACCCATACATATATTTTGCAAATAAAGTTTTAATAAAATAAAAAAATTACCCAACATACATTTTAGAAAGCAACATACTTCATCTAATTAGGGGATACAAACATGTGACCCCCCCCTAGAGTAAGTTACCAGAACTTGTTTTAATAGCCAATTTTTTAAACTTAAAATCAAATCAAATACAGATTTAAATTTCCAGTAGTGTTTCAACATTTGCACACAAATTTCTAAGATTTTGTGCTTAAAGTAAACAAACTCACAATTCTAACACATACCATTTAGTAGTGATCATCTGGTATAATTGTATTAGTAAGAGATTCATCATATAAAACTTACAACTTATCTTGATATCTGAAAAAGTGGCAATAAACTCAACATTCCTGATGTAAAAGCCAATCATTATAAGTTGTTCCTATTTAACAAAATTGTAGATTATCAGTAAACTCATTTCTTCTTTCCCTTTTTTTTATTAGTACAAAGAGATTACAATTTATATAAAACTACTTTTACTATCATATCTCAAATAACAAATTTCACTGAACTGATTGAGCATATTTTTATCTTTCATTCACCCCTCCTCCTGTATCCCTTTATCCTATATACTATCCTCCTCATGGAGGCCTTAATTTAATTGAATTTACTTCCAAATTACTTTACACACATACAAAATTCATTTATCTCAACATTGATATTGTGTGTTGGTCACATCTAAAAACCCATATAATTACTAAATATGAAGCAATTGAATTCAATAAAGTAGTTAATGCTCATATAGCATTTGTTTTATGCTAAGCACTTTTTCAATCTCAAAATGACCAATTGCCAAATTCCCTAATCATTGCTCTCAAAAATTAGTTAACTTTTTCTGTTGCCCCCAGTTTGGCCAGAGCTGAAGTTCACAGGAAAGTTAGGTCTTTTTTTTTTTTTTTTTTTTTTTTTTAATTTAAAAAAATATAGAAAAAAAAAAAGATATGACACAGACATTCTACACAATGATACAGACAAAAAGTCACAGACACAGACAAAAATTACATGGAAAAGAGGACCCTCCCTTCCCCACACACAAAACAGCATTATCTCATCAAGTGCACTTTTGCTCCAAAGATTTGAGTTTAGACTGCTCCTTCCCCTCTCCTTCTAGAGAGAGCAGCTCCAGTCTCCTGGCTTGAGATCCTGTAATGGACAGAGCCAACTTCTCAACTGGGATGCCCAAGCCTGCAGGGCTTGGTCCAGCCGTTTATTAGGACTTCCTTCTGGTTTACACGGCAGCACCCCTTAACTTTGGATCTCCAAGCCATGATGATCCCAGAGTCTCCTTCAGCCTAAGGGCAGCCCAAGGACACAGGCATGCCCTGGGGAGAGCAGCTCTGATCTCTGGACTGCTTCTTCCCCTTTGCCCTTAGATTATGTGCACACAAGTTACCTGACTGACTGGCCACTTGTCCTCGGGCTTCTTCTTCAGAGACTTGTGCTCCTGTTTGTCTCTTCAGACCCATACTTCCCAGAGAGGGAGGCTGAGGGTCTGATTTCAAGGATGTTCAGAGAAAACCCAACCTGACGCCTGCCTTGAATCAGAACCTCAGCTATCTCTCTGGGATGAGCCCCCACAAACTGTGTGGGACAGGGGCTAGATCCCCTTACCCAAATTGACTATTCAGAGGCATCTTCAGATACAAACAGGAAGCATTTATTTGGTCTTTGCAAGGAGAGGTCCAAACACACTAGCTGAGCAGACATACAGCCTCTCACCTTCCATCTCCCAGCATTGTGCCTGGCCTGGTGAGCCAGAAATAGTGAATTAGTTAAATAGCAAAAGACTTAGGTTCATTGGATGGAATGAAAAGGAAGTAACCATTGATTAATTAATGGTCAGCAATATTATCTACTTCTTGTGGGTCACATAACTTCCTGAAGCTTAGACCTAGGGTCTGATCCACTCTATCTCATAGACTCTCATTCAGAGGTGTCTGATCAGGATTTAAACCTGGGCCTTCCTAGTTCTATCCAGCTCTATCCTTTACCCTATCTATCTCAGCCAACAGGTTTTAGAATTTGCCTGATATCTTCATTTCACTTTATTCCTATGCCTAGTGTCTTAGACAAAAAACAAAAAACAAAAAACAACAAAAAAAAAA
>JAJPUD010001478.1:407295-431927 GCA_023553655.1 Myrmecobius fasciatus | reverse complement strand
TGTGTGTGTGTGTGTGTGTGTGTGTGTGTGTGTGTGCGTGCGCGCGCGCGCATTTATAGATATGGACGTACACATATACAGTATGTACGGATACGTGCATACAGCTAGTATCACCCTAGGACGCTGCTCAGCCTGGAGAGAGTGGGGGAGGGGGCAGTGTGGGAAGCTGTCCAAGAACCTCTAGAGGCCCAGCACAAGGGGCAGGCAGGGCCTGAGGGCCTGGACACCTGCTGCCCTAGGGGAGGAGAAAGAGCAACCCAAAGCCACACCCGAGGGAGTCCGTCACCAACAAACCCAACACGCCTCCGTCCCACCCCCACCCCTCTACTCCCAGCCCCCACTCCCAGTGAGTAGGATCGAGTCTCCTTTACCTGGATTGGTACGCCAGGTTGCTTAAAGCACTTGGAGATCTCCACAGTACCGGCCTCGATTCCCCAGAGAGAGGGGGAGGCTCCATACGCTAGCACCTAATGGAACCAGATCCTCACTGGAGCCCGCTCCCAGCTCACTCCTCCCGGAACCCAGGCCGGGCACACCCCCAGGTCAAGCCCCGCCTCCAGGAACTACAACTCCCAGGAGGCCGTGCGGCGCTGGAAAGCGAGAGGGAGGAGGTGGGGGCTTCTGGGAGCTGTAGTCCAGGGACAGCTACCGAGGCGTAGGCTACACCAACCTGGCTGGGACGTCCGACTGCGGGGCACCAGGAAAATCCAGGGGTCCGAGAGGCTCCTCAATCCCTGGTGGCTACGACGCTGCGGCCTCCGCTCGGGCCTCGTTGTATCCGAGGAAAATTTCGCAACGACAGCCCTTTCCTCCGGGTCCCGCCCGCCTGCGCGGGCGACCTCCGCGACATGGCCCTACCGCCGACCCGGCTCTGGCTACCTTCAGCGCCCGACAATGGTAACACTGCTGGAGACAGACACACAGAGGAAGCCGCCTCCGCTTCCCTCAACCCCGAGAACAACAAGCGCCCGCTAGGCCCTGCCCCGCCCCCACCACGGATCCCGCTTTGATGATTGGGCTCTTCTCCTCCTTCGACTAACCAATCTATTCCCATTGGTACCGGTCCCCGCCACTCATCACGTCCTTCATAGTTATTGGCTATTATTCCTGCTCGTCATTTTTTACAGCCTATGCGCCCGCTCCACTAATTAGTCTATTTTGTAGGGGAGCTCTCCTATTGGTGTAGTTTCCCTGTAGCGTCTTCAGACCCTGCCTTGTTTTTCATTGGTAGTCTCGCTTGCCATTCTTATTCCCCTTGTCCACCCCCCACTCCCTTCTCCGTGTGCTCTAAGTACAGACTCCTCTCCGGGAATGGGGAGGGACTAGAAAGGGGCGGGACTGGAAGGAGTGGGCTGGATCGCGCCTGCGGCTTGGACGCTAGGAGACAAAGAATTCGAGGGGGAACAGAATGACCATTGGCTGGCGCAGATGTTAGTCTCTCCAAACGTTCTAGGCTGGCCTTCAGAAAGACCTCCTCCTGCCCACTCTGGAGTCGGCCAGCTGGTGTTGGGAGAGCTATCTCATATCTCGCAGTGCCTCCTGGTGACCATCAGCACAACTCTGGCTTCATTCGGATCTCTCATCAGAATCTCTTGTCCCCTTACCCTGTCCCCGCTTACTCTTTGGCCAAACCAGAATTACCCCTGTCATTAACTCCTTCCGCTCTTATGCCTCTGCTGCTGAACTGAGCTGGTGGAAGTTCTTCACCTAGAAAAATGAGGGACCCTAAGGTTCCTTCTAGTTCTGAGCCTTTGTCACCGAAGCTGTCTGGGGCGCTACAGATTTGTATGCCGCTCTCCGCGGCTGCAAATCAATCAGTCTTTGTACTCCTCCCCAGTTGATTCTCCACCCCTCTTCCCGCAGCAGGTGTCCTAAACTTTTCTCTCAAATGTGCCACATTTCCATTTTGTCAGCAGAAAACCTTGCCTCATTCTTCACTAAGGATTTAATTCCCATATCTATCTATGCTGATTATTCTCCAATCTACCTTTCCCGTCTCTCTTCTGCTCTCTCTTCTGACCTCCAGTCTCCCTTCTGCTTTTCAGACATCTGGACCCGGATGTCCATTAGCATTCAAAGTCTTTATAACCTCGTCCTCTCATGTCTCTTCAGTCTCCTTACATCTTACTCCCTGAAATCTATTCTTCAATTCAATGACATCGGCCCCCTGGCTGTTTGACAAGCCAAACACTCCATCTCTTGCCACCCACCATTTTCTTTGTTCCCTTTACCTGGAACGTTCTCTCTCCTCTCTTACTATGGATTTCCTTTAAATCCCAATTAAAATCTCACCTTCTGCAGGAAGCCTTTGTCAATCCCTCTTAATTCTAGTGCCTTCTCTCGATTAATTACTTTTTATTATATATGTATATATCTTGCTTTTTATATGTTTGTTTCTATGTTGTCTCCCTCATTGAGAACAGGAGCTAATTTTTACCCCTTTTTCTAAGTGCGCCACTTAATAAATGCTTGTTGTTTGTTTTCAAAGAGGACCATTGACTTCAGGGGGCAATGCCTTGACCGTATACACGCAGAGGATTTAAGTGAGAGAGTTGCACGAAGTCATCAGCCTCAATCTCTTTTCCAAAATCATAGAAATCCAGTGGCAAGGCAAAAGTCAAGAAGATGGGATGGCCCAGGATGAGGGGGATGACCATGGCATCTTCAATATCTGATCAATCTCTAAGCCCTCCGCTGCACCTACTTGAGCTGCTTTCATGGATATTGGAATAAATCAAGCCATTTTGCCAGGGGAAATCTTCACATGCTTGGGGTAGATACCCCCTAACTCACCAATGGCTTTGAGACCTAATGGTCACCCTCAACCTGGTTTAGCCCAACTGCCAAGAATGGAGCCATCTTCCCTTCTGTCTACACCATCTGCTGCTTCTAATAGCTGCCAGTCCCTGCTGCTTTGGACCTGCCTCTATTGTGCTCATCTTTACCATGTCTTGAAATGCTATCGATTTGGAGAGCATTAGTTTACAGGCTTGGCGTCTCCTCCCCTAGTCCTTGCCATCGGCATGTTATTTTCCCTATTTTACAGGTGAACAGCCCTGCTCATACTAGGGGTGCTAGTCCTTGAACACTCATGAACCTCTTATTGACTAAGAAAATAGAAATTACTTGCAGTGAGTTCTCTCTGCTTCTCTATATTGCAAAACCTGTCATCTTCCCCCATTCTCTTCTTCTTTATTCTAGTTCTGATTATAATATGGTCTTTCTGTTCACTGGAGCCTGAGTCCAAAAATCTAGATCTGAGTCCCTAATTTGTCACTAACTAGTTTTCTTAGCCTCAATTTCTCCATCTATAAAATGTGCCTGTTATATTCTTTGGATTCTGTTTTGGGGAGAGCTTTCTGCAGGATCATCCTTATATTTAAATATATGGTTCTTTCCTGAATTCAGAAATTTCAGGCAGCCACCTATTGCCTTATAAAGAAAATTCAAACTCCTTGACCTTGGTAAACTCATTATCTATTTGCATTATCATTATTTCCCCTCCCCCCCAGGGTATTTTGTTGCTGTTGCTGCTGATTGGTGATGATAATTCTGAGAAAGATAAACTGGGGAAAAAATAAATATTTCTCTCTTTTTTTAATATTTCTTTTTTAAAAAATTATTTAAGCTTTTTATTTTCAAAACATATGCATGGATAATTTTTCAACACTAATGGTTGGACAGGAGGATTTCAGAGAGGCCTGGAGAGACTTGCATGAACTGATGCTGAGTGAAATCAGCAGAACCAGGAGAACATTATACACAGCAACAAGACAATACAATGATCAATTTTGATGGACATGGTTCTCTTCAACAATGATGTGATTCAAACCAGTGGTTCAGCGATGAAGATAGTCATATACATCCAGAAAGAGGCCTATGGGAACTGAGTGTGAACCACAACACAGCATTTTAACGCTTTCTGTGAATATTTCCATGCATTTTGTTCTCCTTCTTAGGTTGTTTTTTTTCTTCTTCTCTTTCTAGATCTGATGTTTCTTGTGCAGTAAGATAACTGTATAGATATGTATACATGTATTGTATTTGTCATATAATTTATCCTATTTAGCATGTATTGGATTACCTGTCATCTGGGGGTGGGGGTGGGGGGAAGGAGGGGAAAAGCTTGGGGAAAAAAAAGTTTTTGCAAAGGTCAATGTAGAAAAATCACTCATATGTTTTATAAATAAAAAGCTTTATATATATATATATATATATATATATATATATATATATATATATATATATAAAAACACTAATGGTTGGAAAACTTTGTGTTTCAAATTTTCCTCCCCTCCACTCCTCTCCCCTAGATGACAAGTAATCCAATAAATGTTAAACATGTTAAAAAATATCTGTTATATGAAAAGGTGCTATAAATCATTATTGATTTAGATATTGATGCAAATTAAGACAACTCTGAGATACCACTACACACCTGTCAGATTGGCTAAGATGACAGGAAAAAAACCAAACTGATGAATGTTGGAGGGGATGTGGGAAAACTGGGACACTGATACATTGTTGGTGGAATTATGAACATACAGCCATTCTGGAGAGCAATTTGGAACTTTGCCCAAAGGGCTATGAAACTGTGCATACCCTTTGACCCAGTAGTGTTTCTGCTGGGCTTATATCCCAAAGAGATCTTAAGGAAAGGAAAGGGACCCACATGTGCAAAAATGTTTGTGGCAGCCCTTTTTGTAGTGGCTAGAAACTGGAAACTGAATGGATGCCCATCAATTGGATAGTAGCTGAATAAATTATGGTATATGAATGTTACAGAATATTATTGCTCTGTAAGAAATGATCAGGAGGATGATTTCACAGAGGCCTGGAGGACTTACATGAAATGATGCTGAGTGAAATGAGCAGAACCGGAGGTCATTGTACACAGCAATAGTAATGATCAATTCTGAAGGACATGGTTCTTTTCAGCAATGAGGTAATTCAGACCAGTTCCAAGGGTCTTGTGATGATGAGAACCATCTAGACCCAGAGAGAGGACTGTGGGAACTGAGTGTGGGTCACAACATAGTATTTTCACTTCTTTTGTTGTTGTTTGCTTGCATTTTATTTTCTTTCTCATTGTTTTCCTTTTTGATCTGATTCTTCTTGTGTGACAAGATAATTATATAAACACATATACCTATATTGGATTTAACATATATTTTTACCATGTTTAACATATATTGGATTACTGGCCATTTGGGGGGGTAGAAGGAGTTAAAAATGGGAACACAAGGTTTTTCAAGGGTCAGTGTTGAAAAATTATCCTTGCATATGTGATGCATATGTTGAAAATAAAAAAAAAACTTCAGTAAGCAATATATATGTTAAATCCAATATATGTACACATTTATACAATTATCTTGCTGCACAAGAAAAATCAGATCAAAAAAGGGAAAAATGAGAAAAAACAAAATGCAAGCAAACAACAAAAAGAGTGAAAATGCTATGTTGTGATCTACCCTCAGTTCCCACAGTCCTCTCTCTGGGTGTAGATTGGAATTGGCCTCAAATAACTCATTGTTGAAAAGAGTCTCATCCATCAGAATTGATCATTGTATAATCTTGCTGTTGCCATGTACAATGATCTCCTGGTTCTGCTCATTTCACCCAGCATCAGTTCATGCAAGTCTCTCCAGGCCTCTCTAAAATCATTTTGCTGGTCATTTCTTATACAACAATAATATTCCATAACATTCATATACCATAACTTATTCAGCCATTCTCCAATTGATGGGCATCCACTCAGTTTTCAATTTCTTGCCACTACAAAAAGGGCTGCCACAAACATAAAATAAACATTTCTAATGATCTCCATGTTCTTATTCCTCTCTGGAACTGCCCTGACTGTGTTTAGAAAGAAAGAGAAGTCCCATCTATCCCTAAAGTAGAAGACTTGTGTTTGTAATTCCCTTTCCTTCCCATTTTCCCTGAAAAGATTTCCTATCTGCATTGAGGGAACCAAGTGGAACTATAGTTAAGAGTTGCTTTTGGAGCCACGAAGATCTGAGCTAAACATTGATTAGCTGCATAACCATGGGCAAATCACTTAACCCAACCTCCATCAGCTTTAGTTTTCTCATCTCATTTTTAAAATGGGGGAAATAATAGTACAAAGTTGTCATGAGATCCAAATAATGTAGTATAGGTAAAGTGCTTTACAAACCCTAAAATGCTCTATAAATGCTAATTGTTAATTGGGTTACTTGGTATCTGAGCCAGGATGCTAATCAAAATGCTGGCAAGAGACATACCTTTGGAAAGGCCCCACATGTGCAAGAATGTTTGTGGCAGCTCTTTTTGTGGTAGCTAGAAACTGGAAACTGAGTAGATGCCCATCAATTGGAGAGTGGCTGAATAAATTATGGTATATGAATGTTATGGAATATTATTGCTCTGTAAGAAACAACCAACAGGACGATTTCAGAGAGGCCTGGAGAGACTTGCATGAACTGATGCTGAGTGAGATGAGCAGAACCAGGAGATCGTTGTACACGGCAACAACAGTACTATATGAGGATCAGTTCTAATGGACATGACTCTCTTCAACAATGAAATGCTTCAAACCACCTCCAATTGTTCAGTGAAGAAGGCCATATACACCCAGAGAGAGGGATGTGAAATGTGGACCACAACATAACATTTTCATGTTCTCTATTGATGTTTGCTTGCATTGTATTTCCTTTATCAGATTATTCTCTCTTATAGATACGATTTCTCCTGAACAAAAAAATGATGTGTAGCAATAACTATACATATATTCGATTTAAGTATTCTAACATAATTATCATGTAGTGGATATCCTGCTATCTAGGGGAGGGGTGGGGAGTAGGGGGGGGGAAATTTGTAACAGAAAGCTTTGTAAGAGTTAATGTTTAGGAATTACCCATACATATGTTTTGCAAATAAAAAGTATTAATAATTTAAAAAAAAGAAATAAAGATTTTCAGAGAAAAAAAAAGAGACATACCTTTGGAAGGTTGAGGATTTGGGGGTGGTAGAAGTTGTCTCAACAATTTGGAGCTATGCTCAAAAAGTTATCAAACTGTGCATACCCATGAATGTTATGGAATATTATTGTTCTATAAGAAATGATCAACAGGAGGATTTCAGAGAGGATTGGAGAGACTTGCATGAACTGATGCTGAGTGAAATCAGCAGAACCAGGAGAACATTATACACAGCAACAAGACTATACGATGATCAATTTTGATGGACATGGTTCTCTTCAACAATGATGTGATTCAAACCAGTTGTGCTGCGATGAAGGTAGTCATATACATCCAGAGAGAGGCCTGTGGGAACTGAGAGTGAACCACAACACAGCATTTTAACGCTTTCTGTGAATATTTCCATGCATTTTGTTTTCCTTCTTAGGTTGTTTTTTTCTTCTTCTCTTTCTAGATCTGATGTTTCTTGTGCAGTAAGATAACTGTATAGATATGTATACATGTATTGTATTTGTCATATAATTTATCCTATCTAGCATGTATTAGATTACCTGTCCTCTGGGCGTGGGGGGGGGGGGGAAGCAAAGGAAAAGCTTGGGAAAAAAAAAGTTTTTTATTTTTTTTGCAAAGGACAATGTTGAAAGGTCACTCATATGTTTTGTAAATAAAAAGCTTTATAAAAAAACAAAAAAAAAACAAAAAAAAAACCTGTGCATACCCTTTGACCCAGCAGTGTTTCTATTGGGCTTGTATCCCAAGGAGATCTTAAAGGAAGGAAAGGGACCCACATGTGCAAGAAAGTTTTTGGCAGCCCTTTTTGTAGTGGCAAGAAACTGGAAACTGAATGGATGCCCATCAATTGGAGAATGGCTGAATAAATTATGGTATATGAATGTTATGGAATATTATTATTCTGTAAGAAACGACGAGCAGGACGATTTCAGAGAGGCCTGGAGAGACTTGCATGAACTGATGCTGAGTGAAATGAGCAGAATTAGGAGATCATCATACACAGCAACAACAGTATTTGATGATCAATTCTGATGGACATGGCTCTCTGCAACAAAGAATTGTCTCAAACCAGTTCCAATTGTTCACTGAAGAAAACCATATACACCCAGAGAGAAGGATGTGAAATGTGGACCACAACATAACATTTTCATGATCTCTATTGAGGTTTGCTTGCATTGCATTTCCTTTATTGGATTATTCTTTCTTGTAGATACGATTTCTCCTGCACAAAAACATTTCTAATGATCTCCATGTTCTTATTCCTCTCTGGAACTGCCCTGACTGTGTTTAGAAAGTGGCAATAACTATACATATATTTGATTTCTTAAGTATTCTAACATAATTATCATGTAGTGGGTATCCTGCCATCTAGGGGAGAGGTGGGGAGTAGGGGGGAAAATTTGTAACAGAAAGCTTTGTAAGGGTTAATGTTGAAGAATTACCCATACATATGTTTTGCAAATAAAAAGTATTAATAAATAAAAATAAATGAATAAATAAATGAATAAATAAATAAATAAATAAATAAATAAATAAATAAATAAATAAATAAATAAATAAATAAATAAATAAAAAAAAAGTGATTGTCCTAAAACACAGATTTGGTATCACACCATGCTCAATGAACTCCCTAATTCTATTACTCTTAGGATCAAATATAAAATTCTCTGACATATAAATCTCTTCACAACCTCACCAATTCCTCCCTTCTCAATCTTCCTTCTTATACATTATTCCCATCCCCATTGCCCTAACCGAAACAAATCTTGTGACCTAGCCCACTCCATATTCAGTACACACAAGAGTCCATGGCCTGACTCTTCATGCGTTACACTGATTGGCCAATAGCAATACTTAGAATTCAGTCCTTTATTTTTACCTCTTGGGATTTCTGGTTTTCTTTTCTTTTTTTTTAATTAATTAATTAATTTTTTTATTAAAGCTTTTTATTTGCATAACATATGTATGGGTAGTTCCCCAGCATTGATCCTTACAAAGCTTTCCATTACAAATTCCCCCCCCCCCCAGTCCCCTCCCTTCCTCTTCTTGGCAGGAAGTCCACTACATGTTAATTACATTAAAATACTTGACAAGTTGAATATATATATATATACATATTTCCATACTTATCTTGCTGTGCAAGAACGATTGTATCTACATGAACAAAAAATATCTGAGAAAGGAAACCCAATGCAAGCAAACATCAATAGAGATCATGGAAATGTTATGTTGTGGTCCAAATTTCACATCTCTCTCTCTGGGTGTATATGGCTTTCTTCACTGAACAACTGGAACTGGTTTGAGAGATTTCTGGTTTTCTTTAAGACTCAGTTGAATCACCATCTTCTACATGAAGCTTTCCCTGATCAAATGCTCTTCCCTGTGTTGTCCCACCACCTCCACCATCACCCCATTATCCTGAGCTGCCTTGTCTTCATTTCACGTGTTGTATATATATTATTAAATATGTGTAATGGAGTAGAACACATCCCACACCTTAGCAACTTGCTAAGGGATATATGCCTGTCCTGCCCCATGTGATGGGTCAAATTGGATTGGATACTGAGCCAGGAAAAGCCACTCACTCAATATTCTTCAAAGGAAGAGAGAACTTCCCTTGGCTCTCTTCTCTGCATTAATAAAAAATAATAATTACTTTGAGTCCAATCCATTTTATTGTGTTATTGATGAATAAACATCTTTCCATATTTTTCCACAAGAGAATAGTAAAATCTAGATTAAATTATAGTTATAGCATTTTCCTGATCTATAGTTAAGTAATTTTTTTCAAAAAAGGAAATGTTATTCTGACAAAAGCTGTTTTTTAAGTCATATTTTATTGGCCACTTTTTGTTTCTTATATAATTTTCATTTCTAAATCTGTATATAAATATACTCAATATATACATATATACACATATACATATCTATGTGCACATGTGTGTGTGTATTACCCTACTTAATGAGACATCTTTTAAACCAGCAATTAAAGCAGAAAAAATAATAATTCAGCAAAATCAGTAATTTGAGAATATATATATATATAATATTCCACACCCACAGAGCACAACCTGGTTTTGATAAAGCAATTCTGGCTTCTATAAACACTTTTCCTTTTCTAGGGGTTCTCTGATGACCTATTTCCTATGATCTGGGTACTCTGGGTTCTCCCAAACTTGTGCGAGAAGGCTCACTCATGGATGACTTCAGTGAAAAAAACCTGTATCATGGTGGTTAGCTATATCTAGATGAAGCCAACAGAGTGATCAAAGCTTGAGTTATACCACTTTGCTCCTGATACAAACATGAAATCCGAATTTTTACCATCCTCAGCGTTTCCAGTAACTATCTAGGTATATGAATAACTTAAATAACTCATAAATATCTCATGTTCTGACCCCTATACAATGAAGATTCTAATCAATTGGTTAACCAAATAAACATTTATTAAGGGTCTAAGAACTGGTGATATATAGAACCTCATGTGGGGTAGTGTAACTGAATGGAGGGGAGGGGGTTGAAAAATTATAATTTATTATTAGTAATGTATGCTTTGTATATCTATTTTTTATATACCTATATATCTGGGGTTGTGTAAAAAATTTTTGAGTGAAAAGAGATGGCAAGTGGAAAAAGTTTAAGAAGCCCTGTCCTAGACAATAATAAGGAAGTTATAGTGAAGGGAAAATTTGTGGGAAGAGAGAATGAGTTTAATTTTGGACAAATTGAGTTTAAGATGTCTATGGGACATCCAGTTGATGATGGCAATTGGAGAGACAGCAATTGGAGATAAAAGCCTAGAGGTCAGTGAATTTTGAGCTGGATTACTAGATCTAAGAACCATCAACACAGAAAAAAGAATTGAATCCAAGGGATTTGATGAGATCAAGAAAAATAATATGGAGGCATAAGAGAAGACCATGGTCACCCTTTGGAACACCCATGTTTTTTGTTTTGTCTTTTTAATAGTATATTTTTTGCAAATACTTGCAAAGATAGTTTTCAGCATTCATTTTTGTAAAACTGTGTGTTCGACATTTTTCTTTTTCTCTTTCTCTTTTCCCCTCTCTAAGACAGCAAGCAATACAAATGAAATATATATAATTCTTCTAAACCCATTTCCATATTTGTCATGCTGCACACACACACACACAAAAGATCAAAAGGGGAAAAATACAAGAAAGAAAAAAATACAAGCAAGCAAACTAACAACAACAATAAAAGGTGAAAATACTATGCTTTGATCAACATTCGGGCTTATAGCTCTCTCTCTAGATGCAAATGGCACTTGCCATTGCAAGACTATAGAAACTGCCTTGAACCACCTTATAATTGAAAAGAGTCAAGTCTATCACAGCTGATCATCACACATAACTGTGTACAATGTTCTCTTGGTTCTGCTCACATTACTTACCATAAGTTCGTGTAAGTCTCTGCAGGCGTTTCTGAAACCATCCTGCTGATCATTTTTCTTTTTTTTTTTTTATTAAAGCATTTTATTTGTATAACATATGTATGGGTAGTTCCCCAGCATTGATCTTTACAAAGCTTTCCATTACAAATTTTACCCCCAGTCCCCTCCCCTCCCCTAGATGGCAGGAACTCCACTACATGTTAATAATGTTGAAATACTTGACAAGTTATGCAAGAAAAATCCTATCTACAAGAAAAAAAAAAATCAGAGAAAGGCAACACAATGCAAGCAAATGTCAATAGAGATCATGAAAATGTTACGTTGTGGTCTATATTTCATATCCCTCTCTCTGGGTGTATATGGTTTTCTTCAGTGAACAATTGGAACTGGTTTGAGACAATTCTTTGTTGCAGAGAGCCATGTCCATCAGAATTGATCATCATGTAATACTGTTGTTGCTGTGTATAATGATCTCCTGGTTCTGCTCGTTTCGCTCAGCATCAGTTCATGCAAGTCTCTCCAGGCCTCTCTGAAATCGTCCTGCTGGTCGTTTCTTACAGAACAATAATATTCTATAACATTCATATACCATAATTTATTCAGCCATTCCCCCAACTGATGGACATGCACTTAATTTCCATGGAACACCCATGGTTAACAGGAGTGACATGGCTGAAGATGCAGCAAAGAAGGCTAAGAAGGAGCAGTCAAATAGGGAGAACCCTAGAGTAGTGTTATGAAAACCTAGAGAGAATAAAATATCAAAGAGAAGATGGTGATAGTGTCAGAGGTTGTAAAAAGGTCAAGAATGAACTGAGGAAAGGCCGTTGGATTTGGTAATTAAGAAATCATTCAGAACTTTGGAAAGAGCAGTTTTGATTGGAAGATGAAATCAAGAACTAGACTATGGAATTAACATGAGAATGAGAGGAAATGAGGTGGAGGAATTTAAAGTAGATGGTTTTCTCAAGGAATTTAGCCCTACAAGGTTGGAGACAGGAAATGATCACTAGAAAGGATGCACAGAATCAAGTGAGGTTTTTTTGAAGATGTGGGAGACATGGGCATGTTGTAGGCAGTACAGTAGCAGCTAGTAGAAAGGAAAAGATGGAAGATAAGTAAGAGAGTAGGGAGAAGGGGAAACCTGCTGTTGAAGCTTTTCATGTATAGTCTGAAGATGATTTGCTCACACACATGTGTATGTGCATCTATCTACATGTACAAATATAAAAGGTATGTGTGTGTGAGTCTTGTGTCTGGTTTTCTACAGGTATGCTTAAAGACTGCACACAGCATTTTGGTTCAAAGGTACAACATGCCTCTCCATTTCCTTATAATTCCCAAATAGGTGAAGCTATGGCTGAATCACTAGAAGGTTTGTGGTCACAAGTCACTTTGGGATCTTCTCTCCCAGGCCTACAGTGTCTTTCTTTAGCACTTAATTTTTTTATTTTTGGAAGGCCTGTTGATTTAAAAAATCTCCATCTTAGAGTGGAACATTCACTCAGGCAAGTCAAAGAATCCCAGAATTTGAGAGTTGGGACTTTCATAATCATCTAGTTGAACTTATGGGGAAAAAATTGCTGTAACATGTGTAGCAAGTGGCTATCTAGCCTTTGCTGGAAGATCTCTGGTGATGAGGAGTCCAGCACTTCTTGGATGGGCATGCATTCATTCCAATTTTGGTCAGTTCTGTTAGGAAGTTTTTCCTGACACTTAAACAAATTGTTTAACTTTTACTTAACTTATTTAACTTAATTCATTGTTAAACTTTTGTTCCTAGTTCTACCCTCCGGGAACAAAGAGAACAAATCAAATCTTTGTCCTAGCTGAGCCTTCTCTTCTCCAGCCTACATATCAGTCACTCAGCAATCAAGATCAAGAAGCATCATTGACCTCAGTTCTTGCCCATGTGCCAGGCACTGTGCAAACCTAATTTCTTCAGTCCTCTATCTTCATATTACATGGACTCAAGATTCTTGATCCCATCGGTTGCCTCTTTTTCAGACATTATTCCAGTTTAGAAAATCCTTTTTAAACAGTTGTACGGGAACTGAATACAACACTACTGCTGTAGTCTGAGTAGGTCAGAGTACAAAAGGAGTCTCACCTCTTTAATTCTGGAGGCTCCATGCCTTCCTTAATGTAGTCCAAGACCAAATTCACCCTTTTGACCGCCATACTTTACTGCCAATTCATATTAACCTAGTGGTCCACTGAAAGCCCCAGTTCATTTTTCAGACCCAGGGATGCCTGAACCAGGCCTCCCCTACTTCGGTACTGGTGATGTTCATTTCTGAACCCAGGTTTGAACCTTACATTTAGCCCTATTGACTTGCATCCTATAGATTTAGCCCAGGGCTCTAGCCTGCCACGGTATTGCTGAATCCTGACGCTAGTTTTCCTCCCAGCTCTAGGCCATCTGCAAATTTGATGAGGAGACCATCCCTGCCTTTGTCCACATCTGTGACAAAACTATGAAGCAGCCCCAGGCCTAGGACACAATCCTGGGTCCCCAGGACAGATCTCCGGCCACTTTGCAGTCCCCGCCCGGGGAGGCGGGGTGGGGGCGGGGGCATCCTTTGTCTTTTTGGGAAGATCCGAGAAACAGCTGAGACCGAAGTTAGCCTGCAGATAGCCAAGCCCGCACCGGTGAGCCTCAGAGTCGGGACACGGGGATCCACCAGGGATAGGGGGCACAGCGAATAGAGCTTCCGAATCAGGCAAGCGGAAGCCCTGTGGGCAAATCCTGTTCAGATACGTAGTTCTGTGACGCTGGACAAACTGCCTAGCCTTTATTATGCTGTTATTGTTGTGGTGGTTAGCACTTCACATAAGGATTAGAAAATTTAGATGCAGCAAAGTGGCACCCGCTCTCCCAGAATCCGCCCCCAAGCCCCGGGCCCGGTGTCCTTTGCTTCTCAGGAGGTCACCCTCCATTCAGTGGTACAGTCTGCCCCACCCCCCATCCTTTTATTGGTATAGTCCTTCTCCAGTTCCTTCAGGGAAGAGGCCCTCCCACCCCCGCGGATCAGTGGTAGAATCCTCCCTGCCTTTCCCCCGCCTTCCTACGCTTGGTACAGCCCTGCCCCTGCCCGTGGCTTTGACTGCTTGCTTCTTCGTCCCCTCTCAGGCTCAGTGCAGGCCCTCCCCGCCTTGCCACCGACCGCGGGGATGGCGCCGCCTGCAGGCGGGGGCGAGGAGGTGGCGGGCGCATCCCTAGAAGAGACGGCGGTGCTTGTGGAGGTGCGGGGCCTGGGACCTGGGTCTGGGCCGGGGCCCGGTCCCGATGGGCTGTGGCGGCTGCAGCTGAGCGCCGAGGCCTCGAGGCCGGGACACTTCCGCCTGGTGCTGCAGGGCTCTGGGAGCCCTCCCGGGGTAAGTGCAACACGGGACCAGGAGGGAGAGAGGACCGGGGAGAAGTAGCTGAGGGAGGACGAGTCTGGGGTCAGAGGAGGGCACTGACCTGAGTTGCGTGCTCGCCGTGGTTGTCCTTCCAGGAGAGCATTCAGTGGTCCCTGGAATCCGTGGCCTGCGCCAGCCGTGGCCCCTGTGAGCTGGAGCTGCAGCCACCCCAGGAAGGGCCTGGGCCTGGTGTTCTGACGCTGTGCTTCCGAGACCCTCAAGACGCCCAGCACTGGAGCGCGGCTCTGGAGAGAGCCCGGGACCTTGGGAGCACAGGTGTGTTCAGAAGGCGACGTGGTGGGAGGGCATCGAGGTTTCTGGAGGTCAGGGGCAGGACAGGCGCTGGGGACCGAGCTTGGGAAACGGGGAAGTGCCTGGGGACGAGATGCCTTCCGACGGGGTTCTGGAAGGTGACCAGTCAGGGCGGGCTGGGGGTCTAGGCAGGGTCAGTTGGGTGACAAGTGCTTGTCTCTCTCAGCTGCTGCCCACCCTGCTGAAGCCCCTGCCCCAGGCATCCTGCCCCCTACCGTCTCCACACCCCCTCCAGCTTGTGAAGCTGAGACCCTGTGGAGCCCCCAGGATTTTTCTGAGAAAGGTGAGGTTGGCCCCGGCTCTTGCTTCCACAGAGTGGGGGTTTGGATTGGGTGCAGAAAGGGAGGATGAGGTTAAGGAGGGAGCGTGGCCTGAAGGCCAAGGAAGGATGGGCAGGATACAGCAAGGTCCACTGACCACTCTGCTCCTCTCCTTACATGTCCTGGCAGAGGCACTAACCCAACAGCTGACCCAGGCCATCTGTGGGGGCGATGAGCAGGGAGCAGCTCAAGCTGCAGCTGCCCTTGCACAGAGGCGAGTGCCTCTCAACGTCCTGCTCCAGGAGAGCTGCTTCCCTCTAGGTCCTGTCAGGTGAGAGCCTTCTTCCTTTGGCCTTAGTGGGCAGTCATTGCCCAACTTCTCAGAGATCCCGGGCATATGCCCATCTATCGGTTCATCTCTCGGTCCAGGGTGCAGGTCACAGTGGAGGATGCAGCATCTTCAGCCCACATCTCCCTCCGGGTTCATCCTCATAGTACGATAGCAGCCCTACAAGAACAGGTGAGAGGGGCAGTGGTGGAACTCAGGAGGCTTGGGGGAAAGGAAAGGGGAGGAGATGGTTGTCTCAGATCCCCACAGGGCTAAAGGACCTCATAACTTGGGCTGTTCGGAACCATAGGTGTTCAAAGAATACGGCTTCCCGCCCCGAGTGCAACGCTGGGTGATAGGCCGGTGTTTATGTGTGCCCGAAAGGAGTCTGGCCTCCTATGGGGTGCAGAGAGACGGAGACCCTGCCTTCCTCTACCTCCTTTCTGGGTCTCCTGGGCCTCACGGTGCTCGACCTCCAGGTCAGTGACATCAGTAGTCAGGGCGAGGTGTGATCAATCTGAAGGTGGAGGCCGGAGCACGACTTCCTGCCTCATAACCCTCTCACCACTACACAGCCCGGGGACTGGACACTGGAAAGAAATCAAATGGAGAGATCAGCTCCCTCCTCAACCAGCCACCAGGGCTTCCTCCAGCCTCTCGTCCAGCCCCCGCTAACACTTCTGGATCCCTGCAAGTGAGTATTGTTAAGGGTGGGTGGGAATGGGACTGGGCTCAAAGTCCAAGGAAGTCAGTTTGCCCATGTGCCAAAGGGATTAATTGATCTCTGTTCTGCTTTACCTTTACCTCATATCCCCAACACCTCACGGACCTCTCAGGGTGTGATGCCAAAATGAACATAGATCAGTCACTCTACAAGTGCCCCTATGTGCTTGATACAAATTGACAGCTGGAAAGTTCTTTACTTAGGCATTATCTAGTTCTATCTCCTGATTCATTGTATGGAAGAGCAGACTATGAGAAAGTAAAGCATTTATATAGTGCTTTCAAGGTTTATAAAGCACTTTTCAAGCTGTCATTTTATTTTTACAGTTTACCCTGGGAAGTTGGTGCTATTGGGATTTCCAATTTTTAGATGAGCTAACTGAAGGAGACAGTGGGTTAAGGGACTTGCCCAGACTACAGATAGTTAAGTATCTGAAGTCCTCTTCCTGATTCCAGGGCAGCTAGGTGGCAAAGTAGTGCTGGGTTTGGAATCAGGAATTATCTTCATGAATTCAAATCCAGCCTCAGACACTTACTAGTTATATGATCCAGGGCAAGTTACTTAAGCCTGTTTTCCTCAGTCTCCTTGGTGAAATGAGCTGAAGAAGGAAAAGGCAAACCACTCACTATCTTTGCCAAAAAAAAACCCCAAAAAAGCCCCACATGGGGTCACAGTCGGATGTGATTGAACAGTAAAACTGCTCCTGATATTAAGGCTGTACCTCTTATCTATTTCTATTGTCATCCCTTGCCAGTTTTAAATTCAGACTGTTGGCTCATATTCTAGTCAAGAATTCTTTTCCTTGGGGCAGCTTAGTGCAGTGGATAGAGCACCAGCCCTGAAGTCAGGAGGACCTGAGTTCAAATCTGTCTCAGACACTTAACATTCCCTAGCTGTGTGACTCTGGGCAAGTCACTTAACCCCAATTGCCTCAGCAAAAAACAAATAAATAAATAAAAATTAAAAAAACATTTGTTTTCCTTGCCTCATAGGAGGTGGGGCTGCTAAATTCCTTCATACCAAATCTCAGGACTTGAGAAAGGATGGTTGAATGATTGGTCCCTGTACTTGTCTTCCTCCTAGGTTGGCTGGTCCTGCCCTTCTTGCACCTTTATCAATGTTCCTGGGCGACCAGGCTGTGAGATGTGCAGCACTGAACAACCAGCTTTCCAAAGCCCTCAGCCAGAGGTTCCTGCTCAACAGCCCCCAAAGGTAACAGAGGAGGATAAAAGTGTTGAGATTAATCATGGGTTCAGCAAACATTATGAAATATATTTTGTGGGCAGTGCACTGTGCTAAGGACCAGAACTAACCTCCACTTGTTTCTTCCACAGATTACAAGGCGGGGAGAGGACATGACCATTCCCCCCAGCATCAGATCCCCAGATACCTCCTTTCACATGTTGAGCGAATTCTCCTGACCCAATAAGGTCAAACCAATGGACTAGAACTAACTTATGGGAAGTCTGACAATGACTTAAACCCACTTAAGCCTGGATGGACAACAGGATAAAAATTGGACTATAATAAAAATAACCCATCATATTTGGAGCAGATTGTAAAAGCATTTTTACATCCATTATCTAAGTAAGACTCCTATGATTGAGATCTCTCCCGAGATGCTCTAGAAAGCTATTTCAGCTCAGCTGACATTTATTAAACACCTGCTGTGCATAGAGCCCTGTGGTCAGTACCATCTCCATGTCTACACAGAATCTCTGCCCTTCAGAGAATTCAGGAAGTAAATAAAAAACTATAATAAACATTACCTAACTCCATTAGAGATGAAAACCAAAGTGTTCTATTAAATCAGAAGGATTAGAAATAACTTTTTTTTTTTTTTTTTTGAGGGGAGATCAGTGAATGAGGTTTCCTGGAAGAATAGATGCTTGGGCTTTAAAATAGGATGGGTAAAAATCCACCCTACAGGGATGTTCATGGGATAGCAAAACTCCCAAGGTGGGAATGTGTAGGGTTTGTGTATGAGAATGGTTCCGTTTGGTCAAAATAATGCCAGGGAAGTAAATATAATAAGGGCTAGAAGGCAGAAGAGGATATAAAATTGTGGAGGACCTTGAATGCCAGGATATAAAAGTTTAGCTTTTTGAGGCAGAAAGGTGCGCTCCATCCCCCACTAGCCTCCACCTTCAGATTGATCACACCTAGCACTGACTAGGAGCTACTGGAGCTTGCAGGACTTCCTTTACTTAAGGAAGATTCACTGGGCAGCATGGGTAGAGTCGAGTCAGGAAGATCTAGTTAAGGTTACTGAATGATCGAGATAGATGTTAACAGGAGCCCATGCCAGTGTGGTAGCAACAGGAATAAGTCGTGTGTGAGAGGCTGAGAAACTGATAGGACTAAGCAACTGGTTAGATATAAAAGGATGAAAAAAGATAACCAAGGAGATTGGAGGGATAAAACTTGTTCCTGTAGTGGGAAAAAATAAACCTAGTCTTGGGGATGTTGAATTTGAGATTCTGGTGAGACATTCAAGGTAGGAGTGCTTTGGCTGGAGGCCAAAATAGTTTTTTAGAAGTAGAAATACAACTTGGAGCATTATTGACCTTTATAGTCATGGCTAACTTCATTGATCCTAATTTTTTTTCTTGCCAAATATAGTTGGATGGTTTGCCATTTCCTTTTCCAGCTCATTTTATAGATGAGGAAACAAAGTAAATAGGGTTAAATGACTTGCCTAAGGTCACTGAAGATGGATTTGAACTCAGATCCTCCTGATTTCAATTCCAGCCTTCTACCCATTCTACAATCTGGTCTCATTATCCACATGGAAATAATTGATACCTGGGGAATACTCACTTTAACAAACAATGGACAATGCAGGAAAACATGCTTGTGTTGCAAAATGGTGAAGTCAAGGAGAATAAGGTCTAAACAGAGGTCTTTGGAATGTGATTGGAAGTCATTAGCAATTTCGGCAGAAATTTGTGATGAAAGCCAGATAAGAGATTGAAGAACGGAAATGTTAAGGAAACAATAACAGGTATCATCAAGCTTTTCCTTAGAGGCAGTTGAGTGGTGCATTGGATAGACTGCTGGCCTTGGGAGTCAGTAAGATCAAATCTGCTTTCCTGTTTTATCTATAAAATGGAGCTAAAAACAGCACCTACCTCCCAGGGTAGTTGTGTGAATAAAATTTCAAGTGTTTTGCCAATTATTTTCAAGTTTAGCTTTGAAAATGGAAAAGAAATGTGTTAAGTATAAAAGGCTTTTTTAGGTTTAGGAAAATTTGTTTGCAGGAACCAAGGAAAAGAGAAATGAAGATACACATAGGTGATTAGATAGTGGAATATAGTTCTGGAAGAGTCGGAAGGGTGAGGATAGCGGGACTGGCCTTAATAAAAAGGGATCACCATGGAAATCAAGAAGCTGAGAAGAAAAAAAAAACTGAGAAAAGTGTGTGGAAGTTTTTATATTGTTAACAAAAGCTTTGGGATCAGTGGGGAACAAGGGTTTAGAGATAAGGAGATTTCCTACCTGCCTCAACTATACCTGTATACAAGGTACTGCTGTGCTCTCAATCTCATGATCCTTGCATTCAAAAATGTTCTATGAAAAAACCTGAAGATCATTTTCACTGAAACAGGTGGAATGTGTGTGCAAAATACATGGGAGAAAGATGTCCTAAAAGTTTGAGAAGGGAACATGCTATGGATATGGAAAGCAGGTATTTCAGCATCTGGGTGAAGAGTTAGAAAGTCCATTCCAGGTATTTGGGGCAGAGGAAAGCAAGAACAGACTAGAAACATTTATTATTACAGCATATCTTAAACACAGTATGTAAACAGCAATAGCAAGATTAAAGCTGAAAAAGTAGCTTTGGAAGTTTTGGAAGGTTTTGCATGCTATTCCCCATTATTTGTACTTCTATTCAGTGGAGAATCAACTGAAGGTTTCTGAGTAGAGATAATTTAAGAACAGAGCCTAAAGGAAAGGTTTGAGAAAGCAGATGACTGAAACCAGGGAAATGGTATTAGGAAGAGAGACAGATCTGAAACACTGGAAGTAGAGTTGACAGGACCTTGAAATAAGGAAAGAAGGGGGCCTGGAGAATCAGTGGTTAAGAATGATTAGTATTAGTGATCATGTTTGGCCAAGTTTGTTATGTGTGGCTATTATTTGGTGATTAGTTGGATGAGTCAGATTTGAAGTATTTGGATTCGATTTGGTAGTAGGCGTTTGGGTGTGCTTGAGAATTGAGAATGACAGGATGTGAGCTTCAGTGTCTAGAATATAAATACCATTAATTGCTAATGAAAAATCCTGTTTTTAAAAATATAATTTCTTTTCAGATGAATTTTAAGGGGAAGAATTAAGGGAACTAAAGATAATAACTGCACTGGAGATGAAATAATTCCATGGTCTCCCTACTTCTCCAAGAGAGGCCACACTCTTGTTACCTTGTCTGGGATAATTCAGAAGGTGGCAATACCCATAGGTTGGGGATGTATGTGTATGTATGAGTTTTTGTACCACTTCTAATACTGCCCATGAGGGGAAGAGCAGGCAAAATTCCCTAATCCTAGGGTAACCAAACCTAGAGCTCAATGAGAGCATCTTTTTGTTCAGATTATAGGAAACATCAACCTCTACCTCTAAGTCCTGTCCTTTCACATTCAAGATAATATCAAGATAATGTTTTGGTTTGGGGAAGGCATTGTGAGGAAACCCTCAATCCTCTTTCCTTTCTGCTTCAAGAGGATTGAGGGTTTCCTCACAATGCCTTCCCCAAACCAAAACATTTCCTTCTCCTAGGCAGTGTTGGTTCCCACTTCTGATGCTTTCCAGCAGCGTGACCTTGAGCAAATTAACAATTCTCAAGTGGAGAGATTGGTCCTATTGGATCCCTCCCTTTGCAACAAGTCCCTGCTACTAAAGGGGGAAAAGATTAGCCTCTGCCCAAACCTTAATTTACAAATACCTAAACTGCTTTAGATATCTGTAGATATTAGAGGAGTATAGGCATATCCTACTCCTCATTCTTGAGACCGCTTAAAATCCACTAACATCCAGTTCTCTGATGAGCCTAACTTCAAGCTAGCCACATTAGCTTGGTCCTTATTCAGCCATTCAAACAGTCACATTGAGAAACTTAATTTATTTCTGGTGGGGGGAGGAGGGGACTGGCAGTACTGGTGGGGCAAAGCCAGTTCTTCCACCCCACCCCCACCCTTGCCCATCCAAGGAGTGATCAGACTGGGCCGGACTTGACTGCCAGGCTGACCATGCCTGTGGGATGGGATGTGCCAGGAAGGGCTGAGGTGAATCAAACCCAAAAGTGGGAAAAGATGTCCACATGAAGGCATGATCACTTAGGCGGCCGATATGCCAGCTTCCGACTCTTCAGCACTGACCACTTGTGCCTCTTCATGGCGTAGACAAGGGGGATCAGCAAGCTGAACATTAGCAGCATCTGGGAAAGGAGACCTCAAAGGGTTCAGGAACAAATTCCCTTCTCTCCCTCAACAGGCTGAGGGCATCTTATCCCCACACCCCACCATTCCCTTTTTCCTTCTCCTTGCTTCTTTTCCCCCCAAACCTTCTCCCACCCCAGTTTCTTCCAGGCCTTTATCACCTTGAGCCCCATGAGTTTGCGATGATCGTGCTCTGGTTCAGAAGCCCAACGCAGAAAGGTACACACATCCTTTGCTAACTGTGACATAGTGGCTGGTGTACCTGTGGAGATCAGAATAGTGACACAATGAGGGTAAAGCACTACCAACAGGATTTGCTACTAGAGAGCTGGGACCACTGACAGGAATGGGCTCAGAGCAATGGGATATGAGGACAGCTCGACATGGTAAGATGATGGGTTAACAGGATTTTGCAAGTCAGGCAAAGCCTCTTGCAAAGACCCCAAATTTCCATTTCAATCTTGATAACAGAAATTAGGGAGAAAGGGGGAAAGATCATGAAATTCAAAGCTAAAAGAAGCCTTAGAATCCACAGTCCAAGTTCTTCATTTTTTTATGCATGAGGAAATAAACTCAGAAGGGAATCTCCCAGAGTCATACAGCTAGTAATTAAATAAGGAATAAGGCATGGGAGAAGAGGGCTAGGATACAGTGAATAGGGGAAAGAAATAGAAGACATGGAGGAGGGTGGTTTGAAGCTCACCATCATCATACTCAAGGATCTCATTGTAGATAGGGGGAGCCATGGCAATGGCCTGACCAGGGAAGTAGGCATTGAAGTGAAGGCCCTCTCGAAGGGAGACTCCAGCAGGTGGGTCACAGTATCCCGTGAGTAGGGAAAAGACATAATCCTCACCGCCATGCCTGGTCCAGGACACAGTAATAAGTATTATAGCTTCCCATCCCCATACCCAGGTTTTACCCGCTGGGGTCCTTAAGTCCAGGACCTAATTCAGCTCCCAGTGACTAGTAAAAAGAGGTTGCAGTACCTGGCTCGAATGATGTAGCTGAGGTCAGGAGGTAGTGCCCCATTGTTGGCAGCCCGAGCAGCCTCAGGGTTGGGATAGGGCTTGGGTAAATAGTCAGAAAGCTTCCCTGGCCTCTGGAACATGTTTCCATCTTCATTAGGGCCATCCTCAACCTCTACCTAGAACCCAGATATCAGTCCCTAAGTCACCAAGCTATCAAGGACAGACTATCCCCAGTCATTTAACTCTTTTTCCAAATTCCCCAAAGTCTCCTTGGCAATAAGCCGAGCACAGGCCCTCTCTCTTATATACCCCCTTTGAAGAGACCCCCAGTCCTTTTCTATGCTGTAGATCCATCTCAGTCTCTCAGGATCCAGACCTCTGCTCTGATAGTCACATCTTCCTTACCTCCTCTGCCAGGGCCTTGGCTTCTGATTCAGTATAGCACACACCCACCAAATGGCGGTAAGCCAAGTAGTCCATGCTATGGCAGGAAGAGCACACCTGCTTATAGACCTGGAAGCCCCGGCGAATACTGGAGCAGAAGAAACACAAGAACTCAGGGAAGGCTCAAAGTGACGCTCCACCCCAAATGTACATAACCCTCCAAAGTAGCCAGCCCACTATGTCCCCCATTCTACCACCTCCCCCTATCAGCATTCTACCCAGCCCTACCTGCCATGGTCCAAGGAGGAGAGGAAGCCTCGGTGAGACCAGGGGTAGTTTGGTGGGTGTAGTTCCAAGTCACTGGCGCCTACAGCAGTGTGGAGGGCCACAGCAAGCCCGGCACCTCCTGCTGCCAGCATGCCCAAGGCTGAGAGCACCACCTTCCGGCCCCTCGAGAGGTTTGAGAATGATGACATTGTGGCAGCCTGCAAGGTACCACCCAGCTCAGAGCTCATGGCACCCTCATTCAGGGTTCTATCAGCTCAGTGCCTAAAGTTGCCTTCCCATTCCTGTAAGTGCACAAGGTTTCAATTGCTTTATAACCCACTTCCCCTACCCAGCTAAGCTCAAAGCCCACAACCCCAAGAACAGATGTTTCTATATAAACAGATGGACTGCTGCCCTCCTCCCACCCCAGGTCTCCCAACAGAATGGGGGGAGGGGGAAAATCAGGTCTAGATGCAAATCTATTGATTCATTGTGACTACATACTAAGCAAATCCATTTGTTAACCACTCTGGTCCTCAAGCTTTCTTACCAGTAAAAGAAGATTTCTTAAATTGCTTTTTCCAGCTCCAAATCCTACCACATTCTTATATGACTAAGGTACTTTACAGACCGAAGTCTTATTTTACCTATCCTGCCTGGGGGGAAGGAAGAACCATCCTCCTCCATAAGGCCTAAGGCTCCATTCCTTTCACGCCCCCCCCCCCCCTTAATCCGAGGTGGAGACCTGGAAAGAATTTTAAAAGGTTTAGAGACTGAAGGAAAACAAAGGGGAAGAAGGGATCCAGTTGGTCTCCTAGGTAAGACAAAGCTCAAGGTCAGAGGTAGATCAGCTGAGGTCATTCCAGGACACAAGTACTGTGAAGAATACAGCTAGATGGAGAGCAGACTAGGAGGGCTGACCCAGCCAGATTTGGGGAAGGGGATATGCCTCCTTCTTAAAGGGCCAGTACAGACTTCGGCGACTGATCAGAAACCTCGCCTCACCTCGAAGGTGGTCCGCCCCCTTCCCCTGCTACCACACATCTCTCCACACTGAGCCAGCAGGGACAGAAGCAGCTCCCACACCAGGCCAAGGTCCCTGAGGACCTCCACGACCCCTCACTGGAGATGGGGCAGGCCAGCACAGGCCGCAAGAAGCAG
>JAJPUD010001478.1:302049-406895 GCA_023553655.1 Myrmecobius fasciatus | reverse complement strand
AAAAAAAAAAAAAAAAAAAAAAAAAAAAAAAAAAAAAAAAAGAACGGCACTAGGCCCGGTACTTTCGTGCTACGGCGGCCCCATAGCTGCTGGACTAGCTCCTCCGACCTACTCCAACCCGTCCGGGCCGCTGTCAGACCAGGCCGCGCGCCCGGCGCCGTGACCTTCAGGCGGCCGCGGGGCCGCGCGGGGTTTGCCGGGCTGGGAGCCCGCAGGGATAAAAAAGAGAAGGGGGCGGTGCGCGCTCACCTGAGGCAGCCGTAGCACGAAAGTACCGGGCCTAGTGCCGTTCAAGAAGGCCCGGCCATGGGCGCGCGGAAGCCACAGCACAGAGAAGCGCCCCACAGCTCCGGCCGCCGCCATCTCGGGCCTCCTCAACGCCGCCGCCGCCGCCACAGCCATCCCGTGAGCCCACGCGGCTCCGGCCAAGGAAGGGAAACCTCGCGAGAGCTTCGCCGCTGAGCTAGGGCCGCCGCAACGGGGCGGGGCTTCAGTGAGGAGGGCCGGGGCCTGACTGCCCAAGCCCAAAGCCACTGAGTTTGAAGATAGCCAGGGAGGCGGGGAAGCATCGTCCCGAAGAAGTGCGCCTGCGCAAGGAAGAAGTCCTCAAAACTTTTGCAAGGTGAATGGAACCTGGAATCGCCTCTACCGCCGGAGGGATATGCAGGAGGGAGCCTCGCACCCTCTTTCCGTTTCCATGGAAATAGAGAGTTAGTGAATGGATTTTTCCTGTTGTCATAGAAACGCGCATCCTTACCCTAGCATATGGGAATGTGATAGTTGCTGCCTTTCTCAGGCAAACAGAAAATATAGAATACGCTTGAGGGAAGAAGACGGTTCCTCGAGAACATCTAGCCCAGCCCATATCTAAACAGAAATTATCTCTCCAGGATGCTCAAGAAATGAACAGAAAATAAGAATAGATGACATTTCTATAGAAAGTTATCTTTCAGCCGCATTTGACAGCATTGATCACCGTTTCTTTCTTCTTGGATACTCCTTTGGGTTTTCATGGAACTTCTTTCTTCCGGTTCTTCCATCTATTTAACGGCACCTTCTTGGTTTCCTTCCGTCATTCATCTTCAGAGTCACCTTCAAAGCTCTGTCGTTCTTCTTTCTTGTCTTCACACTCTCATCTGGTGATCTCATCAGCTCCTATGGGTTTCATTACAATCTCTATGACTTTTTTTTCCAGATCTGTTTATCTTCTGTCTCTCCAGAGCTCCAGCCTCACATCACCATTTGCCTATTATTAATTGGACTTCTCATAAATATCTCAAACTCAACATGCTACATACACAACCTTATTCCGGTTAAGGGCACCACCTGTGTTTGAAACCTTGCTGCAATCTTTGATTCCTCACTTTTCTTCATCCCAAATATCTAATCATTTCCAAATATTGTTGTGCTTTTTCCTCTACCACTTAAGTAGAAAGAGCTTTGGTTCTGGAGTCAGAAGCTTGCTTCTGATGATTGTTATCTATGTGACCATAATCACAAGTCACTTAACTTTCCTAGGTCTCAGTTCCCACATCTATAAAAAGAGGGGACTGGACTAGAGGGTTTCTGGAGTTCCTTCCCTCTCTAAATCAATGATCCTCCCTCTCCACTGGCACAGTCACTACCCTAGTTTATACCTTCATCACTTCTCACTTGGTCACCCATTGTAAGCCTCTTCCCAACTCAATTGATCTTTCATATAGCTGCCAAAATAATTTTCCTGAAGTGAAGATCTGATCACATCACCTCCCTATCCTTTATTGTTAGACAAATATGAATTCCTCTGACACTTAAATATCTTCACAGATTAATTATTGCTCATGGGTAAGCTGAACAAATATAACAAAATGACAATTTTATCTAAATCAATTTACTTAGGGCCATACCACTCAAACTACCAAAAATGTTTTATAGAGCTAGAAAAAATAATAAATTCATTTGGAAGAACAAAAGGTCAAAAATATCAAGAGAATCAATTCAAAAATATGAAGATACCAGATCTCATCAAAACAATCAGCTTCTGGCTAAGAAATAGACTAGTGGATCAGTGGAATAGATTATACAGTACACAGTAGTAAACAAAATAGTCTAGTGTTTGATAAACCCAAAGATGCCTACTTTTGGAACAAGAATTCACTATTTGAAAATTGGAATTTAGTTTGGCAGAGAGTAAGTATAGACCAACATCCCACATCATATACCAAAAATAAGATCAAAATCAGTGCATGATTTAGACATAAAGAGTGATATGAGCAAATTAGGGGTATGGAACAGTTTATCTGTCAGATCTATGGATAAGGGGAAAATTTGTGACTAAATGAGAAAATTATGAGATATAAAATGGATAATGTTGATTACATTAAATGTGAAGTGTTTTTTTCTGCATAAACAAAACCAAAACCAGCTAATATTAGAAGGAAAGGAGGAAACTGAGAAGAGAAGTTTATAGCAAGTTTCTCTCATAAAGGTCTTGTCTCAAATATGTGGAGAACTGAGTCAAACTTATAAGAATGTAAGGCATTTACTGATTTACTGATGCTAAGTGAAGAGAGCAGTACCAAGAGAAAATTGTGTACAGTAACGACGAAATTATGAGATGATCAACTGTTATGGGCTTGGTTCTTTTCAACAATGAGTTGATTCAAGGCAGTTCCAAAGACTTGTGGTGGAAAGTGCCATCCACATCTACAGAGAGAACTATGAAGACTGTGGATCAAAGCATAGTATCCTTTGTTGTTGTTGTTATTTGTTTGCTTGGGTTTTTTTCCTTTCTCATGTTTTTTTTTTTCCTTTTTGATTTAATTTTTTTTGCACAACTTGATGAAATATGAAAATATGCTTAGTAGAATTGGTTATCTTATATCAGATTGCTTGCTGTCTTGAGGAGAGTAAATTTAGGGAGGGAGAAAATTTTAGAATACAGTGTTTTGCAAAGATGAATGTTGAAAACTATGTATGTATTTGGAAAAATAAAATACTAATAAAATAAAAAAGAAGCATTATAGTGGAAACATGCATTGTGATACATAGTTCATTTAAGTTATAGAAAAGCCTTGATAAGCCAGAACCCAATTCATTAAAGCCTTCAATTTAAAAAAAATGTGAGTCATTCTCCAATTGATAAATGGTCAAAGGATATGAAGAGTTTTCAAAAGAAGAAATCATATCTATATAGATATGAAAAATTCTCTAAATAACTTTATATTATAGTATCATCTATTGTGACAGAAAATGATAAATGTTGGAGAGGATATGGAAGAATTAGAACACTAATGCATTGTTGGTAGAGTTGTGAACTGATTTATCATTCTGAACACTAATTTGGAATATACCTAAAGAGCTCTGCATACGCCTTTGATCTAGCAATGTCATTGCTAGTCCCATATTTGATACTAGATCAAAGGAAAAGGACCTATATGTTCAAAAATATTTATAGTAGCTCTTTTTGTGGTGGCAAAGATTTGGAAAATGAGGGGATGTCCATCAACTGGGCAATGGCTGAATAAGTTGTGGTATATGATTGTCATGGACTACTATTGTGCTATAAGAAATGATGAGCAGGATGCTTTCAAAAAAAATCTGAAAAGATATTGAGGAGTCCAAGATGATTCCTAGATTTGAGCCTGTGGGATTGGGAGTATGATATTCCCCTCTACAGTAATGGGAAACATAATTGTGGATATTTTAAAGGGAAATATAATGAGTTCTGTTTCAGACATATTGAGATAAGTTTTAAAAATTATTGGACAACCAGTTTGAGATATCTGAAAGGTATAAGAAACAATCACCAAGATGATTTCAGAGAGACCTGGAGAGACCTACATGAACTGATGCTAAGTGAAATGAGCAGAACCAGGAGATCATTATATACAGTAACAAGACTATATGATGATCAATTCTGATGGACACGGTTCTCTTCAACAATGAGGTGATTCAAACCAGTTCCCATTGTTCAGCGATGAAGATAGTCATATACATCTAGAGAGAGGCCTGTGGGAACTGAGTGTGGACCACAACATTTTAATGCTTTCTGTGAATATTTGCTTACATTTTGTTTTCCTTCTTAGGTTTTTTTTTCTCTTTCTAGATCTGATTTTTCTTGTGCAGTAAGATAACTGTATAAATATGTATACATATATTGGATTTGCCATATAATTTAACATATTTAACTTGTATTAGACTACCTGTCATCTAGGGGTGCGGGTGAGGGGAAGGAAGGGAAATATTTGGAACAAAAAAAATTTTTTTGCAAAGGTCAATGTAGAAAAATCACTCATATGTTCTGTAAATAAAAAGCTTTAATTAAAAAAAGAGAGATATCTGAAAGGCAGTGTAAACAAGATTAGAAGTCAGCAGAGAGCTGAGAGCAGGACAAATTGATTTGAGAATTATTAGCATAGAGTTGATAATTAAATTCTTAAGAGCTGATGAGATCACCAAATGAAGTAATATAGGAGAAAAGAAGAGGGCTCAGGACAGAACTCCAAGGAACATGTGGAGTTATAGGATATGATCTAGATAAGGACTAAGCAAAGAAGATATAGAAAGGATAGGTAGATAGGCAGAGAAATCAAAGAGAATGAGAATTGAGAAAAGGCCATTGGATCTGGCAACTAAGGCATCATTAACTTTGGAGACAGAAGTTTTGGTGGAATAATGAAGTCAGAAGCCTGATTGTAAGGGGTTAAAAAGAGATTGAGAGGAGAGAAAATGGAAGCACTTATTTGAGATGACTTTTTTGATGAGTTTAGCTACAAAGGGCAAAAGAAATATAGGACAAGACTTACTGAGAATAGAAGAATCAGGTGAAGGTTTTTTTCAGGCTAGGTGAGAGAGACATGGACATGTTTGTAATCAACAAGGAAGGAATTATTAGATAGGGAGAGACTGAAAATATGTGATAGAGTGGGGATGATAGAGCAATTTGTTGGAAGAGAAGGGATGGAATAAGATAGTGTGGGAAAAATAAGGGGTTAACCTTGCTAAAGAGTAAAACCACTTTATCAAGGGAGAAAGGGATAGAAGGAGAAGATAATTTCAGAAGGCAACTGAATGATAAGAGATTAAAAAGAGAGAGAACGTGAATGGTGTTAATTTTTTAATGTAAAATATGAGGTAAGGATCTGAATAGAGAGTGGGGAGAAGAACTATAGAGGTTTGAGGAGGAATGAAAAAGTTTAGAAAAGCTGCTGTGTGGAGTGGATTATAGTGATTTCATAAGGAAAATATAGTAAGATTGCCTAGTAGCAGTGAGAACCCAGTTGAAATTGTATAATACAAAATTATAGCGGATACAGTCAGCACAGTTGAGTGATTTTCTCCATTTTTGTTCAGCAGCATGTGAATTGGAATAAAGGTGGAAAATGATGGGGGTAATCAAAGACTGAGGCTTGGCTGGTATAATTGATTATATGATAAGGAATTCAAGAGAACAAGACAGTGTAGAGCTGAATCATAAGGGGTCAAAATAGGGAGAAGAGGAGAGAATGACTAGTACAAAGGGAGAGAATTAAATGGTCAAGGGATTTGAGGTCATGGTTCAGTTTAAGAAGTGAGTTTTGTAAAGGAATGCAGGAAGAATGAAAAGCAAATAGATTGTGTTTAGACAAGGGGATTTCAGAATTCTTGAACATAGAGGTAAGACATTTGTGGGTGATGGAAAAGTCAAGGATTTGACCATCTATATATGAAGTTGAAATAGAGTGGAGGAGTAGCTCATGGGAAATGAGTAGGATGAGGAATTGAATCATTAGGATATTTGGAGAGTCAATATGTATGTTGAAGCCCCCTAGTATGAGACCAGGAGTTGAGGACCAGGAGTTGAGGAAAAGAGAAAATTGTGAGCCAAGTACCAAAGTCATTGAGGAAGGAAAAAGAGTGACTTAAGGATTTGTGGACAATAGCAGGCTACCAGGATTTTGATTGCATGACATATGTGAATAGCATGAAATTCAAAGGAAGAATGGTTACTGAGAAATGGGAAAATGGTAGGGTTAGAACCTGGAAGTAGCTTTGGGAAGCAAGGAGTATTCCTGAATCCATCTAGTGGAAGAGAGAATGAATGATGATGTAGTTAGTACTGGAAAGAAATATATTATTTACATATAAAGAAGAACTACATCAAATTTATAAGAATATAAATAATTCCTCAATTGACAAATGGACAAAGGATATGAACAGACAATTTTCAGGTGATGAAATTAAAAGCCATTTATTGTCATATGAAAAAATGCTCTAAATTACTATTGATTAGAGAAATGCAAATTAAAACAATTCTGAGGTACCACCTCACATCTATCAGATTGGCTAAGATGACAGGAAAAGAATGATAAATGTGGGAAAATCAGAACACTAATGAATTGTGAAATGATCCAACCATTCTGGAGAGCAATTTGGAATTATGCCCAAAAGGTTATAAAACTGTGTATACTCTTTGATCCAGCAGTGTTACTACTGGGTGTGTATCCCAACGAAATCATCAAGGAGGGAAAAGGATCCATATGTGCAAAAATATTTGTAGCAGCTCTTTTTGTGGTGGCAAAGAACTGGAAAATGAATAGATGCCCATCAATTCAGGAATGGCTTGAGTAAATTATGGTATATGAAAATCATAGGATATTATTGCTCCATAAAAAAATGATGAACAAGTTAATTTTAGAAGGTTTGGAAAGATTTACATGAACTGATACTTAACCAAATAAACAAAACCAGAAATACATTGTACGCAGTAACAACAAGATTGTATCATGATCAACTAAGAAAGATGGTTCTTTTTAGCAGTTCAGTGAATCAAAGCAATCCCAATAAACTTTGGATAGAAAACGCCATCTGCATTCAGAAAGATAATTATAGGGATTGAATGTGAAACAACACATGCTATGTTCAGGTTTTTTTTCTGTTTTTTTCCTTTCATGGTTTTCCCCTTTTGTTCTGATTTTTCTCTCCCAACATGATTTACAAAGAAATGTGTATCCAAAGAGTTAATATACATGTATAACTAGAAGAAAAAAAACAATTAATTAAAAAAGAAAAAAAAAACATCATTTACATCAAAGGTATTCTTACTCTTACTATTCCCCAAGTGCAGTATGAACCAAATTAAAAAGTAATTAGGAACTGTTTAACAAAATAAATAAAAATATAATATAACTTGGCTGTTTGTTCAGTTGCATCCAGTTCTTCATGACCCCATTTGGGGTTTTCTTGCCAAAATACTAGAATAGTTTGCTATTTCATTTCCTTCTCTAGATCATTTTATTGATGAGGAAACTGAGGCAAACAGAGTTAACTGACTTGCTTAGGATCACACAGCTAGTAAGTGTTTGAGGCTAGATTAGAATTTGGATACTCCTGACTCCAGGCCCAATACTCTATCCAGCTACTCCCTAAATGAATTTTATTGAAGTGAGATGATTGAATGAAATATAATACAGTTGAAATTCCAGAGGTAAGATCACTCCTGATAGAGCCTAAAATCATAGTTCATCCACACATATTTTTTTTTATTTTAAAAAAGTTTTTGTGTGACTTGTGGGGTCCCATTCCACAAGGAGTTCTGATTTACATAGAGCCTAGATTTTGGGGGACTACCTGCACCTAAAGGAAAAAAAAATCAGCCTTTTCTTGCTCTATTAATGACTATTAATACTCCCCTCCCAAAATAAAACTGTAAAGAAAATTTCTGAAACAAAGTTCAGAAATCTTAAGTATGGCCTATATGTAAGGTTTCCCCAAAAAGGACTAACAGGATTTTTGCTAAAATTCTAAAAAGGGTATTAATATACGAACCTTTCTAAAATCAAGAGCCAGCATTTTTGTATAATAACAAAACTCAGAAGAGCTAGACAAAAAGTTATCAAATTATGCATACCTTTTGATCCAGCAGTGTTTCTATTAGGCTTATATCCCAAAGAGATCTTAAAGGAAGGAAAGGGACCCACATGTGCAAGAATGTTTGTGGCAGCCCTTTTTGTAGTGGCTAGAAACTGGAAACTGAATGGATGCCCATCAATTGGAGAGTGGCTGAATACATTATGGAATATGAATATTATGGAATATTATTGTTCTGTGAGAAATGAGCAGCAGGAGGATTTCAGAGAGGCCTGGAGAGACCTGCATGACTGATGCTGAGTGAAATGAGCAGAACCAGGAGATCATTATACACAGCAACAACAAGACTATATGATGATCAATTCTGGTGGGCATGGCACTCTTCAACAATAAGATGATTTAGGCCAGTTCCAATGATCTTGTGATGAAGAGAGACATCTACACCCAGAGAGAGGACTGTGGGAACTGAATGTGGATCACAACATAACATTCTCACTCTTTTTGTTGTTGTTTGCTTGCATTTTATTTTCTCATTTTTTTTCCTTTCTGATCTGATTTTTCTTGTGCAGCAAGAGAATTATATATATATATATATATATATATATATACATATATTGGATTTAACATATATTTTAACATGTTTAATATATTTTGGATTAGCTGCCATCTAGGGGAGGGGGTGGGGGGAAAGAGGGAAAAATCTGAAAAACAAGGTTATGTAAGGGTCAGTGTTGAAAAATTATCTGTGCATATGTTTTGAAAACAAAAGGCTTTATAAAAAAAAGAAGAGCTAGAAAGAGAAATTCATTTCAAAATCACTACAGAATGTGTACAGTTTACTTAGCTCCTGCACTAGTAATGTTGTTTACATTTTAAAAGATTTGGTGTTAAACCCATCAGAGAATATTTTGAATACATTATTGTTTATTTTAAATGATTGTGGCTTTATTTACAAATATTGAGAACAAACTTAATTTCATTTTGTTTTGATAGTGCTAATGTAATGCTGGGAAAAATGTATGAAGTAACTATAAACTTGTCATTGTTTAAACCTAAAACACTGCTTAAATTATCAGTTGTAATGATCTCTTGACAATTCAATATCTGAAATAAAGTAAATAGATAATTTAAAAATATTTCTGGATGCATTTTATTTTATTTTTCACCAATATAATAAAGATCAAACAGCTAAAAACAATAACTAAAGAACTGGAAATTACTAAAATTGTCTCAATAAAGGAAACAAGATGGGCAGTGTGTAGTTTATGAGAAGCTACTACTGCATACCATGCATATCCTAAATTGTAAATGATTTTTTCCCCTCATTCTTCTTATTCTGATTTGGAAAAGAGATTAGCTAACATTGATTTCTTGTAAGATCTTCACTTTTCAAATAAATATTTATTAAATACCTACCTATGGGCCAGACATTATGCTAAGTGCTAGGTATACAAATAAGAAAAAGAAAGGCTGTCCTTTTCTTTAAGAAGCTTACAATCTGGGGCAGCTAGGTGGCGCAGTAGATAGAGCACCAGCCCTGAAGTCAGGAGGACCTGGGTTCAAATCTGATCTCAGACACTTAACATTCCCTAGCTGTGTGACCCTGGGCAAGTCACTTAACCTCAATTGCCTCAGCAAAAAGCAAAAAAAAAAAAAAAAAAAAAAAAAAAAAAAAAAAAAAAAAAAAGAAGCTTACAATCTAATGTGAGTAGGCAAAGTACAAAAGGAAACCAAAAAGGAGGGGATAAGATGGTACCTAGATTGGAGGCTTGGGAGAGAGAAAGAGAGACAGAGATAGAAACAGAAAGATAGAAAGAGAGAGACAGAGACAGAAAGACAGAGACAGAGAGTCACAGAACTTATCCAGGAAGCTTCTTAAAATCTTTAATGTAGCAATTCTGGGATAGAGACAAGCTAGAGCCTGTTAGCTCCTCCCAAATTCTTGATAGAAAATGGAAGTTTAGCTGGCACATGAAGGCAGCCAGGTAAGCTAGGAGATGAGAAGGCAGAACATCCCAGGCACAGGAGACAAGCGTAATATTATTATAGCGTAAGTGAGAAAGAGCCAGGAGAAGGAGGCCAGAATCTGAGCCACAGGGTAAGAGACTGAGAGTAAGGTGTGAGAAGGCTATAGCCAAGAAAGGTCCAGGCCATGGAGGACTTGAAAAACCCAACAGATGATTTTATATTTCATCCTGTAGGTAATAGGGAACCAGGAGTTTATTAAATAGGATGGGGAGAGGGTGACATAGTTAGACCTGCTTCCTTAGGAAGATCATTTTGACAGCTGAGTGAAGAATGAACTTGAGTGGCTAGAGAATTGAGGCAAGGAATCCAACCAGCAAACTCCTGCAAGTAGGAGGTGATGAGGAAATGCCTCAGGGTAGTGCCAGAGGTATAGGAAAGAAGGGGCATAGGCAAAAAAATTAGAAAAGCAACAACTTGGCAAATGGTTGGATGCAGGGGATGACAGCAGAGTCATGGATAAAACTGAAGTCTTTAGCTTGGGTAACTGGGAAGATGGTTGGGGAATGATATGTAAGTAGCCTAGAAATACAGACTGAAGTCAATTAGTGAAGGCATTTTATCTTAGGGACAAGGGGAAGCCAGTAAATCTTCTGGAGATGATGAAGAACATAAAACTGTGATTTCAAAATACCAGGCTGATAAAGGAAGGATTGAGAAGGAAGAGACTGGATTCAGGGAAGTGTATTAGGATGCTATTGCAATTGTCTAGGTAAAAAAAAGATGAACTTGAATAATTGTGGTAGGAATAGAGAGGAGGAGAAAGATAGGAGAGATGTTGAGGGGATTAAAGAGGCTTGGCAACAGATTCAATGTGGCAGCTTCATGAGAGTGCAAAAATGGCTCATGTATTGTAAATGGTAATGACTGGAAGAATGATGGTGACCTTGGCAGAAATAGGCAAATTAGGAGGAAAAGGTAGATTTAGAGCAAAAGATAATGAGTCCAGTTTTGTATATTTTAGGATTTGAAACATCCAAGGATCATGCTGGTGGAAATATGCCTGAGTGAGAGATGCAGGGATTAGGATTCAGGGGAGAAATTTAAGTTGGATATGTGCATTTGGGAGTCATCTGCATAGAGGAGATAATTGTCCCCACTAGAATTGATGAAGTCACCAAGAGAGAGAAGTGCTAGGATACTAAGGGAGAAGAAAAGCATATTGAGGACAGGGAAACATCTACATATAGTGGGATATTCTTCAAAGGAAGCCAGAAAGGACCAGTCCTATTCCCTCAGAAAGCTTGTTGAGAAAATCTTGATGAGTTCTAAAGTTTATCAAATTCTCTTGTAACATATGTTCTGGGCTCATTTTCCCAATTCCCACATTTGGGGGCAATTTTCTTTAATGATTTCTAGTTATATGATATCCATATCCTTTTTTTTTCATGTCTTTCGAGTATGTCAATGATTCTTACCTATCCTTGATTTATTTTCCAGGATACTTTGTTTCACTATTAGACACCTTACATTTTCTTTTATTTCTTACAGTCTTTTGATTTTCTTCAGATATTTCTTGCTGTCTCATGACATCATTAATATCTGTCTACTACATTCTAATTTTCTATTATTTGGGGAAGGCTTTATATCATTGTATTAAACTTAATCCTTTTTCCTCCAAAAATTTCAATTCTTTTCCAATTCTTTCCTCTTGACCAGTTTCATGTGTAATATAATTTTAAATTCTATTTAGAATTCTTACTTTCTTCTAGGAATTCTAATTGACCTTGTGGCCAAACTGTTTTTCTTTTAATTGTTTTAGTTATCCCTCTCTTCTGGCTTTGTCTTGGGAGTTGTTGGCACCACAACAACTCTTCATAATTGCAATATTTTGTTGTTTTTCTAGCCTTATTTCCTGAAATAGAAATTTACATTAAGGCCAGGTTCTGCATACTTCTAGTGGGAATGTCTGGGTTTTGACCCTGATCTTTATTCACTGAGGTTCTGTTACATGTTGTATTCTTCATAGACTACAAAGGTTGCTTAGCCAAGGAGCTATAAACTTTCAGCAAGTCCTAACTGGTCTATTCTCTTTCCTCTGAGCTTTCCAGGCTCCAGATTTGCTCCCAGGTCGAATTCCAATAGATTGCTACTGGCCCCAGCCTGTTATCTGGAATGCTTTACAAGTTCAAAGTAACAGTGATGCAGCTCTTATCCTGGCCACTAATTCTTCTACTTAATTCTAGATATAGGTCTAGGGTCAGAGCAACAGGGATGCTAACCTACTCCTTTTCCATGATTTTTGCCTTGGTCACTTGTCTATGGGCCAGATTTGTAATCTTGTGGTAGAAATATTTCCTGATCACTATATGACCAGGCAGTCTTTCCTGTAGTGATCGTGAGAACTAGGTTGTATTATTTCCTTCTATTCAAACATTTTTTTCTGGTCTCTCTATATCCAGTCCACATCCTTGATCCAATCTAAAAGTCCAACCTTTTTGTGTTCACATCAATTTCTGTTGGAGTTTCTATCTTTCCCTTATATTTTCTCTTTCTTTTTTCCATATGGGAGGATGTGTGAGGGCAAAGGGGAACAAATTAAGCTACCACCAATCCCACAACTTGCTTGCTATTTGAAAGCTTTATAGTTTTATTTTTGTTGCTGTTATTTTTTTATTTTCTATTGTTATTTTCCTGATAGTTCATGTGTACTTTATGCCAGTTATACTTTTATCTTGTTTTATTCCATAAATGTCTTCCCAGATTTCTTTGTATTTCTAATAGTTGTCCAACTTAATTGCTTTATAGTATTCTAACACTAAAATTATTGGATCAAATGATATGGTTATTTTTGTAACTTCAGACTATCAATACTAGTTTCCAGAAACAACCCACAAATAATTGATGCATTCTTGGTTTTCCACAACCCTAAAGCATTTAATTGATTTTAAACTTTTTTTTTCCCAATTTTCAGGCGAAACCTCCAAGTTGTTTTAATTTATATCTCTGATTATTATGTCAATCTTGACCTTTTTTCTAACAAATCATAATGCACATAATTGATGAGGGAATGATTCCTATATCAGAACTGTAATTTCTTGTGTGTTAAAAATATAAATTTCATGGAGGAATATCTACAAAAATATAGATTGCCGAGGTTAACAGAAGAGGATATAAATTATTTAAATAGTCCCATATTAGAAAAAGAAATAGAACAAGCCATTAACCAACTCCCTAAGAAAAAATCTCCAGGGCCAGATGGATTTACATGTGAATTCTACCAAACATTCAAAGAACAATTAATTCCAATACTACACAAACTATTTGAGAAATTAGGGACAGAAGGTATACTGCCAGAATCCTTCTATGAGACCAATATGGTGCTGATAGCTAAACCAGGTACGGTAAAAACAGAGAAAGAAAACTATAGACCAATTTACCTAATGAATATTGATGCAAAAATTTTAAATAAGATTTTAGCAATGAGATTACAGAAAGTCATCCCCAGGATAGTACACTATGACCAAGTAGGATTTATACCAGGGATGCAGGGCTGGTTCAATATTAGGAAAACTATCGGCATAATTAATTATATTAATAACCAAATTAACAAAAACCATATGATTATCTCAATAGATGCAGAAAAAGCCTTTGACAAAATCCAACACCCTTTCCTATTAAAAACACTAGAGAGTATAGGAATAAATGGGCTTTTCCTTAAAATGATCAGTAGCATCTATTTAAAACCATCAGCAAGCATCATATGTAATGGAGACAAACTAAAACCATTCCCCATAAGATCAGGAGTGAAACAAGGCTGCCCACTGTCACCATTACTATTTAATATTGTATTAGAAATGTTAGCTTTAGCAATAAGAGAAGAAAAAGAGATAAAAGGAATCAGAGTAGGTAATGAAGAAACCAAATTATCACTCTTTGCAGATGACATGATGGTATACTTAGAGAACCCTAGAGACTCAACTAAAAAACTACTAGAAACAATTCACAACTTTGGCAAAGTTGCAGGATTCAAAATTAATCCACATAAATCATCAGCATTTTTATATATTACCAACAAAGTTCAGCAGCAGGAGATACAAAAAGAAATTCCATTCCAAATAGCAGATGATAGGATAAAATATTTGGGAATCTATCTGCCAAGGAAAAGTCAGAAACTATACGAACTAAATTACAAAACACTTTCCACACAAATAAAATCAGACCTAATCAATTGGAAAAATATTAAGTGCTCATGGGTAGGCAGAGCGAACATAATAAAAATGACAATACTACCCAAACTAATCTGCTTGTTTGGTGCCATGCCGATCGAACTCCCAGGAAATTGTTTTGCGGATCTGGAGGAAGTGGTGGCGAGGTTCGTTTGGGGGAACGGGGGGTCGGGGATTTCAGGGGGATTGATGAAGAGGGGGGCGGATGGGGGTGGCCTTGCTGTGCCAGATCTAAAACTGTGTTGTAAGGCGGCGGTCATCAAAACCGTTTGGTACTGGATAAGAAATGGAGCAGTGGATCAGTGGCACGGGATAGGTTATCAGGACAACCTAGGCATTAACCTTAACAATCTAGTGTTCGATGAGCCCAAGGAACACAGCTTTTGGGATAAATACTCTCTATTTGGCAGAAACTGCTGGGAAGATTGGAAGCTGGTGTGGAGGAGATTAGGGCTTGACCCATACCTGACACCACATGCCAAGATGGGATCTGGATGGGTTCATGATCTAGATATAAAGAGGGACTTTGTAAGCAAGTTAGAGGAACGTAGTGTAGTTTATCTCTCAGACCTGTGGAGGTGGAACAAATTTATGTCCAAAGAAGACTTGGAACTCCTAATTGAACACCAGATGGATAGTTTTGACTATATTGAGTTGAAAAGTTTCTGTACAAACAAAACAAATGCAGACAAGATTAGGAGGGAAGCATCTAATTGGGAAACCATCTTTGCATTCGATGGTTCTGATAAAGGCCTCATTTCTAAAATATATGGAGAATTGTCTCATATATATGGGAATTCAAGCCACTCTTCAATAGATGAATGGTCAAGGGATATGAACAGACAATTTTCAGATGATGAAGTTAAAACCATCTCTAGTCATATGAAAAGTTGCTCCAAATCACTATTGATCAGAGAGATGCAAATTAAGACAACTCTGAGATACCACTACACACCTGTCAGATTGGCTGAAATGACAGGAAAAGATAACGATGAATGTTGGAGGGGATGTGGGAGGGCTGGGACACTAATGCATTGTTGGTGGAACTGTGGACGGATCCAGCCATTCTGGAGAGCAGTTTGGAGCTATGCTCAAGAAGTTGTCGAACTGTGCATGCCCTTTGACCCAGCAGTGTTTCTGCTGGGCCTGTATCCCAGGGAGATCTTGGAGGAGGGAGGGGGACCCACATGTGCAGAGATGTTTGTGGCGGCCCTTTTTGTGGTGGCTGGGGACTGGAAGCTGGGGGGATGCCCATCAATTGGAGAGTGGCTGGATGAATTGTGGTGTATGAATGTTATGGAATATTGTTGTTCTGTGGGAAACGACCAGCGGGACGGTTTCGGAGAGGCCTGGAGAGACTTGCATGGGCTGGTGCTGAGTGAAATGGGCAGAGCCAGGAGATCATCGTGCACGGCAACAACAGTATTACATGATGATCGGTTCTGATGGACATGGCTCTCTGCGGTAAGGAATTGTCTCGGACCAGTTCCGGTTGTTCACTGAGGAGGGCCATGTACACCCAGAGGGAGGGACGTGGGATGTGGGCCACAACGTAACATTTTCATGATCTCTATTGACAGTTGCTTGCATTGTGTTGCCTTTCTCTGATTCTTTTTTTTTCTTGTGGGTGGGATTTTTCTTGCATAACTTCTCAAGCATTTCGACGTTATTGACATGTGGTGGACTTCCTGCCATCTGGGGGAGGGGAGGGGACTGGGGGTAAAATTTGTATTGGAAAGCTTTGTAAAGATCAAGGTTGGGGAGCTACCCATACATATGTTATGCAAATAAAAAGCTTAAAAATAAAAAAATATATATATAAATTTCAGTTTTGCTGATACATGGTGCTGTGTTCAAAGAAATCAATTATTTTCTTAATGTCTTTGGCCTTTTTTTTTCTTTGCCATTCCTCTATGCTTTTTGCATAGAAATCAACTCTTCAAGTATATATGCATTTAATTTGGAAGATCATATCAATATCTTCACAGAATTTTTCTACTGCCTCATTTTCTGCAACAGAAGTTGACATATAACCTACATTTACCAATATTTGTCATGAGTGCTACAATTTAAGATGACCATGCATCCTTTGAAATGTTTCTTCATGCCTTTGGATACAAGATAAAATCAACTAGAAAAGCTGGCAGAGTATTACAATGGAAACAACACTAGATTTGGATCCAATCAAAAGGATCCAGATCCAAAGGACTTGTGTTAAAATTTTAGCTGCTATTCAATGACTTGTAGTAATCTGGGCAAATCATTCAAGCCCTTTGTCCCCCATCTGGGAAATAAGGGAGTTGGATTCAATGACTTGAGATCCCTTTCAGCTTTGAACTGTGAATTCTGCCAATTCCTTAATTTGCCTCTCCAGGGAAAACCTGGAACTTCCCCATTTCTTTAGCTGAGATATCCTGTTGTCTTCTCATTTACAGTGAGCATTTCAGCAAAAATCTCACATTGAAAATGTCAACTAAATTGGTTAAATAGTCGGAAAAAATGCTGCAGTTCTTAGCACCCCTGGTCCCTTCTTCTAACACCTGGTCAGCCGAGGACTGAGCCATTTGGCAATTTTCTTCATGGATGGGTTGCCATAGTGACTGATCAGTCTCCTAGGGATGAATCTTTTCATACTTTGCTAGGTGGGTCCTGGTCAGTTCTAAGATTCATTCTCAAAGACTTTCAAACATGTAACAACCCAACAGAACTTGTACCGAGCTGACACAACCACCTAGGACACTTGAAGTCACCTCCACACCATCACTGGGTGTTAGAGGTACATTTTGTGGAGCATTATCAAAGCCTGAAAATGATAATAGCTGCCATTTATAGAATGCTCTAAAGGACACCAAGTGCACTCTGTTGCAGAATTCAAGCTCAGCATTCTATCTGCTCTAAGCAATGTGATGCTCAGAACTTGAAATAATGCGTTATATGTATTATGAGCAGCTAAGAATGCATAGAGACCATCACCTCCCTGGTCTTGGACACCAAGCTTCTCCTCATGCAGTCAAAGGTCCCATTAACTTTCTGGTTGCCCTGTTATAGCAGTGATTCCTATCAACCCGGCACTCCCCTAAAATCTTCAAGTCTTGTCAGCCTTCCCTTCCCCTGTCCTGTCTTCTGCATGACCTCAACCTTTGGAGCTGAAGTGATCTCTCTGGGACTGCTGACCTTGCCACTTATTCTGACCCCCCTCCCCCAAAGGATTAAATTAGGAAGAAGAGGATCTGGAACTCAGAAACCCATAAAATCCACATACACAAAACCCCCCAGACCTGTTTATTTCCTTGGGATGGAGAAGAAACACATGGAGAGGTCCTCCTGACCAAACTGCTGCTTTGGAGCATGTGTGGACCTCCCTTCTCCTCCTCAGCCTCCCTGCCCCCACTGCAGGCAGTCACACAGCCCTCTGTCCTTCCAGCAGCAGGTACTGGCCCCAGGTGGTACTGAAGTAAGGATTCCCACAGGATGCCCCCTAAGAACTTTGGCCCGCCACTAAGGCCCGAGTTAGAGTCCCAGCTCTGTTCCCTCACTGTGTGGCCTTGTCTTTCCCTGCTCCAACACTGTTTTCCTCGAAGAGATGAGGTTGGACTGGATGACCTCTAAGAGCTTATCCAGCTGTTATGTACACTTAGGGAATTCTTCAACACGGACATGGAAAGCTCCCTCTTGGATTCAGAAATCCCGAGGCAGAACGAGGAAGTGGAGACAGGCCACTACTTCCAGAAGAGGACATTCCAGAAGAGTAACCAGCAAGGGTAGAGGCCCAGGGACAGCAGTGGGAAAAGCAGGGCTCCATACAGGTGGTGGTCCAGGACGCCCTGGGCCAGAGCGCTGAGGAACAGTTGCCAGCCCTCAGCAAGCGTCAGGGGGGCCTCCTGCAGCTCGCGCCACAGGAAGAGGCTGCCCAGGAGGGTGGCCCCTGGGCTCACTAGCACCAGTAACACTGCGTACAGAAGCCTGGGGGGAAAGAAGCAAGATCAGGGGATGAGGTGTCCAGGAAGGAGTGGTCCCTATGGGAGGGTGGGGGAATCCCACAGGGCAAAGGGGGGGCGATTCAGAAGGAGCTGGGGAAGGTTGGGAGCAGGCATCTGATGGCAGGTGCAAACCTGGGTCCGCTGGGCTGGGTGAGGGCAGCAGCAGGTACCATGGTGACAGCAAGCAAGAAGCCCAGAGAGAAGTTGAAGAGGGAGATGCAGCCCAGCTGCAGCGCCAGGTAGAGCAGGGCGAGGAGCTTCAGGGCCATCCACCCGCTGTCTGGGCCGCGAGGAGTGCTGCTCACCACCCTGGGGACAAGGTTCGAGGGTTCAGAGCACAGACTCACATGATCTGAGCCTTGCTCTGCCCCAGCGGACTCCCCCCTTCCATGCGGGGAGCACTGCCCCCCAGGGCTCACCGGTGCGTGCTGTGAGGCAGGGCCAGGCCAGCCACATAGATGGCGAGCAGCGTCAGCACCACGGCCTCGGCCTCGGCCACAGGGAAGTGCTGGGCAGCCACATGCTGGCCCATGACAGGCAGGAGGTACAGGGCCAGACCGGTGGCCTGAGAGATCAAGACAGGGGCTACCAGAGGGGTGAGGGCCACGCCGCGGACATCCTAGAGAGATGTAGGAGACCAAAGTTATATGCCGGGGGAAGAGTCCCATCCTGAGGGGAGGAGGGGGAAATGGGGAAGGGGACTCATAGCCAGGAACCACTGAGGGAATCCGGATTAGGGCTGCCCCTCAGGGAATCTCAGGTGTATGTGTTGGGGCTGGGGGGTAACAGGACCCAAGTCAGGCAGGCAAAGGGGAATGGTGGGGGAGAACCATTCCCTCTCAGAGTAGTCCTTGTCTGGCCACTGTGAACCACACACGCCCCCCAGATGGTTTTCCTTGTCCCTCACCTGTCCCACAAGTTGGGGAGGGCTGTGATTGGGGCCCGACTGCTCCTCAGGGCTGAAGTCCACCTTATTGAGCTTCACCCACAGCTCCAGGGCATGGCCCGGTCAAGGGCAATGACAGAACTGGGGAAGCCCTTCCCAACCTCACCCCACCTCTCTCCCTAGCTCACCTGGAGACACTCCCTGAGTCTCCAGTCAACCTCCCCTGCCACCTCTCCCCATCCCCATCCCCATCCCCAAGGAAGGATATCTTCAGACCAGGAATGAAGAGTAGGAAGCCTATGGCAGGCATGTAGAGACCGATGGAAACAAAGCGGGACAGTGATGGCAAGAGGTAGAAGAAGTAGGACTGGTGCAGCCGCTCAAGAAGGTTGTTCAGTTTGCGGAACATCCCCTCCAAGGTCCTGGGGAAGGAAAGTGGCCGCTTGGTCAGCTAACTACCCCCCAGGGACCGCCCTTGGGGCAGAGCTCCAGCTCTCTGGGCCAAGTGAGGGTAAGCTGGGGCGGATCTCTGAAAAACTGCCAGAGACCCAGAGAGGCAGCAGGATGCAACGGAAGGCGCCCAAAGCCAGGGGCCAAGGGGCTCCGGCCCCACGCCTGGCTCCTGCAGCTCGGGCCACCACTCATGCAGCAGTGCAGCAAGGGTTGGGCCAGATCAGAGGCTCTTAACCTGGAGGTCTGTGACCTGGATTATTAAATATTTTGCTAACCCCATGTTAGTATTATTGGTTTCATTTGTAATCCTGCTTTTTTTTTTTTAATTTTATGCATTTAGAAGCATCCTTCTGAGATGAGAGCCACCACTTCAGCAGAGGGCTCCAAGAAATACAAGTGTTAGAGAACCTCTCAGACCCTCCAGGGCAAACACTGAGTTACCTTTAAAATGCAGAAGCCTTCTATAAATCCCTGTGAGGGGCTCAGGTGCAAAGGGCATGAAAGCCTCCTTAGGGACCCCTGAGAGGGTTAGGCCCTGGGCTCAGTCAGAGGAGAAGTAGGGTTTCCACTGCCTAAAGCCAATCTCCCTTTCCAGCCTCTTCTCACACTATTCCACTCAATGCTTCAGCCAAACCAGAACCCTCTGTCCTCCTTTGCTCTCTCTCACCTTGGCTCCATGGCTCACATTGCTAATTCCTAACCAGTTTTTAAAACCCACCTCAAAAAAACTTTTATGAAGCCCTCCCACCCCCATTCCAAGACAGTAATGACCTTACTGCTCAGACCTCACCCTGCCTTTCCCATGTAATTCTTAAGCTCTTATCCTACAATATGGCACCCTAGATCTATCTGCATTGGTGCCTTACCTTCCTATTAGACTGGATGCTCCATCAGGAGCATGGACCTGATTTTTCTAAACTTTGTATTTCTTTCAACTTTAGACATGACTCTGCACACAGCAGGCACTAAATTTCTGTTGGGTAGATATAGTAAAGGGGGAAAGAAGACGAGGGAAAGACCAAGACTGAAAAGACAGGACAGGCCTATCCAGAAGGCTTTCATCCAGAGACAAGGGGAAGGACAACCTCTGTCCCAAGCTGAAGAAGGGAGACCGAGGGGACAGTCTGGATCCCAGAATCCCCATCAGTTGTACATCCATGCTATGTGTGAGTATGGGAGGAAGTGTGTGGCTGAAATGGGGACAAATGAATTCTTGAAGAATAATGAAATTAGCCAGCTACTAAAAAGCCAAAATGAGCAGAAAGGGAACCTTAAGGTATAGCAGAAGAATTTACATCACTTACTTCGTTGTAAGAAGGGTGCTTTGTAATGTTTAGTGTTTTAGAAATGTCAACTATTATCATTATGAAATGATAGTCATCTGGATGAGAAGAAGGACAAAGAGGAACCTCAAGATTGGCTGATTGAGCTATAGTTGTCTATCCACCTTGAAGGGGTGCTGCCCATGTCACTCTTATTCTTTCTTTGCAACTTACTTTCCCACAGTATTCATGTCATATTTATATTGGCGGAAGCTGTTGATACCACGTAAGGTGATGGCTTCTACATGGTAGCGCAGGAAAAGCCCATGGGGACCATGAGGGCGACCAGAAGCCTGACGCAGGACCATGAGCATCAATGTCTGCAGTCCGTGCAGGGAGCCTCCCACAGAGGCCCAGTCTGAGTGTTGTAGCTGTGGAACAAGCACAGGGTCAATGGTCTTAAGTATAACATGAATGGCCTGGCCAGCTAAGTTAAGTATGGGTACCTCTGGAGATAGTCCACTGGGTTAAAAGGTTAGGACACCCCCAGGGGATTTGGGGAGCCCAGTTTGGAAGCTGCATCTATAGGCAAAACAATAGTGGCTCAGGGGTCTAGGTCACCTTGTCCCATCTTGGGGATTACCCTGCTACGCTTTAACCATTACAGGGGAACATAAAGCATCCTAGCAGGAATACTCCATCCAGTCTTAGGAATTAAAGGGTCAGAGAGTTCCCACCAAGAGCACACTATTTAACCATAATGGCAATGGAGAGATACAAAGGGGTTAAAGATGTCTATAGCAAAAACAGTCCATCTGGAGTATAGTAACTATGGGAGGAGCAAAGGAAGGCAGAGTCAGAAGGGCACAGCAATGGTATACAGGACCATGGATTCCAATAAGATCAGGGAAAGGAGACAATGTGTAGATAAGACTCCCACAGGGATATATTATCTGGCTGCAAAAGAGGATAGAGGGGAAGAAGGGAGGTAGGTAATATTGGGTCAGAAGTGTGAGATATAAAGCCAGGATATGTCCCACCCAGAACATCTCATATGGCACGTCTATAGAAAGAAGGGGTGAATGGAGAGAAGGACAGAGCACTTCCCGCCAGGGCAGCTATCTGGAAAGCGGGGTCCAGTACCACCTTCCCCTGCAGGGTGCAGAGCAGAGCCTCCTTCTGGCAGAAGGCATGGAAGAGATTGAGAAGATCCAGGTTAGGTAGCTGCCCATTCAGGCCCTCCACCGCCACATCCAGGCTGGTGACCACATCACTATTCAGCTCCAGGGCCACTGCTGCCTGGATGGCCCCTGCCCGGCCCCGAAGTGCCGATGACTGCATTCCTGCAGGGAGGGAAAGGAAGAAGGGGACATCCTCACAGTGCGACACAGGCCTATATGACCTGAGTAAGCCACTTAACCCCTGGCCTCAATCTGCTCCTGTGTGAAAACCAAGGAGCTGAACTAACAAGGTGGCTGCTGCCTTAGCAAAGAGCATTCCCCTTCGCTGGAGGGCTTCAGTTGGAGACTGGGGGATGCCTTTCAGGGATTGTGAAGAGGGGACTTTTGCTCAGAGACGGCTTGTACTAAATGATCCTTGAGGTTCCTTCAAGTTCTGAGATTCTATGGTTGACCCTGGGTCTTTAGATTATATTCCTGGTGGATAAAGAGTGGGGTGGGGAATCACATTTTTACTATGATGTTGTTATAAGATGAGTTAAGAAGGTTATACTCATGGACTTATCATTATTGCTATTATTATTATTTTGGTGAGACAAATGGGGGTAAGTAACTTGCCCAGGGTCACACAGCTAGTAAGTGTTAAGTGTCTGAGACTGTATTTGAACTCAGGTCTTCCTGACTCCAGGGCCAGTGTTCTATCCACTGCACCACTTAGCTGCCCCAACTTAGCATTATTATAAGAGAAGGGATCAGTGAGGGTCTTATATGAGGAAGAGATCTGGAAGAGTACAGGGATCCTACCAGTAATATTGACATCATGGTAGGCTTCTAGCCAGGCCTCTGTACCCAGCAAGTCGTGCTCCGTCACCAAGAAGATGATGTCTTTGGCCCAATAAATCTGACCTGGGTAGAAGAGGAAGTAGAAGAGGTGGTAGGAAGCAGCCAGTTACTTGGTCAGAGCCCCTCTGGGTCCATGCCCCAGAGTCAGCCCCAGGAAGTTATTCCTGATCACTCTCCCCAACTCAATTCTTTACCACCCTCTTCATGACCCACCCTTTACCCCCTTACTTCGGAAGTAAGAAGCCAAGGACAAGAGCAGTCCTACTGCCTGGGCATTGAGGGTTTCAGGGCTGGAGGGCACAATGAGCACCAATGACTCAGTGCTGGCTGCCCTTGGAGCTCGTAGGATGCCATACACGTTGGTACCTGACACCATCTGCAGAGGCACTAACACAGGTCACCATGTAGGAAGACAGACACATGGTGACAAATTACTTTGCTCATGACCTGCTCTATTTCCCACTGCTGGAACCTTGGTACTCCCACCATGGTGTTCCTCCTCCCCACTCCCTCACAGTGGCCTCTAGTCTCCCCAAATGGTTTTTACACTTCCCCCGGATCTCCTCTGAGTGGTCCCTCTATTTCTTTAATAGTGCCTTTTGAACACAGTGAACACTAAATTCCAAATGGACTCCAAAGGGTCTCCTCTATCTATATAAATGGTTCTTCTGATTCTCCCCACAGTATCCCTTCTATTCTTCGGAATGACCCCACAGTGTCCCCTCCATCCTCCAAGTGTCCCCTGCAGTACATATCGCTCGTGGGTCTCATCAGGGAAGGGCAATGTTCGGGAGAAGCTCTGACTATAAACTTCCAGTCCCACAGAGCGCATGGTCCGTTCCAGCCAGGCCACGGGCAAGTTTCTGGTTAAAGAGAGGAGCGGGTCAAAAACTCACAAACAAGAGCTATAGAAAGAGCAGATGCTCCCTCTAAAAAGAACCATCCAAACCCAGGCTTGAAAGGAAATCCAATACTGCATAATTACGGAAAGGGGATCTCCTATAAGACCCAAATGATTGTTTATCAGACCTGTTACTCACCCTGTTTTCCTGCGTTGGGCAATGAAATCTCTGGCATAGCTGAGGGCATGTTCTCCACCCTCAAACTGCTCCTCCACCATAGTGGAACCCATAGCATTCTCCGATATGTATGTGTTTTGGGTCAGGGGTGAAAAGGCCAGAGCCAGGAACCACATCACACCAGCCAAATAGCTCACCACACTGGGGAAGGAACAGGTTAAGGGACCCTGGTAACCAGACACCACACAGCCCACCATGAAGAATTACATTACTGCCAATCCTTTCTCCAAGATTTCTTTCTCACCATTCATCTTGTAAGTGTCAAATCTAAGGACTTCTAAAACTTGGGGGAGCAGGGGGTGAAGGGGAGAAGTGAAGTCATTGAAACAAGTGAAGGAGATACAGCCTCTGACTCCTGGGATCCAGACCCCACCGAAAACATTACAGCTTTCTGGAAGAGTCACTCTCCCCCTCCAACTCCAAGGGACTGAGCAATGTAGGTTAGGGAGGCAGGGGAAGAATGGGAGACCATGGCTGATGATATTTTTTTTTGGGTCAGTATCTTTGCATGCACACATGCACGGCACATTGTGTGTATGTCTAACCCCAGGTAAAGGTAGCCAGGGAGGAGTGAGGTTGGGACACAAAATGTGGTCAAGGACAGGAAGGGGAAGGAATGGTTGAGGAGCCAGAAAGAAGGAAGCCATCACTCAGCTGAGGTTCGAGCAGAATAGAACCCTCACCAGAGGGGAGTATTTAGGCGAAGGAGCAACCGCGCCAAGGCCCGACGCCTGTGTGAATCCAACAGGAGCCCCATAGCTAGGGGATAAAGGGAACCTGGCAAAGGGAATCAGATGAGCGTCATCAGCACTTTCTATTAGCAGCCACTCTGAGTTTCTCTCACTCACTCATCATTACTTCTTCTACCCCCATCCCCATACCCTGATCTGCCCAATATTTTCTACTAATCCTACTCTGCCCAGTCACTGAGGCACACATACAGACAGTCACAATCAGATATAATCAGTCACGTTCACAATAAATGACAGAGTTGGAAGGAGATCAAGCCCATCCTTTTCATCTTGAGGAAACAGGCTCAGAGATGTGAAGGGATTCAGCAAAAACCACATAACTAATAAGTGGTATGGCCAGGACCCGAACTCAGGTCTTCAAATTCCAAGTCCAGGGCCCTTCCCATAATACCCAACACACCTTCTGCCACACACAGCTACAGAATCAGATAGATACAATTCTCTGTCCTCGCACACACAGCGTTTTCTCCTTCAACGTTTATGGGCAAACACAGTCACACAATCATACAAAGCCCCATGTGTGGAGCATCCTCTCCTTCCAGACCCACAGGTACATGGTCATCCAAATTGCCAGACACAGTGTCACACCTAGCATCTTCTCCTCAGGATCTGCTGTAACACACACAAAATCTCACATATGGAGCATCCTCCCTTCCAAGATCCAGAGTTTGCACATGCAATCACATACATGAACGCACACAACCTCACCCCAAGAACATCATCTTCTGCAGGATCTGCGGGAACCATGCATGGGAGCATGTGCAGGTTGTATGCATGTATGTGTGTGTGACAGTCAGACACAATCTCACACCCAGAGCAATCTCTCCCGCAGATCTGTGGAACTGAGCATGCGCAGGTGTGTACGACAGACACAAACACACAATCTCCCATCAAGAGCATCGTCTCCAGCAAGCTCTGCAGAACGCAACTATGTGAGCATGCGCTGGCATGGGACAGATACAGACACATATACACACCACACACACACACTCACACTCAAAGCATTCTTTCCGGCAGGATCTGCAGAAACCGGAGCATGTGAGCTCGCTCAGGTGACAGACAGACAGACAGACAGAATCTCACACCCAGAGCATCCCTTCCTGCAAGATCGGAGGGATCGCGGGCATGTGAGCATGCGCGTGTGCGCCAGTGACACACACACACTCACTCTTACACACGGAGCATCCTCCCCTCCCAAATCCCCTGCACACGCATCACACCCACGGTCACACACGGTCTCGCACCCACAGCATTTCCTGCAGGAGCCTCGGACAGTCATCTTCTCATGAAGATTCTCTCATACACACAATTTGACATGCAGAGACTTCAACTTCGGATACACACACACACACACACACACACACACAAAATGAATGAAGGACATGGGATGTAGAACGTACCAACACCTAGCCCAGCTCACAGCCGCCTTTGCTTCTCACACACCAGCCTCCGGACACGCCCACTTCCGTCCAGTATTCCTCACTTCCGGACCGCGGCCGGAGCACCTTGGGAGTTGTAGTCCTTAGAGGCACAGACTCCTCTCTCAGGCTTTCTGCTCTCCCTCCTCTTCCAATTCTTGTCCTCCTCCCTTGGCATAGCCAAGAAATCCCCCTAGTCTCCTCCAGTCCATCCTTCACCCAGGTCCCCGATTAATCTCCCTTTGGACACTTTGTTACCTCTTTAATAAAAGGTAAATCTGAGGCAGCTAGGTGGCGCAGTGGATAGCGCACCCGCCCCGAAGTCAGGAGGACCTGAGTTCAAATGTGATCTCAGACACTTCACACGTCCTAGCTGTGTGACCCTGGGCAAGTCCCTTAACCCCAATTGCCTAAGAGAAGAAATAAAATAAAAGGCAAATCCTCAGGCATTTAAAACCCTTCACAACAAACCCTTTGTCTTTCACACACTCTCTCGGGCCAAATCAGACTTTTAGCTGTCATTAAAACTTACAACATATAGATCTAAACACATGAAGAATATCAAGTGTTCATGGATAAGCCGAGATAATATAATAACAATGACAATTCTACATAAATTAATCTGCATACTTAGTACCATACCAATCAAACTTCCAAGAAATTACAGAGTTAGAAGAAATAATAATAAAGTTCATCTGGAAGAACAAAAGCTTAAGAATTAATGAGGAAAAAAAATTGGAAACCAAGGTGGTCTAGCTGTACCAGACCTAAAACTGTATTATACAGCAGTGGTATTGGCTAAGAAATAGAGTAGCTGTTCAGTGGGATAGGCCAATACTATAGTCAATGACTATAGTAATCTAGTGTTTGATAAACCTAAGGATCCCAGCTTCTGGGATAAGAATTCACCATTTAACAAAAATTACGGGAAAATTGGAAAATAGTGTGGCAGAAACTAGGCATTGACCAACACGTAACACCCCATACCAAAATAAGGTCAAAATGGGTATATGATTTGGGTGTAAAAGGTGATACCATAAGTAAATCAGAAGAGCAAGGAATAATTTTCCTCTCAGATCCGTGGAGAAGGAAGGAACTTATGGCCAAAGAAGAACTGGAGAACATTGTGAAATGCAAAATGAATAATTTTGATTATGCAAATATATTATTAAATTTGTATATTTGTATTTGTATATTACACATATAATATACAAATATATTATTGTACAAACAAAACAAATGCAGACAAGTTTAGAAGGGAAGCAGAAAACAGGGAAAAAATTTTACATCCGAGGGTTCTGATAAAAGCCTCATTTCTAATATAGAGAATTGACTCAAATTTATAAGAATGCAAGCCATTCTCATTTGATAAATGGTCAGAGGATATGAACAGACAATTTTCAGATGAAGAAATTAAAACCATTTCTAGTCATATGAAAAAAAATGCTCTAAATCACTATTGATTTGAAAAAATGCAAACCAAAACAACTCTGAGGTACCACTACACACCTCCCAGATTGGCTAAGATGACAGGAAAAGATAAGGACAAATATCGGAGGGGATGTGGGAAAACTGGGACACTGATACATTGTTGGTGGAATTGTGAACAGATCCAACCATTCTGGAGAGCAATTTGGAACTATGCTCAAAGAGTTATCAAACTGTGCATACCCTTTGACCCAGCAGCATTTCTATTGGGCTTATATCCTAAAGAGATCATAAAGGAGAGAAAGAGACCCACATGTGCAAAAAATGTTTGTGGCAGCCCTTTTTGTAGTGGCTAGAAACTGGAAACTGAGTGGATGCCCATCAATTGGAGAGTGGCTGAATAAATTATGGTATATGAATGTTATGGAATATTATTGTTCTATAAGAAATGACCAGCAGGATAATTTCAGAGAGGGCTGGAGAGACTTGTGTGAACTGATGCTAAGTGAAATGAGCAGAACCAGGAGATCATTGTACATGACAACAAGATTATACGATGATTAATTCTGATAGAGGTGGCTCTTTTCAACAATGAGATGACTAATTCCTATTTCAATGATCTTGTGATGGAGAGAGCCATCTGCACCCAGGGACAGGACTGTGGGGACTGAGTGTGGACCACAAAATAGTAATTTTCACTTTTTTTTGTTGTTTGCTTGCATTTTGTTTTCTTCTCATTTTTTCCCCTTTTGATCTGATTTCTCCTGTGCAACATGATAAATATGGAAATATGTACAGAAAAATTACACGTTTAATATATATTGGATTACTTGTCGTCTAGGGAAGGGGATGGGGGAAATGGAGAGAGAAAAATTTGGAACATGAGGTTTTGCAAGGGTGAATATTGAAAACTATATTTGCATATATTTTGAAAATAAAAAGCTATTATTAAAAAAACTTATAACATGAAATATTGCACTTTAACACATTTGTACAGCTCAAACCTAGATTCATTAATTCACTACTACTGCCCCACAGATCCTTATATCCTGCCTATCTTCAAATCCATTCTTCCTCCCATCCCTCAAATCACCAAATATCTGTGTTCATAATGTATCCCTACTCCTCTCCTCAGCCCCAAGTAGAATTGTAAGCTCATAGAGGACAAAGACTATTTCTTCTTTGTATCCCCAATGTTCAGCAACAACATGTTGACTTAACTAACACATTATTCATTGTTTTATTCATGTTATTCTTTTACTCAAAACCCTTCCTTAGCTACCTATTCCCCCATGAAATAAAGTATATGCTTCTTAGCCTGCCATCCAAATTCCTTCAAAATGCATGTCCAACACAGGTTTCCTACTTATCTCACTCTAATTGTGGCCAATTGACAGTCCAATCTTGTACTTGCAATCCATGCCGATACATTTACTCCTGTCAATCATGACTAGAATGGACCCCCTTCACCTCCAGCTCCATCAGGGACTGTCCCTTGGTCCCTTCAGTATCAGGCACCATCTCCTTCCAGGGCTTTATGCACCCTCAGCACTCCCAAAGCCTTTTGCTTGGACCTCTCCTCTGTCCTTAGCCCTTCTCCCACAGATCAGTTACTTGCATACATCTCCCTCCTTCTCCACTGGACTCTCAGCTCTTTAAGAAGCTGGTACTTTCATTCTTCACCTCTGCCTTTCTTCCAGTGCCCACCATGGAGCTTCACACCTAGTACCCAGGTACACCATGCTTTCTCCAAGGTACACCCTAAGGTGTCATTTCCTTCCTAAAGTTTCCACCCATTTCTTTCTCCTCAAGCTTTTTCTCTTGGAATCTTTTTTTCTTCTTTCCCTTGAGGGATGGAGGTAATGGATGAGTTTCTGTAGCATTGTACACAGTAATGTGTAGATAATGTACACATTACATCCTGCTTTTCTCTGTGATCTCTCCTGGGGATAGTCCATGTAGTTACCCCGTTAGTAGTTAAATTGGAAGGTGCAACTAAAAGCTGCTTTAATCAAAAGGTTTAATTGGTCTAGAATTTCAAGGTGAACTTGGCTGGAGTTGCAACCTTGATAAAGGGACTTTGTCTAGAAAGTCTGTCAATCAATCCTGGTCAGCAGGGATACATTCCAAGAAGAAGGATACTAATATCTATTCTGGTTAGGCAGAACAAGGATGCTCTAGGACTATAAGAGGAATTAATACAGGTCAAATAAAAAATGAAGAAAAAAAATTTATTATTTTTTTTTTTTTTTTGCTTTTTGCTGAGGCATTATGGGGCTAAGTGACTTGCCCAGGGTCACACAGCTAGGAAGTGTTAAGTGTCTGAGGTCAAATTTTAACTCAGATCCTCCTGACTTCAGGGCTGGTGCTCATCCACTGCACCACCTAGCTGTCCCAAGAGTGAAATGTTAATTGATTAGGCTACTTAAGAACCTTTAAAGCTCATTCCTGAGTAGAATTTGTTTAGCTTTTCAGTGATCACCCCATACCTTATTTTCAGAGCCAGATCTAGGACAGGAAAAGGAGAACTTTTGCTCTGGTGCTGAAATTTAGAAAAAGACTGTTTCCCCAACTTGGTAATAGATAATTTAGCATCATATGTTTTTAAAGCCATATTATTTAAAGATTTGTTTTGTGATTTTTTAAAAATAATTTTTATTTTTTTATGCTGAATCTAAACACCAAAAAAACCCAACATTCCCACATACACATTATAATATAAAACAAGGGTTGAATATGGAAATATTAATGTCCATTTCATGCCTCTTGCCTTGAAAAAAAGGGAATACAATAAATTCTACATTGTTTTCAAAACTGTTCTCCTTCCTGTGCTTCCTTTTCTTCTCCTCTGTGCATAAAAAAAGCTTTAATGGCTCTCTTTTGATTTGGCATCACTATTGCTAATATCTAACCCTATTCTCAAAATAAAAACCAAGAGAAACAAAGGAAATAAATGATATTCAAGCAAAATGAACCCACAAGTGCATGTCCAAAAACATGCTTCATCATAGGCTCTCTGGAGTCATTATATCATACAGATCAGAATTCTTAAGTCTTTCAAATTTATTTTTCTTTACAGTGTTTTTTTTTTTTTTAAATTGATGTGATTTTATTAGCTTCTCTCTGCATCAGTTTCATACTACCCAGAAATTTCTGAAATTTTCTTTGGATAATATTATACAGTACAATAATATTTCATTACATTCATAAAAACTTTTTTCACCTATACCTCAATTGTTTGAGAGGCAATCCAAGGCACTCTCCTAAGAATCTAGTTATTTTGATGAACAGGCTGGTTTCAGAAAAGCCTGGAAAGGCTTACTGATGCTGAGTGAAACAAGCAGAACCAAGAAAACATTATACACAGCAACAAAGATTATGTGATGATTAACTATGATAGACTAAACTCCTCAGCAATTCAGTGATCTAAGGCAATTCTAATAAACTTTAGATGGAAAATGCCATCTGTATCTCCAAAGAGAACTACAGAGACTGAATGCAGTTTGAAGTATACTATTCTCACCTTTTTTTTTTCTCTCTCGTAGTTTTTCCCTTTTCTTCTGATTTTTCTTTACCAATGTGACTTATATGGAAATGTTAAAAATGAATGTATACCACTATCAGATTGCTTGCTAGTGTAGGAAGGGGGGGGGAGGTAAGGAGAAAAAAACTGGAATTCAAAATCTTACAAAAATGAAAATTGAAAACCATCTTTACAAGAAATTAGAAAATTAAAATAAAATTTAAGAATTTTTTTTAAAAAAAGAATATAAGCTACTTGATGGTAGAGATGGTTTTCTTTTCTACAACTTCAATGCCAAAGCACATAGTATATGTTTAATAAACTTTTGTTGAAGTTGAAATAATAAAAATAATAATGGTCAACATTTTAAAAATCTAGTTATTTTTCTTTTATATTCCTTTAGTCTACCCTATTTTCTACCCTCCCCAACCCACAATCTTTTAATGAATAGGAAGCTTGTCTGGCTTACAGCCATACCTTCCATGATTTTATTCTCTCTTTTAATCTTTTCTCTTTATCCTTTTTTCTCTATTGAATTTATGTATTTTTATACTAAAAATTATATGTATAGAAGTACATGTACTCAATCCTGCTTTGTTTGCTTAAATGAGGTTTATTTGATGCTTGCTTCTCCCTACCTTTTTCTCTTTGTGTATTCTCATTCATTCCAATTAGAATAACAAATTCTACTACCTTATTCCTTCTTTCTCCCTAGTATATTCCTTTTTACCCTTCCTTTCCCACTCTCCTTTTTTTAAACTTACAGAACAGAACCAATCCACCCTCCAGGATGTATTTTTTTTCTTAAAATTAAATTCCTTTAAAATCCTTTAAAGACATAAAGGTCCTGAGGGAGTTTTTGTTTCTCCTCTATTAGGATGTTACAACCCTTTCCAATTGCTCACATAAATTTACTTTCCTAGGTTTCCTTGGACTTTTGTATTTATATTTCAAAATTCTTCTCATATCTGGTGTTTTCATCAAAGATTTTTGAAAGTTCTCTATTTCATTACTGGTCTATTTCCCAATTCCCTTCCCATTCATCCATCCCTCCATCAGTATGCTACTTTGCAGGGTAAGTAATCCTTGGTTGTAAGCTTATATATTTTGCTTTTTGGAAAATCATATTCCAAGATTTCCTCTCATTTTTAGTGAAGTTGTCATATTTTGGGTGATATTATGGTTTCTTGCTATTTGAACTGTTTCTTTATGGATGCTTGCTGTATAAGTTCTAGATTTTGGTTGTGACATTCCTGGAACTTCTTTTGGGATTCCTTTCAGGAGGTGATGTGTAGTCTTCATTTTACCCTCTAGTTATAATAGATTTGGATATTTTTCATTTGTGAATTCTTGAAATATATTAGGGATTTCTTTTTAAAAAAAAAATGATTTTCATGGAGTCCAACAATTCTTCAATTATCTTTCCTTGACTTTTCCCCAGGTCAGTTGTTTTTAATAGATCTTCCATTTTTTTTTCTATTTTTTTCAGTCTTATGATTTTTTCCAGTATTTGTTGCTATCATATGGAATCATTACTTTCTAGTCTAGTTTCCAGAGAGCCCATTAGTTAAAGTTCACTACTTTTGTACGCTATTCATTCTAATTCTTTTTTTTTCAGAATTTTTAATCTTTCATTTCTTTTATGTATTTATATAGTCCTTTTGGAAAGTTCATTTTCAAATGAAGACACTGCTTGCCCTTGTTATGAAGTTACTTGTTCCTTTTTGGGATCCCCAGATTGACAGTAACTTTTTGCATTGATTGTTTTCTTTGATTTACTCATCTCTGCAGCTTTGGTTCTTGAATTGAAGCTTTGTGCCTCATGCTTTGAGGTAGTATGATTTGCCTTGTGATGTTTGTTGCATCTTAGATCTCTTGGGTTCCTACACTGAACTTCACCTTCTTTGGCTAAGCCCTCTTTGGATCTTTGAGTTTTAAAGTGACAGGTCTTCAGTGTCCTACAGGACATCTCAAGCCAAGAATGCTAGAGGCTTCGGGGACTTTTCTTTTTTTTTTTTCTTTTTGCTGAGGCAATTGAGGTTAAGTGACTTGCCCAGGGTCACACAGCTAGGGAATGTTAAGTGTCTGAGATCACATTTGAACCCAGGTCCTCCTGACTTCAGGGCTGGTGCTCTATCCACTGCGCCACCTAGCTGCCCCTTCGGGGACTTTTCAATGCTTGTGCTGTCCTCCTCTAAGCAGTCCATGGTCACTGTTACTCCTTGTGCCTTTCTTGGGGGAGAAGAGAGAGAGAGGAGAAGGAACTCTGTTCTTCCTACCTTTGGTCAGAGAGCCTTAAAGGTTATACACCTCTCTTGTGGTCTATGGGAGAGTGGAAGGCTACACTGGGATGGGACTTGTGTATACATGTGAGAGGGTTTTTTCCTATTCCCTGCAGGCTTCTGGCTGTCTTTTTGTTGTTCTTATTGCTTCTGGATGCAGTTCTTGGGTGGGAAATCACTTACTGGAGTTAATTTTTGAATGTCTTAATAGTTATTCAATCTTGTGTGAATTTCAGGTCTTTGCTAGGTAGTTAAGTGGGAGCTGGGTAGTTTGCCACCATTCAGAAAGCCCTCTTGGCTGAAAATCTCAAGTTCCTCAAAGGACCTTGTTATATTTTTCTCTGGTACTTTTCCTATCACTTGTATCATACTTATTTGTATATGTGTTATCCCCTCATTAGACCATAAGTTCTCTACAGACAGGGACTGTATTCATTTTCATATTTATATGCTCTCTACCAAGCATATAGTAAATACATCAATTAATATTTAATACCCATTGTCACTTGACTCTCCTTTAGAGTCTACAGTGTTACTATATCTTTAAAGGCCAAATGGAATATTGAGAAAAGGCAATCTGTGCTAGCAGATGGTAGGTCTGTTGAAAAACATATTTCTATGAGGTTTTTCTCCTAATAGAATCAGGAAATGCATCTTATCTTTGATGTATAGAGAATCTATGGAGAGGTCACAGAGGAAGAATTTGAGGAGAAACTGCTTTCTTGTTAGAATATTTTAAACTTGGTATTCTAAAAAAACAGATAATTCTGTAAGGAATCGGTAAGAATTTAGCAAATAGTGTATTCTACAAAGGTTACTGACTAGAGGGCAAAGAAAATGGATGAATCTAGCTTATTTCCTGAAATTAAATGAATCTAGCTCTTATTTTGAAGAGAAATAGGAAGAAAACCCTGAAGAGATTTTAGTCTCTAGAGTGAGCTTAATGTTGATACTGTACTTCTGGATTTGAATGAGTCATTTATTTTTAGACAGAGGATGTGAGGTGATCCTAGCTATGAATTTTCTTAGACACAAAATATTATAAATAATTGCATATGTCTTTATTAGTTGTTATTTTAAAGATTTGTGTGAGTTCAGTTATTTTAATATTTATTCACTATATAGAAAAACAAGTAATTGCTATTGGGAAAGGAGGTTTCTCCAGTTCATTAGATAGTGAACATTCAATGAACTGGGTAGGGGCAAGAGCTAATTAATGAGATATCATTTTATTAATTAGTAAGAAATTATTCATACTCCTGGATTGCTTTAACAATGTATGTGATCAAATCAAATGTAGCAACAAGTCAGTAGTAAGCTAAAGGGTAATCTTTCTTAAGCTTCAATGATCCCTAGAAACTTCCCTATACTTATTAAACTGAAAGACCTTGCATATATTTCAAACACTGCTCTAAAAGGCATTGCCGCACCTGTGGGACTTCCCATGTGGGAGCCCATCTATCCTGTCAAGTCTTAAACAACTGTTCCTAAAGGGAGGAAGGACTGCTGCCCTTGTGGAGAAAAGGATCTGGTGATGACAGAAAAGCAGAGTGAAGGCTATGGAAGCACCAGCCTGGTAAGGAAAGACCAAAAGAATTTATTGCAAGGTTGGGGGGTCAGTCTCCAAGAAGCAGGGCAGCCTCACGGACATGCTGCCTGACCACTCGGTCCAATAAGGTGTGAACATCCCGGGCAGCCTGCGAAGCCACTTCTAGTACCTGCTGCAGGTGGTCCTCATGCAGCCGAGCATCCATCTCTAGCAGAGCAAGCTGGCCAGAGGCGGGTAACAGAGCCAAAGCCAGCTGGGGTCCACCCGCTGCCTCTTCCACATGGCTCAGGTCAGCCAGGGCTGTGCCATCCACGAAACCGGCCGAACAGGCACACACAAAATCTCTCATTGGGATCCCTGCATCCAACACGGCTAAAGTAGCTGCGTTCACACAGGCTGCATAATTACCACCATCTGCCTGTAGCACCTAAAGTCACACAGCAAAAGGATTTAGAAGCTGAAGGGATCTAAAAGGGCTTCGGATCTAATCACTTCAGTATGTAGAAGGAAAAAAGTGAACCCCAGGGTACCTGATGCAAGGCATCAAAGGGAGACTATCCCCTTTTCCCTGGGAATCACCCCCTACCCATGTTCCCTGAACATATCTTGAATCTGTTACCAATTCCCCCCAGCTACCAATGACTTCCCCCAAAAATACCTTATATTTCTTTTGTCTATACTAGAGCTATACTAAATGATTTCCCCAATAGATTGTAAGCTCCTTAAAGGCAGGGACTGTTTCGTTTTTATCTTTATATTTTCTAGCCCATGGTACCTAGCACATAATCTCTTAATAAATGCTTGCTGATTCAATGATTTATTGAACCTGCCTCTTCCTTTTCATCTTTCCTATTCCCCCCTTTCCCCAAATTGGCTCCTATCTGTTCTCACCATCTCTATTTAGAAATCTGCCTGTCACTCCAGGCTCAATTCTGGTGTCACTTCCTCCAGGAAGTTTTCCCTTTTCCCCTCCTCATCCTGAACAGGAGGTGAGTGCCACTGTCTGAGACCCCAGAGCACTCTCTCTACACTTACTAGTTACGTCCCATCTCATTATTTGTGAGAATAGTACTTCCACACTCCATCCAGGGAACCCCACCACAGCAAGGGTGATGTCTCTTCCCCTGATGCAGTATCAACTCCTGAGAATTTGTCTGGGCTCAGTGGTGCACACAGAATGCAAGGGGGTTGGGGATGGATGAGAAGCGTGTCTACACTGTGCATTCTTCCCGATAGCTCGAGACCCTGGCAGTGGAGGAGAAAGAGCCCCCCCCATGCTTCATGGAGGCAGGGACCATGTCTGGCAAAGGATTAGGAGACCTGGGGTTCAAGGCAGCTCTACCACTAACTGCAGTTGCTGCCCCTCTGGATTCCTTCTCCTCTTGTCACATGAGGGAGTTAAGGTGTTTCCTGGTTTTGATGCTCTGTTGAGCCAACTACTTTCACAGGAATTAGTTTTAACCTCCTAAGAGCTCTGTGAAGGGAGCTGAAGAGCATTATCACAGATAAGTAAACTGAGGCTTAAAAAGGAGATGGGATTTGTCCAAGGTTTGGAGGGTCAAAAGCAGGACTAGAAACCCTCCTGACTCAGGCTTCTCTCAAGGAGACCTTCCTAAATACCTGCCCTATTTATATCACCTTGCCCTTCACTCTTCTAACCCAAAGGTCACTATTTCCAATCTATTCTAATAAAACTCTATATCGTTACCTGGACATAGATGTCAATCTGGGAGCGAGGGTATAACTGGGTCAGGATGGCAGCCTCAAAGGTCTGCCTCAGCTGGAGTCCCATTTCACAGGCCTTGCGGTCCCCATGGGGCCGCCGCTTCCGTTCCCCGGTGCTGAATGTGGCCATGCTATACTGGCAGTTCACCAGCGCTCGGTCTGGCAGTGCTCTTGATCGAGAACCCCGCATCTAAGAAAATCAGGGAGTGGAGACAGGAAATGTGTTAGGTAGGAGCTGTGGGAGGGTCACATCCCAAACCTCCCTTTCACTGAGCCCAGGAGAGTGGCTTCCCTAAGGCAAATGAGTGACATTTAAAGCTGGCATACTACAATGGAAAGCTCCCAGGGAGTAAGGGACCCTAATTTTAATGGAAATACTACTAACTTATACGGCTATCAGCAAACTCCTTAACTCTTTGGGAAGGATTCCTCAAGTGAGGAGAGGAAAGCAGATGACCTCTAGGTCTAATATTCTGTATTCTTACATATTCTTACATATACATTACATAAAATATAAGGTATTTTGGGGGGAAGTCATTGGGATCATCCTAAAGTCTTTCCTTCAATATTCAAGACTCCCTTATTCCATCAATGACTTCCTCCTTTCATTAATATTCAGTCACTTCAGTTCACACTGACTTGTCACTTCATAGATCTAAGGCTCATCATTCCCAGGGAATTCTCCTTTATTAACTTTATCCCTGCCCTTCAAGGGAATAATTCCACCATCCTCATCCTATAGTTGTTTCCCATGGGAATGAGGATTGGATTCCTAGTACATCCTTCTACAATGGACTTTTCCATGGAAGGGCCTAGCAGGCTTTCTTCCTCCTTTTCCTGTGGACCCTCAGCTCCTGTTTACATAATAAAGGAATTCAAATCCAGCCTCAGATACCTCTTAGCTGTGTAACCCTGAGCAAATCACTTAACCCTGCTTGCCTCAGTTTCCTCAACTGTAAAACAAGCTGGAGTGGCAAACCACTCCAGTATCCCTGCCAAGAAAACCCCAAATGGGATCATCAGGACTGAACAACAACAAATAGTGCCTGCTATGTGTCAGGGACTACAATGAGTACTTTTTGCAACTATTTCATTTGATCCTCACAACAGTCCTGGGAAGTAGATATGGTATTATTATGACTCCCAATTTATAAATGAGGAAATTGAGGTTAAATATCCCAGAGTGACACAGCTGGTAAATGTCTGAAGCTGAATTCCTTCAAGGAATTAATTCCATCATTCTCTAGTTTGGGGGGGGGGAGGGGAAGAGGGAGAAAGAGAGGGACAGGGAGAGGGAGATTTTTAGTTTTTTTGTGGTCAGTTACAAGTTGTCCCCTATTAAAACTTAAGCCCCTTGAGGGCACAGAAGTGTGTGTGTGTGTGTGTGTGTAGCTTTTGGTCCTTTGTATTTCTTGCACTTAGCGCAGAACCGGGAACACAATAACCCGATTCATAAATGCCCGCAGACTTTCTCGTGGATTACTGAGGCAGGGAGGTAAGATTAATACAGTCCCAGCACCCAGATACTCAGACTAGGGAGCAGGAGCAGCTACCTTGTACCAACTCGTGGGGGGGGGGGCGGGCAGTGAAGCTACAATTAAAATTCAGAAATTACGTCATTGCAGATTTCTCCCCAAAAGAACCGCAGATCGCCCTCTTTCTCCCCCATCCCCTATCTCCACCCTCCTCTCAACCTAAGACCCATTCTTAGGAAGGCTGGATAGGTCCGGGACATGAGATCACGCCTCTTTTACAATACAGCGGGCGGTCTTTTTACAAGGAAGGCTGCGATTGGTCCGGAACACTAAAGTTACGCCCTCTTCCCAATGCGAAGGCTACAATTGGTCCAAGACCCTGTGAGGTTAGTCCTCTCCTTTCACCCTCCTGAAAAGCATCCCGAAGTTGCCTCACACCTCGTGGGGTCCGTAAACCACCGCTAGCGCCTTAGTGTTGCCTTGTTCGATGTAGGCCGAACCATCGGCCTGCGCGAAGACGCCCATCCGTGCTTGGATCTTGCGGAGCTCTCCGGCCCTCCGCCCGTCCACGCGGTAACCCTGATCCGACAGCAGCTCCAATCCTGCCATGCTTGTAGTCCCTTCTAACCTAGCTCGACTACACTTCCCGGGGGCCCCTACCACTTCCTGCTTTTACTTCCCGTTTTCCGGCAGCCTTCACTTCCGTCTTCAGGTCTTTGGTAGCGACAGGATCACGGATATAAACCAAGGAAGAACATCAGAAACCATATAGTCCAAACCTTTAGTTTTTACAGAAGAGGATACTGAAGCCTAGAGAGGCAAATAGGTTTATTGGAAGCCACCCAGCCGTTCTCTTCACTCCCAACTCAAAACTACATTTCCTAGCGGCCCTTGCGCCATTGCAATTTCTAACTTCCGGTTCCTGGTACTACGGAGATGGGCGGTTCTCAGTTGTGCACCTAGTTTGAGTGCCACACCGTCTTAACTCTCTCAGCAACTAACCCGAAGGCAAACGATATGGTTTGGTTTCAAATCTGGCCTCGACTCTTACAGATATGTGACCTCAAACTTCATCTCCCTGATCCAGGATACTAGTATAATTGACCCTCTGAAAAATAATACCGACAATGCCTCCCCTCCGGGAGTATTTATTATAGGAGAGACCTTTGGGTCAGCCCTGAAGGACCGTCCATAGAAATACTAGTTGATTTTATAAAGTATCAATCCTACAGCCTTTCTTAAGTGCCTACTATATCAGTCAGTCAGTCAACAAACACTTTCCTATGTGTACAGACACAGCAAATTGCTTGAGATATAAAGAAAGGCAACAATATGGCCCCTCCCTTTAAGAAACTCACATTATAATGGGACACCATGCCAAAAATTATCAATTACCTTGATGTATACTGTATAAATTAAAGGTAGTCTTTGTTATTATATAGGCTTTATATTATAAAGTATATGAACCGTAATGTGAAATCAAAATCAAAAAAGCTAGGGAAGAGTTCCCCTTGAGTGCCTAGCCAAATTCCAGACTCAGAGTTGGAGGGACATGTCAAGAGAAACCTAGGCAAACACAAAAGGAGTTTTGTGGGATATCCCCAGCAATATCCTGATATATGTGTCTCTGAATGGAGACTGGGACAAATCATTGGAGAGGAAGGTGTAGTAGAATAAAATTCTAAATCCAAGTGGTACAACTTTGTGGAAGATTGCTTGCTGGACCTCAGAGGTTATACAATCCAATTTGTTAGTGAAGAGCTAATTGAGGCCCAGATTAAGTGAATGGCTTCCCTCTGGCTGCTAAGTGAAAGAGGTAGGAAAATGAAAAGAACATTTATTCACTGACTGTTGTGTTTTGAGGCAGATGGAGTTTAGATAAGATACAGTCTCTGGTCTTTATGAGACCGTACAAAGATTTATTAAGGCTTCTATGTTTTAAATGCTGAGGTCACAATTCCTGACCTCAAAGAGCTCCCAGTGCAATGGGTAAGACAGCATACAAATAATTGAGATATATATAGGGTAAACCAAGGTAATATCAGAGGGAAGGCAGTAAATGGGAAGAAAAGGGTGAGGGGGGATAAGAAGAAAGCCCTCTTGCCAAAGGTGGAATTTAAATTAATTCTTTTTAAAAAAAATATTAAAGCTTTTTATTTGCAGAACATATGATTTTTCTACATTGACTTTTGCAAGTTTTTGTTCCAAATTTTTCCCCACCTTCCCCTCACCCCTTCCCCTAGATGATAGTCTTAATACATGTTAAATATGTTAAATTATATGACAAATCCAATATATGTATACATATCTATACAATTATCTTATTGTACAAGAAAAATCGGATCTAGAAAAAAAACAAAACCTAAGAAGGAAAACAAAATGCAAGCAAACATTCATAGAAAGTGTTAAATGCTATGTTGTGGTCCACACTCAGTTCCCACTGGCCTCTCTGATGTATATGACTGTCTTCATCGATGAACAATAGGAACTGGTTTGAATCACCTAATTGTTGAAGAGAGCTGTGTCCATCAGAATTGATCATCGTATAGTCTTGTTGCTGTGTATAATGTTCTCCTGGTTCTGCTCATTTCACTCAGCATCAGTTCATTTAGGTCTCTCCAGGCCTCTCTGAAATCGTCCTGCTGGTCGTTTCTTATAGAACAATCATATTCCATAACATTCATATACCATAATTTGTTCAGCCATTCTCCAATTGATGGGCATCCTTTCAGTTTCCAGTTTCTTGCCACTACAAAAAGGGCTGCCACAAACATTCTTGCACATGTGGATCCCTTTCCTTCCTTTAAGATCTCTTTGGGATATAGGCCCAATAGAAACACTGCTGGGTCAAAGAGTATGCACAGCTTGATAACTTTTTGAGCATAGTTCCAAATTACTCTCCAGAATGGCTGGATCTGTTCACAGCTCCACCAACATTGTATCAGTGCCCAGCTTTCCCACATCCCCTCCAACATTCATCTTTATTTTTTCCTGTCATTTTAGCCAATCTGACAGGTGTGTAGTAGTACCTCAGAGTTATCTTAATTTGCATTTCTCTGATCAATAGTGATTTGGAGCACCTTTTCATATAACTAGAAATGGTTTTAATTTCATCATCTGAAAATTGTCTGTTCATATCCTTTGACCATTTATTGATTGGAGAGTGGCTTGAATTCTTATAAATATGAGACAATTATATATTTTAGAAATGAGGCCTTTATCAGAACCCTTAAATGTAAAGATGATTTCCCAATTTATTGCTTCCCTCCTAATATTGTCTGCATTAGTTTTGTTTGTACAAAAACTTTTCAACTTAATATAGTCAAAATTATATATTTGGTGTTCAATTAAGAGTTCCAGTTCTTCTTTGAACACAAATTTATTTCATCTTCACAGGTCTGAGAGGTATACTATCATATGTTCCACTAATTTGCTTATAATGTCACTCTTCATAATATAATTTCTTAAAAATGTGTCTTTAATTTCAAAAATTGGGTCTGATCCCCCTGCATTCATCAATGCTGGGTATGGGTAACCAAATAACAATTCTTTTGGGGACAGCCCAGTATCTCTCTGGGGTTTTTGTCCCGATTCTCAATAAAGCCAAAGGGAGACACTTCGTCCAGGGTAACCAAGTTTCTAAAGTCTTTTTTTTTTCTTTTTTGCTTTTTGCTGAGGCAGTTGAGGTTAAGTGACTTGCCCGAGCTCACACAGCTAGCTAGGGAATGTTAAGTTTCTGAGACCAGATTAGAACTCAGGTCCTCCTGACTTCAGGGTTGGTATTCTATCCATTGCGCCACCTAGCTGCCCCTAAAGTCTTTTAATCTCCTGAGTCATCCTTTCTACCTTTCCTGAGGAAGGAGGATGACATGGAGTACGAAACTCCCAAGTTATCTTTAAGGCTTTCATTAAAGATTGCAAAAACTTGGCCGTAAAGTGCATACCTTGATCAGAATCGATGCGCTCCACCAGCCCATACCTCGGGATGATTTGTTCTAAGAGGACCTTAGCCACAACCAAAGTAGTAGCATGACAAATGGGACAGGCCTCTGCCCAAGATGTTAAGTGGTCCACTATGACCAGCAGGTATTTGAGATGCCCCACAAGGAGCAATTCAGTAAAATCCACCTCATACTCTGAAAGGGTCTGATGCCAGGGAGCCTTCCACCCTGTGGAGCCCGTTGGAGAGCTGTTTTATTTGTCCTTCGACAAATAAGGCAGCCATCTACCACTTGCCGGACTATTGTGTACAACCCAGGAGTTGCAAATTTTGTGAGCACCGCATCATACAGGTTTTGGACATCCCGATGGCTATCCTGATGTAGGTATTGAAGTAGATGTCTCATACCTGCTTTGATCAGTAACTCCCTTCCATCAGACAAGAACCAATGACCCTTAGCATCCTCTTGGGCTCCAAGAGCTTGCAGCTTTTGTTTCTCATCCGGGGTGTATGACGGTGGAGGCATGTGCAAGGGTAGAGCCGGTATCAGCACCATCATCTCCTCAGGATCAGCAGATCCTCCCTTCCCTATAAAGGAGTCTCCAGTCTGATGTCCCCTAACATAGACCACAGTTATGTATCTAGGTAACATTAAATTGGTTAAAACCTCGGTTACCAAGGCTTCATGGGCTAATCCTTTTTTTTTTTTTAAATTTTAGTTTACTAGGACCCCTTAATCATATAAGGGTTGTAATTGATCAGTAGGGATCCCAATTTTATTCCTAACCCATAGTATTCCACCTATAAACTTTTTTTCCCTTTTTAAAAATTAAAGCTTTTTATTTACAGAACATGAGTGATTTTTCTACATTGACCTTTGCAAAATTTTTTTTGTTCCAAATTTTTCCCCTCCTTCCCATCCCTAGATGACAGGTAGTCTAATACATGTTAAATATGTTAAATTATATGGCAAATCCAATATATGTATACATATCTATACAATTATTTTATTGCACAAGAAAAATCAGATCTAGAAAGAGAAAAAAAAAACAACCTAAGAAGGAAAACAAAATGCAAGCAAGCAAATATTCACAGAAAAAGCATTAAAATGCTGTGTTGTGGTCCACACTCAGTTCCCTCAGGCCTCTCTCTGGATGTATATGACTATCTTCATCGCTGAACAATAGGAACTGGTTTGAATCACATCATTGTTGAAGAGAACCATGTCTATCAGAATTGATCACTGTATAGTCTTGTTGCCGTGTATAATGATCTCCTGGTTTTCATCTCACTCAGCATCAGTTCATGCAAGTCTCTCCAGGCCTCTCTGAAATCATCCTGCTGGTCATTTCTCGCAGAACAATAATATTCCATGACATTCATATACCATAATTTATTCAGCCATTCTTCAGTTAATGGGCATCCATTCAGTTTCCAGTTTCTAGCCACTACAAAAAGGACTGCCACAGGTCCCTTTTCTTCCTTTAAGATCTTTTTGGGATATAAGCCCAGTAGAAACACTGCTGGGTCAAAGGGTATGCACAGTTTGATAACTTTTTGAGCATAGTTCCAAATTGCTCTCCAGAATGGTTGGATCTGTTCACAATTCCACCAACAATGTATCAGTGTCCAAGTTTTCCCACATTCCCTCCAACATTTATCATGATCTTTTCCTGTCATCTTAGCCAATCTGACACCACCTATGAACTTTTGAAATTCATTCAATGTATTTATTTTGGTAATATCTATCTTTGGCGACTTTACTTGAACAGTTCTATATGATATAATTTGGCCCAAATATTGTATAGACAATTGTCTCTGTATTTTTTTCTGGGGCTATTTTCAAGCCTTGGTGTTCAAGTTCACTCCTGACCTCACCCAATACCTGTTCTAAAGTATCTGCATTGTCATATGCTGCAAGAATATCATCCATGTAATGAATGATTTGTACTTCAGAGTCTTTCTCCCTGATGGGTTTCAATATTTTGTCTATATATCACTGATAAATGGTTGGGCTATTTTTCATACCTTGTGGCAGTACTTTCCATTGATATCTTTTTGTAGGTTCCTGTGGATTGGTACTAGAAACCAAGAATGTAAATAGGGCTCTAGTTGTCAAATTCATCTCACATAACAGACTAGTATAGTAGGGGTTTTCCATTCTGTAACTAAAAATCCCTCAAACAATTACGTATCCTGAAGGGACCATTGTGATCAATTAGACAGTGCAGATACAAACTATCCATTACAGTAACATTCACCCAAAATCTTAACCCAACATTTTCCATCCTTAAATCCAAAACACAGCAATAGGGACCCAATCAGGATTGTACAGTAATACACAGTCATAGTTTAACAGTCAATTATCAACCACCCTCAGTTCCCCTCAAACCAGGCACAAAGTCCATTTAGGAGCAGGGACAATATCTCTTTAAAAAGCTGCTTCATGCTGAGAGGGGGCAAAGTGAACTTCTTGTCCAGGGAGGAGGTTTGGTGTGATCTGATTCAGAAGTAAGTCAGTATGGCTGTAACTTGACCAAAATCTAGAACAAAAATAAATCTAACAAATAAAGGTTAGAACGGTCTGAGATAGAAAGACTGGTTTACAAGGACTGCTACAAAATGTGGAGAAGCCAGTACAGATGTTTCAGTAGCCTCCCATGCAAGGAGACAAATTTGTTTCATGGGACAGACAAATGGCTGTCAGCTGCAGTCCTCATAAACAAAAAGCAGTTAGGTAGAAACCTTTAAAGACCAGAATATCTACAGACACAAATATCTAGTGACAGACAGATGACCAGGCTAAATACTCATATGCCTAAGTATAATGATTACATATAGTCAGATTGGAGACAGCAAGGTGTGGCATAATTGAATTGCATCAGTGATTCCCATTGACTATTACTCTGATCATAGAAATTAGTTACAGGAGGAAAAACAGGGACATGACTATAACATAATATAATCAGTCAAAACTGATTCTTCAACACATACAGAACACAGGATAGAATAGCCTTAACTCAGGTTTACTCCAGGTAATTGTCCCAGTAACTTACAGAAAGTGGAACTTTAGAATTCCCAAATAATATTAGCTATAAGCCCAAGAAATTTTACCTCCAATAACAAATTCCATTAACCAAAACTTCAGATGAATCCTAAACAGGCATTTACCATAACCTTATATTGATAACAGTAAGAGATTTGCCCCATGAACTTTCTGGGACTTATCTTTCATATCAAAGTAGATGTTTCATAAGGTGAACATTACAGATCATTTTGCTTTTTAAAATAGCCAATACAGAAAAAAAAATTCTACATTGCATATTGTCCAGAAACATTCTCAAAGGGACAAAAGGCAAAAACTATTATTCTTAGAGCCCCTGTAATTAAAGAGTATAACTGTAAGATGACTCAATACAATCAATTAAAACTCATAGAATATCCCAATTCCACATAATAGAATCAGAAAGATTCTTTTTAAAAAAATATCAATTAGAGGCAGCTAGGTGGTACGGTGGATAGAGCACCACCCCTGAAGTCAGGAGGACCTGAGTTCAAATCTGGTCTCAGACACTTAACATTCCCTAGCTGTGTGATCCTGGGTAAGTCGATTAACCTCAATTGCCTCAGCAAAAAAATATCAATTAAACTTTTGGAAATAATCCTACCAAATTATAGATCACATTTGTTATCATATTCCTTAAACAAGGAGACAATCATGTACCTAAATAAACAAATATTCAGTCAATTAACACATGTAAAAAAGGTGAGCTATCCCTTTAAAAATCATTCTCTGCTTCCCTTCCAAAGAGATGGCCAAAAGTGGCAGGTGGGGAAAGGGAAGCTAGTTATCTTCACTTTTGAGAAAGAATCTTCCCCTTTCTCCCTCCCCCCCTCAACTTGTAAAAGACTTTGCCTCTCTCTTTTTTTTCCCTCCCCGTCCTCTTCTCTTTCTTGCTACATGTCTTTTCCTTCTCTCTCTCACCCCAAATACCTTTCTGATATTGTCTCTCTCCTTTTCCTTTGTGTCTCAATTCCTTATCCTGTTCATATAAAATCATCTCTTTCCTCCTGTCCTTTTCTTTTCCTTTCCTTCAAAACTTTCAAGATTCACAATACAGTGAATAGCTAAATAATTCCATAAAACTCACACACATGTTCAAAATTAAATTTGACAAAATTTAAAGCATAACTCATAATGTTTAGCAATTACCCAACATGTTTCAGAAGGTAACATAAGTTATGTTACCTTTTTTAAAACAAGCTATTATTAAACTGAATCAAATCAAATACAGCATTAAAAAATTTTTTTTCTTTCAATATTGATGGTTCAATATTCAAACAAATTTCTAAGATCTTATACCCAGGATAAACAATCTAGCATGCACAAGGCAAAAAAATTATAAAAACCAAGTTCCCAAAATTCAATAGACCCATTAGTCCATAAGGATATGACTTTTCTTTTTGCACTTAAATAAATTTCCTAAATTCCAATTGAATGTTGCAGGCAAACTGAATTACCATTTGGTTGTATGTATACATGCACATATACATATACACACATGTAATTTTAAACTGAGTCTCTCAAAACTTTTCCTCCCAAGTTTTGTTTTTTTTTTCTCCAACACTAATTGACTTCCTTTCTTCTTTCTCCTACCTCCCCGTTACATATAATTACAAAGTAATTTATTGCCCTCTTCACTATCAGGCTTTTTTTTATTGCCCTTTCCTTTTTATTGTAGACTTTGGGCGGGGGGAGGAAACTTCTCTGACAGCATTTTAAAGATAGCCAAACTTTTCTATTCCTGCTACTTTCAAATTAAGGCAAACACTTAACTCCAATAAGAAATTCAAAAACTACAAACGTTTTTATATCAAGCATCAACATGGAAACAATCCCAATATAAAAACTCTTCACAAAACTGACTGGGCATAGTTTCTTTCTCTCTCCCTGGCTCCGAGTTCCTGCTGCAGTCAGGAAACAGCAAAGGGGAGAAAGAAACCATCTTTGCTCTATAGTGATCAGTTATCAAACTTCCCAACTATTATTCTAATGGACTTTTGTGAAGTTCCAAACTTGGCCAGAGTTGGAGCAAGGGGAAAGTCTCTCTCTCTTTCAAATTCCCTCTGTTATAGATATTGGGTCCCAGAAACTGATCTGTTTGGAGACACCCCCATAGTTCCCTCCAGGTTTCCTCAGGTACCTTGGCTTTCTTCTGCTAATTCGGCCTCCTCAATGGAGTTGCCTGTGACGCTAGGGGTTAGAAGTATAACAGTTAAAGAATCCCAGGGGTGGGGTGGGATTTTCACTGTCTCATTCTTTCTTCACCTTTTCTCTGCCTCTTTGGCTTGGCTCAAGAACAGCCAGGCCTTCATCCCCTGAAGCCAGAGATTTGCAAACTCAATTCCTCTGGATTGAAGGAACTTTTTCCCATTCAGGACTAATTACTCCTCCACCCTGATCTTGTAGCTGCAATTCTCTATCATTCTCCTTGCCTCTTCCCCTATGTACTTCAGGATCTTATCCCAATCCTGCAACCAACTCCCTAAAGGACTATTGGTTGGAATTCCCTGATCCTTGTCCTGGTTCTCATTTTTGGGCTGTGATTTCTCGTGCTTCCTTCCTATATAGGTGTAGGTTGCCCTATCACCAAATAAGCAGTTCCCCGAGAAAGCCCCCGGGGTGTCCTTTCCTTGAGGTCTAGCAGCCCCTCCAGAGAGCTCATCTCTCCCTTGGCCAATAGACCCCCAGACTATTCCGAGCTTTTACTTCGAGCTACACACATAGATCTTCTGGCCTGCACTGGCCACCAGGACTTTCTCTCTTTCTCTTTGTCTTTCCTTTATTGGATACAGAGTTCCTCTGCCTCAGGCCGTTAGATTCCCCAGGAGGAGCAGAACTGTCTCAGAACCAGTGGCCCTTGGACAAAATTGTCTGGGGACGCGCCTGCCACTGGTCTGAGACTCCTGCAGCCTCCCCAAAGAACCCCTTCAATCCCAGATGAGTCCCCAAGTCTGTGTGGAATATTCAGACCCTCATCTGAATTATCAATACTTCAGAGGCATCTTACGTTATAGAACAAAGGCTTTGTTCGGGACCTTGTGAGATCTGGGCGCTCCCACAATGGATCAAATAAGTTGTCCAGAGTTGGGAGAGCCAATATTCAACATGTATCTGTGAGTTTTATACAGTCTGAGCAAAGTCCCAAGCCCACCTCCCTTTCCCCTTACATACATTCTGATTGGTTATATATATCCTACTTTTCCTTATTCAGGGACTGTAATGTTGACAGCCTATAAATCAAACTACTTTCTACTTTCCCCCTTGACCACATGATTCCCTGGAAACCAAAACTTTGGCCCTCAGGCTTTGCTTAATTTAGTCAATAGTTGTGAGAAGTCTTCACTTTGATTGTTACACTCAGTATGTACCCCCTTTCTTCTGCAAGTTTTTTCCTCTAAGCTATAGGAAGGGGTATAAGAATTGGGGAACTGGGCAATCAAAGGTATTATAGTCTGGGGTGAACAGGCATCAGTTTTAGCAGCAGAATCTGCAAACCGATTCCCCTTGGCCTGAAGTGAATGAATGTCCCTTCTGGTGTCCTTTACAAAATATGGCAGCCACAGAATAGCCTGCCTGTCTTTCCCCATTTTCAAGAAAACTGAACCCATCTGTAAACCATTCACCATCTGGGTTGTCAAGGGGAATGTCCCTCAAGTCAGGTTGGCTGAAGTAGACAGAATCTAAAGTTTCCTCACAGTTATCAATGATGTCACCCGACTGATCATTGTCCAGAGGCAGGGTGGCAGGATTAAGGGTATGGCACACACAGAGAGTCAGGTCTGGAGTGTCTAATAGGAGAGCCTGATATCTAGTAAGTCTCCCACTAACAGCCACTGATGTGCTTTGGCTTCTAAAATGTTCTGAACCTGGTGGGGGGTTAAAACATCCAATGTCTGTTCTAGGGTGAGTTTTGAAGCCTCTTTAACTAGAATTGCAGTCTCGGCTATTGCTCTAAGGCATGAAGGCCATGTTAGGGAAACCAAGACCAGTTTCTTTCTTTCTTTTTTTTTATTATTAAAGCTTTTTATTTGTATAACATATGTATGGGTAGTTTCCCAGCATTGATCTTTACAAAGCTTTCCATTACAAGTTTTATCCCCAGTCCCCTCCCTCCCCTAGATGGCAGGAAGTCCACTACATGTTAATTATATTAAAGTACTTGACAAATTGTGCAAGAAAAATCCTATCTACAAGAAAAAAAAAAAAAGAAAATCAGAGAAAGGAAACACAATGCAAGCAAACATCAATAGAGAGCATGAAAATGTTATGTTGTGGTCCATAATTCACATCCCTCTCTCTGGGTGTATATGGCTTTCTTCACTGAACAATTGGAACTGGTCTGAGACAATTCTTTGTTGCAGAGAGCCATGTCCATCAGAATTGATCATCATATAATATTGTTGTTGCCGTGTATGATGATCTCCTGGTTCTGCTCGTTTCACTCAGCATCAGTTCATGCAAGTCCCTCCAGGCCTCTCTGAAATCGTCCTGCTGGTCGTTTCTTACAGAGCAATAATATTCCATAACATTCATATACCATAATTTATTCAGCCACTCTCCAATTGATGGGCATCCATTCAGTTTCCAGTTTCTAGCCACTACAAAAAGGGCTGCCACAAACATTCTTGCACATGGGGGGCCCTTTCCCTCCTCTAAGATCTCTTTGGGATATAGGCCCAATAGAAACACTGCTGGGTCAAAGGGTATGCACAGTTTGACAACTTTTTGAGCATAGTTCCAGATTGCTCTCCAGAATGGTTGGATCCGTTCACAGTTCCACCAACAATGTATTAGTGTCCCAGTTTTCCCACATCCCCTCCAACATTCATTGTTATCTTTTCCTGTCATTTTAGCCAATCTGACAGGTGTGTAGTGGTACCTCAGAGTTGTCTTAATTTGCATTTCTCTGATCAATAGTGATTTGGAGTAACTTTTTATATGACTAGAGATGGTTTTAATTTCATCATCTGAAAATTGCAAGACCAGTTTCTTAGCGACAGGTCTGAGGTCAGGTCCAAGGGCCTGAGTCAAGATCCCCAGGTCTTGGCCCAATCTTTCATCCACATAAAGAGTGAAAGACTTTTCTAAATTAGGGAGAGCCAGGGCAGGGGAGGAGGTCAGTTTAGCCTTTAAGGTTTTAAAAGCCCTGACCTGATGGGGACCCAGTCCAGGGGAAGATTATCCCTGAATAGAATCATAGAAGGGCTTGACAATGATTCCAAAGTTAGGTATACAAATTCTGCAGAAACCAACCATGCCCAAAAAAGTGTGTAGCTGTTTCTTTGAAGCAGGGTCTGGAAGGGATAAAATGGTCTGTTTCCTCTCCTCGGTTAGGAGCGAGAAGTCCGGGTAAGATTGTGGCCCAGATATTTGACAGACTGACAGGCAATGTGGGCTTTGGGTAAGGAGATCCTGTAGCCCCCAGGCCAGAAAATTTAGGGTTTTTATTGCTGTATTTAGGGAATCCTCTCAGGTGGGACTGTAAATCAAAATATTGCTCATATATTGGATGAGACTGCTTTTAAGCAGTCCCTTAAATCTTTAGCCGGGGCCTGTCCAAATATGTGTGGGCTATCTCGGAAGCCCTGGGGCAAAACTGTCCAAGTCAGTTGTAGGTATACTCCCCTGGCTTCACCCATTCAAAAGCAAAGAAAATTGTGAGTCTTTGTGTAAGAGTATACAAAAGAAAGCATCTTTAAGATCTAGGATAGAGAACCATCTTGTGTCTCCTGGGATCTGGGAAAGAATGGTGTAAGGGTTAGGCACAATGGGGTGAATCCTGCACCATATGAAATTCCCCATTGGATTTTCTAACAGGAAGAATGGGAGTGTTACAGGGAGAATCACAGGGAGCTAGGAGCTCCTACTTACTCAATCAAAGGTGAAACCTCACCCTAATCTGCTTTATCAGATACTATCGTCTATGGGGAAATACACTGGGGTCCCACAGCCTAATACAATGGGGTGGCATGAGTGGCTTGTCTGGGAATCTCTTGGTTCCAGATGAAGGAGTCTATTTTGTCCCAGATTTTAGAGGGAATGTGGGAGGGTTTTGAAAGCAGTGCAAAAAAGGTCACCTGGAGGTCTGAGAAGGGAGAATTGGGTCCCCAATTTCACCATTAAATCGAACCTCAATAAAGGAGTAGGACAGGAAAGAATAATTATAAATGAGTGCTTGAATAACAGATCACCAAATTGACAAGCCAGAGGATAGGTTTCAAAGCAGTTCTTAAATTTCCCCTCAATTCCCATTATTCTAAGGGTGGGATGGGAGAGTCTGAGCAAAACCGAAAGAGAGGCCCCGTATCAAAAAGAAATTCAATGGCCTTACCTGCCACATCCAAAGTAACCTTGCGTTCGGTGATCGTGATGGGGGGGGGGGGGCTGTCATTCCTGGTCCTGAGGAGACCCGACAGCGAGGTTTGAGGTGGCTGCTCTACCCCTCTCTAGGCAGTCCCTCTTCCAGTGCCCTTCCTGGTTGCACTCAGGGCAAGGGCTGGGGGGTTTCCTTTGAGGGCAGTTGCCGGCCCAGTGGCCCTGTCCATGACACCTGAAGCCCAAACCCTTATGGTTCCCAGAAATGGCAGCAGCCAAAATTTGGGCCTGTTGTTTCTGGCCCTGACTCTTCCATCTTCCTCCTCTGCCCCTTTTCGGTCTCTATTATTAAAGACCCCAAAAGCTGTTTCTAATAGCTGAGTCTGGGGGCCCAAGGCTAACTCCTGAAGCTTCCTGGGGCAGCTTGGTTAATAAAATGCATGCTGAGGACCGTGGTCCCCTCTGGAGAAGTGGGGTCCAAATTAGTATATTTTCTTAGGGCCTCTACAAGGTGGCCCTGAAAGAGGGCAGGGTTTTCCTCAGCTCCTTGGGTGATCTCCCTAAGTCTGGCATAATTAATCTGCTTCTTAATTCCCCTTTTCATGCCTGTAGTGAGGCAGGTTAAGAGGTGATCCCTTTTCTCTCTATCTCTACTTCCCTCCTGGTAGTTCCACCAGGGGTCTGAGACAGGAACAGCAATAGCCCCTGGGGGGTACCTACCAGAAGGGGAGGATGCAGCCAGATCCCAGATTCTCCTTTTCTCCTCTATGGAACAGCAAGAGGAGATAATGATATTAACAGCTCCCCAGGAAAGATCGAATTGGAGGGAAATGGCTTTAAATCCTTCACTATACTTGGGGGGGGTCCTCAGAATATCGGCCCAGGCTTTCCTTAATTTGGGAAAGGTCTGACATTGAGAAGGGTACGTGTACTCTGAATGTCCTTCCTGCTACTTCTCTCAGGGGGCAGAGGATAGAAGGAGTGGCTGGATCAGGATCTTGGGTAGAAGAGGGAGCTGGATCCTGAGCAGGAGAAAAAGGGGCTCCACTCCTCCTATGGGAAGGACTGAGGAGTGGGGGCTGGGCGGCTTTGGAATCATGCTCAGGAGGCGAGGGGAATCAGGTGGAAGAAATATTGTTGGACACAGGGTCCTGTCTTTGATAAGGGGATGGTTTTGCAAGGGATTCATAGGCCTTCTGATGAAAACTGCATTGGAGTGCAGGGGGAGGATCCTGTGCCCTTAAAGGAGTAGAGAGAAGTTTTAGTTTAATTAAAAAAAAAAAAAGACTAATAAAAAAAAGAGTTCCTGATAATGAGAAGTATCTAGAAGTTGGATGGTTTGATTCTGGAGGTAGAGTTCCCCTCACTAGAGGTCTTCAAGCAGAGACTGGTTGATCCACATATTAGGGATTCCATAGAGGGGGATTCCTGTTCAGTTTTGAGTTGGGCTAAATGGGACTTTTCCTAACTCAGATTCTGAGGCAGTCTGGCTTCAGTTTAGATGCAAATGCATCTCTTGAACCCCTTGGGGACCAAATATCCAGCTTTAGCACCTGAGTGTGTCTGTGTTTTAGGCTGTCAGGGTTGTTCAAAGAGCACTAGCATCTCCAGTGTGAGGCTTTGGCCAGCCCTTTGCAGGACTGCTCATCAACCTTTGGTGTCCACCTGATTCACCTAACTCTCACCTGTGGCTCCAAGAAGCTGTAGCATGCACAGCGGCCACATCCCAGTAAAGGCATCCTGGCAGAAGGCCTGAGCAGGTTGAGGATAAGTGATGGGCCTCAAATCCATCAGTGAGCCAGGCAGTTGTCTATCCCAAGCATGTGAAGTCCTCTCCCAGCAGAATAGGTGGATGAGAACAATGTGTCCTGAGAGCCATGAAGGCAACTGAAGTAGGCACTGTGGAGTGCTTCGAGCTTAGTCACATGTTAAGATGCCAGGATCATGCACTGCATCCCATGATTTCCAGTTTTTGTCTTGATTTTTGTCTCATCACTGAACTTTGATGATTGGAAGAGAGCGAGCTGATGATTTTGTGCAGCTTGGCCTCACAGAGCCAAGTCATGCAGAAGTCAAGATATCATCCTCCTGATGACAAACAATATCTCTTCCCATAGCCCAGAGAAAGTATACACAAAGCAGGCCCCGAAGAATCATAAATATAAGGCCTGGAAGTGATGGAGACATAGGGGGTTGGGGGGAACTACCGCTCCATTTTCTCTGGTGAAAAGAAATTAAGAATGACAATAAAGAGCAAGCTTAGTCTTTGTCTTATCATTTACCCTCCTCACCCATCTGAAGTCACCCTTACTCATGAAGAAAGCTTAAGTCAAGGGAGCAAAGAGAAATCAGGCCCTTCACGGTCCAGTGAATATCAGCAAAACTTGATCAGACACCAGTAACTTTAACTTTCTTGTGTTTATTATTTTGGCTTTTTTCCCCTCCAGATGGACAGCCATTGAATCTGGGAGCCTTTCTTTCCATCATGCAGATAGCAGCCCATACCTGCCTATCTCTCCTGTGTAACTTGTTCATCTATTCTTAAATCTTATGCTCCCTTTCCCCACCTCTGTCACTGTTAGCTGCAGATCAGTTTTGTAGTTGTCTTTATTTTGGAGTTTGCTGTAGTTAGAGTTCATCACCATCTGCTCAGAGTAGCCATCTCTGCACTTAACTAGACTGAATAATCTGCACCTGAGGCTTTCCTGGAAGCTTTTCCAGTATGAGCACCAGCAACATGATACAGGTGATGGGACAATCAGGGGAGCCCCCCTCCCATCGGCTCTAGTGAGGACATTTTCCTAGCTAATGAGGAACATGCACGTGTCACATGTTTCTCTGGCTGTCTGATGAAAGACTTTGGAATGAGTCAACAAACTCTCATTGGTCCCTGTGGAATTGCACTTTGAAATGATGACAAAGTCCCCTTGTTGGCCCAAGGGCTGCCACTATGCAGGAAGAGCTGCCCCCTCAATAGACTTTAAAGGAGGGTTGACGTCACTTCTGCTGTATTCCTCTCTACTGAATCCCCTCCACAACATTCCTGATAATGGGATTGTCCTTTTTGGCTTGAGGACCTCAATAAGGGGGAACTCACTACCTCCTGGGGCCAACCCCAGATCTGGACATAGCCCCTTGTTAGGCTCAAACAAAAGTTTCTGCCCATTCCTCTTAGATCTGTGCTCTGGGGCCAAGTCCTTCTCCTACATGATCCTTGAGGACAGCTGTCACGTTGGTCTCCTTCAGACTTCCCATGAGTAGATCAGGGGGGTTTCTCCACCCCAACCCGATCCCCAGCAGGTAGGGTGGTGTTTGTGCAGTGAGAACATGTGCTGTCTACCCCAAGGTTGGACCTCAAGCTGACTTCTGCAGCATGCATCCTTTCATCAGGACAGGTCAACTGGGATGGAGGTGTCTATCCTTAGCAGCAGCCCCATGCAGCTGGAGATTTTGAGTTCAGCCCAGACTGGATCCTACAAGAGTAACCACTGAAACAATGGTTGTGCCCTGGCTTACCAAAAGATATAAATCTTGGATGAGATACTCAGACAGTAAGGTGAAAGGGAAGTCAGAGCAGATCTGAGGTGGAGGAACTGCCTTATTAACCACATTACAATGGCATGAGACTAAGACTTTGTGGAGGCTGGAGCTCATTTGCAGAATTTTCAAGCTGCTTGTTTTCTCTGAGCCCAATTTTTTAATATCAATATTCTTCCAGTGATTCTGAGTAACTGCAAATCATAAATCCCTATAATTTCAGAAGAATCAAAATGGCAGTCCAAAAGGTACTAGAAAACACACTGTGTTCTCAAGGAGGACTTGCCTTTAAGAAGTAGCATAAAAAATTGCACTGGGACATTTATAACAGGAAAAAGAGATGAGTTGGGTAAAATTTCCTTATTTGTAAAATGGAGCTAAAAGGACCCAGCAAAAAGCCAACCCAATGTCTAGGTGGGTCATAGGAAAGGGCGCTGACAGGAATATCTTGACCTCCACAGTTACAGGACCCCGCTAAAAGCCAACCCAGTGTCTGGGGGGGCATAGGGATGGGCACCTACAACTTGATCCTCACAGTTACTGTATACAATCAGGAGGCCAAGCTATATGTCAACTATAGAAGGTCCTCCCTTTCCCCTTGTTAATCAAAGATTCATCAGCAACTTTGCCCACCTTATGGCATCTTTCTCTTTGGTAATTGCAAGTTCATTGGAACTTTGCCCACCTTATGGCATTATAATAAAATTTTTGCCCCTTGAATGAAAGATGGGTTGGGGTCCTTGAATTTATTACAGATGACTCTTTATTACAGATGGTTCTTGACTTCTTGAACCTCATCAGACTATAAAACTAGATCATATTTAGGTCATTTTCCTGCTATAAATCCTATGATTGTATGAGATGGACAGTCTCACTTCTATCTCTTGGTATCCACAAGTTATTAAGACACCCAGAGCTGGGCTTCCAACATTCAGTAAACCTTATTGGAGGGCTGTTGGAAAAATCAAAAGGTTAGTGCTAGAATGGACTTTAGAGATTTGGTCCAACTCCATTTCCCACCACCTTGCATTCCCCCAAGTGAAGTGGTAATAAAGGTTCCAGGAGTGGTAATTAGATTTGAGTGTGCAGTAGATTTGGGAGAGACATGTTAAAGAATATTATGAAAATAGTACAATAGAGATTCAGTTTGTGAGATAGAACAACCATGACAAGACACCTATCACAGATAACAGAGATTTTGCTATTTTATTATGTCAAAATTTTTTTGTTGTTCTTTTGGATCTCTGAACCTTCCCAAGATATCTTGGGATTTCCTGACTAGATTTCTTTCTTAAGGACTATACCTTAAACAAAGACCACTCTGATTCTCATTGATTGGCCACCAATAGGTCCCAGGCCATGCCCTATCTGGGCATTGTTTGGGTCCTGTTGATTCATATTGAATATAAATAGCAATCATTTCTGCTTTGGCCAGAATTGTCTAAAAACATGATAATCTAGATAGTCTCAGAGAGGATAAGCTGATTAAGGGTTTTGGCCTCATGTCATTGAGAAGATGGAGGAAAAAAGAGGTTAAATGAGCTGATTAGAAGTTTGGGCTTTACATCATTCTATACAAACAAAACAGATTAAGAGAACTGATCTGATTATGATTAATAAAGGAACAGGATGGGCTCATTTTAACAATTCCTGGGAATCTGCTAGTTAAGGGCTCGTATCACCACCAAATGAGGAACTGGCTCAGAAAGGTTAGATGTCTTGTTTGAGGTGACCCAGGGAAAGAAACAGAAGAACCTAGATTCAGTCTCATGCCATCCAATTTCAAATCCAGCATTGGCCCATGGCACTGTACTTACTTGTTTGTGGGTGAGAATTGCACAAGATGAGAAAGTATGATGGAATTGTCCTGTATATTGTAGAGAAAATATCCACACTGATGAAATCATGGATTCTTTGAAGTTAAGTTTCCTCATAATCACAAACAGCAAAGCCCTTAGGGACCTCCACACCCCTTCTCCCTCCCTCCTCCATGCTGTTATGGGAGAGAAGAGAGAGGAAAGGACACATGTTAGCCAGCATATTTTTTTATATAAGAGCATGAGCAGGGTTGTTTGTCCTTTGTTTTTGAAGAGGACCATAACATCAGGAAGATGATATCATCACAAGTGAATTTGATTTAAATGTGGCAAAGCTGTGGAAAGTCACTAGTCTCACTCTCTCCTATGCAACCATCTGTATCCAGCAGCAAGATATAGATCAGGAAGAGTAGAGATGGCTCTGGATGAAGTAGGAGACCTTGACATTTTTAGGCTAAGGTCTTTCCTAGGTTCCAATTAGTCTGAGGCAACTCCCATTCAGATCTTTCTCTGTCTCCCTTTCTTTCTCTCTCTTCCTATATATGTGTGTATATATATATATATATATATATATATATATATATATATATATATATACACACACACACACACACACATATATATATATATACACACACTTCTATCCATCCATCCATCTATCTATTTATCTATCTCTCTATCTCAATCTTGGAGAGGAAAATCCTCAGAGTTTCTGATCAGAATGGAAATAATTGATATTTACACTCACTTTAAGTCATCAAGAACTCAACCGATGACCTAGTGAGGTTTTGATTGGAATCTGTTGGTGACCAATCAATGAGAGCCAGAACAATTTGGGTTGGAGCCTCAGGAAGGGAGAATTTGGTGAAAGAGGTCAGGGCTAGCAGCCCAGAAGTAGAAAGAAAAAAGGACTAGGGAGGTGACTTGGTAGGTGTGCTGGGGTTCTAAAACAATTCCACTTGAACCCTGGAGGATTCTCGGCCTTGGTCATGTGTCCAAGAGCCTCTGATTCTCTGTGTACTTGAAGCCAGTAGGAATGGAGAGTGGAGGAGTGGGAGAGAGAAGCCTCTGACCTCACAATACTCTGGAGTCCCACAGAGACATCCCTTCGTATTCTGTGGAGAAGAGGCCTTTTCATCTCAGGCACCTAAGGTGTTTTGACTTTTGGTGGATTGAATCCACCCTACTGACCCAGGGCATGTCACTCCTCAACAACTATGCAGAACTTAGGAGTGAGATTGAGCGGCTTGTGCAAGAGAATGAAGAGCTGAAGAAACTGGTAAAACTGATCCAAGAGAACCATGAACTGAAGTCAGCACTCAAGAGCCCTGGGGGGAGTACCAGCTTATTGAACTGTGGGATTCTCATGACATCGGCTGACTCCACTACACAGATTCCCAAACGTAGGACCATCAAGTTCAAGGACTCACAGAGAGGTGGGTGGGCTTTGAGAGGGAAAGAGTGCATTTTGGGGGACCAGTGTGCCGCTATAGGAGGACTTATATGACATAGTCACAGGAAAGGTGACAGTATTCGACAAAAAGTTACCAGGATTCCTATGTATACCCCCTTTGCTAAAATATGAGGGATTGATAGTTATGGATAAGATTATAGACTCATCAAGACTTAAAGTAGAGGAGAAAGACCATCCATCCATCCATCCATCCATCCATCCATCCATCCATCCATCCATCCATCCATTAGCTATGTATCAATTACTTCCTATGTGCTCTTTGCTGAGGGAGAAAGAGATAAGTAAACCACTGATGACACTTTCAAAGACTTCTCAGTATAGTAGGCAATACAAGACAAAATCACTGACTATCAGAGATTGAAGGCACCTGCAAGGCCATTGAATCCAACCCATACCTGAGTACAAAACTGCACATCATACCAATAAGTGGTCATACAGCCTTTGCCCAGAGCCTTTTGTTGAGAAGATACCTACTCAGCCTATTTCCCTTTTGTGTAGCTCTAATTATTAGGAAGGTTTTCCCGGCATTAAGCTTAAATCTGCTCCTAGTTTTATTCCCTGGGGTCAGACAGAACAAATCTGATCTTCCTTCCATATGAAAGTCCTTGCAGACATCTACCATATCCTCCTGGCTTTTCTTCTTTCGTTTAAACATCCTTAGTGCTTCCAAATGATCCCTACACTGTACAATATTGAGGTACGTTAGTAGTTGTCCACATCTAGGTGATCTTTAGCTTATCGAGGTCTGTCTTGAAATGTGATGTTCATGGGGGCAGCTAAGTAGTGCAGTGGATAGAGCACCAGCCCTGAAGTCAGGAAGACCTGAGTTCAAATCTGGTCTCAGACACTTAACATTCCCTAGCTGTGTGACCCTAGGCAGGTCACTTAACCCCAATTGCCTAACCAAAAAAAAAAAAGTGATGTTCATGTTTAATGTATATTGAATTGCTTGCCATCTAGGGGAGGGAGTGGGGGAAAGGAGGAGAAAATCTGAAACACAAGGCTATGCAAGGGTCAATATTATCAAATTATCCATGCATATGTTTTGAAAATAAAAAGCTTTATTAAAAAAAAAAAGAAGAAAGAAATGTTCAGACCCGAACCCAGTACTTCAGATTTTATTTGAATAGGACAGAGTACTGTGAGCTCCTTGGTCTTAAACACTGTTCTTCCCTTATTTCAATCCAAGATGAGCACATTAACTTTCTGGGGTAGCAACAGCACACTATGACTTCTATCAAGCTTGAAGTCTGCTAAAACTATCTTATTTTTTTCAAATGAATTACTATCTAGTCAAACTTTCCAGATAGTATATTTGTGTAGTTGATAATTTACCCTAAATGCAAGACCACATTGATCTGATTTGATTAGTTTGGGCCTAACATTCTAGCAACATTTGGAGGGAATCCTGATTTTGTCATCTGCATTAGCTTTAAAATGCAGCTTCCTGCCATCTGCAAAATCTAAGCATGTCATCTATGCTTTTATTCATATTATTGATTTTGAAAAATGTTCCACACCCTAGATTCCTGGCAGTACTGAACTAGATATCTCCTCCCCCACTGGCATCAGACCATTCATAACAGTCCTTTGAGTCTGGCCAGTAAGCCAGCTCTGAAGGAGGGGAAGGCAAGAAAGCAAGTGTTAAAGACAGATGGATGGGCTTTTTTTTTTTTTTTTTTTTTTAAAGACAGATGCCTTTTGTTTGTATCTGAATACCATTAAGCATTCTTGAGCTCAGGGATGAGAGGGCAGCCATGCTTTTAGTCACCTCTTTTTTGTACTCAAATATTGGATAACCACCATACATATTTGATGCTTTATATTTCTGTGGATTGGCCCCAGAAAATTCTCCTATAGGCCACTTCTGTCTTATGACTCTTGACGCATCATAGTCACACTCATCATCATGAGAGTCAGCCACAAAATATTTTTTTTAAAAATTTAAATTTTTTTTTCAATTAAAAATCATTTATTTTCTCTTCTACTGGGAAAAAAAGAAAAAAGAAAAAGTCATTCAAATACATATGCATATTTAAGCAAAACAAATTTATTTCCATCTTGGCCATGTCCAAAAATATATGTCTCTCATTCTGTATTTTTAATTTGTTGTAATCTCTGTCATGAGGTGTAAAGCATGCTTTGACATCAGTCTTTTGAAACCATGGCTGGTATTACATTGATCACAAAGACAAATTGTTTGTCTTTGCAATGTTGTTGTTATATAAATTGTTCCAGTTCTGCTCACTTCACTTTGTATCAGTTCCTACAAGTCTTCCCAGATTTCTCTGAAGCCAGCTCTTCATTATTTCTTGTGGCACAAAAATAAGTTATTCCACTAAATTTTTATGCCATAACTTGTTTAGCTATCCCCAAGCAATAACAGCCCTTTGTCACCAGTTTTTTGCTACCACAAAAAGAGATGGTGCACATATTTTTTGTACATATAGATATTTCCCCCCTGCATTCACTGATCTCATTGGGACATTGTTAAGTCAAGGGGTATGAAGCTTAGTAACTTTTGGGGGCATAGTTCTAAATTACTTTTTAATTGCCTGGTCAATTCACAGATTTAACAGCTTAGCCACAAAGTATGATTTTACTCTTCTAAAAATTCCAGGGATGGTGGTGGTGGGGAGCTAGGTGGTGAAGTGGATAGAGCACTAGCCCCAAAATCAGGAGGACCTGAGTTCAAATTCTGCCTCAGACACTAAACACTTCCTAGCTGTGTGACCTTGGGCAAGTCACTTAACCCTAATTGCCTCAGCAAAAAAACAAAAACAAAAAAACAAAAAAATTCCAGAAGGGATGAGATCACAGCAACCAGCACAAGTTGTTCTAATAGGTACCCAATCCCAATGCCAATCCTATGGCAGACATTACATTTGTATATTCATACCCGAGATATGGAAAATAGGTACACACTGGACAGGAAGAGGCTATTGAATACAAGCATTACCTATGAAGCAGGATCAGTTCAACTTCCCAGAAGAATTAAAATCTGCACCTTCCAAGAACATTGGCTTATTGACAATTGAAGCCAGATCAGACTAGTGAGGGAAGACTTTCTGGAGAAGGTAAATATATCTGTTTGAACCTGGAAAGAATTTGTAGGAAAAGTTAGAGGTGGTGGAGAAAGTGATGGCCTTTGAAAATTTTAGTGATCTCTGTCCTTTCCTGTTACTTTGTCTCTCTGATCTCTTTGGAAGAGGTGGTAGGGACCGGGAGAATGAGCAGAAGGAAAGGACTGATTTATGGCAGGAATGTGGGTGGATCTTTCTTCTAAGTCTGTTTTCAGTGATCCTGGGTTCTTAAAGGGTAGGCTGGCCCAGAAGCAAGCTCTGACAGGTTCTACCATGCTGGAAAGGCTTCAAAACAGTCTGCAGACTAGAACTGCTCTGTAAGGACCATGGAAGGGCTCCTCACCACCAGGTAGCAAATTCCCCAGCCTTGCCATCCTATGAAGAAAAAAAGAAAAACAAAAGTTCTTATTTGGTTCCCTTCTGCTTCCTCCATGGAGGGGGAAATGGACTGAGGAGGCTGAGAAACATATAGTTTTTAGGCTGTTTCTAACATGAACTTTATTGTTGGTACTTTAAATAAATGTGAGATGGATTATCAATAAATGGGTATAGCACTAGAGGAACTGAATCAGCTAATCCAGGGGAAGAATCTGCCCTAGACTCCCAAGATACTTGACTTTCCCTAGATAATGGAAACCAGAAAACAAAAGGAAGGTGTAGCTAAAGAAAAGGATGGCTCAGAAGCTCTCTTGGAGACATCCAGGTGACATAATGGATGGTGTGTTGGACTTGGAATGAAGAAGATCTTATTTTGAATCTTGCCTCAGGCTCTTACTGGCTAGATGACCCTGGGCATTAACCTTTCTGCCCCAATTTTCTTACCTATATAATAATATATGTTGAATGGATATAGCACCTTGCTCACAAGATTGTGTTGCTGTTGTGGAAGAGATCTGGTTTTATTGTGGATCCAAAGGTACCAGGAAACACCATTTCATGGAACATTTTTTCATTTCATCTTGCAGTGTACATGATAAGCATTTGTTTAAAAAAAAGATGATTCTGAAGATAATTTTTGCTTATGTGCTAACATTAGTAGCAGAGGATAGAGAGGACATAAAAATAGATGTTGGAAAATATGGCTCAAAAGAACAAGATGAGAGGGGCTAGAAGCTTGTAGACCAGATAATGCTTCTATCTACCCATATCTCATGACATATAATAATAATAAGTAGCATTTGTAAGGCACTTTAAAGTTTGCAAAATGTTTTACAAATATCTCATTTAGTTCTTACAACAAGGCTATATGCTATTGTTATTAGCATTTTAAAGATGAAGAAAAACAGCTATCAGTCCACCTCTAAGCTTGCCGGAGCAAAAATTAAAATTAGTACAAAAATTAGAAATAAAAATGAAGGGGAAATTGGTGTGTCCTCTGGGATTATATAGTGGTAAGTCCTTTACTTTTGGGAACTTTGTGAAATAATCAAGACGACAAAGGTACATCAAGAAAGACACTATCAGAAAAGAAAAGGAAAGAAAAGAAAGAGACTGAAGAAAAATCCTATAATGAAATTCATCTGAAAGAACAGGTCAAGAATATCAAGGGTAACGATAATAAAAAAGTGAGATGGAAGGGGATCTCTCAGTACTAGATCGCTCAATACTCAAACTATATTACAAAGCAGTAATCATTTTTTAAAATTTAATTTTACAATAATAGCTTTTTATTTTTCAAAATACATACAAAGATAGTTTTTAACATTCACCTTTTAAAAACCTTGTGTTCTAAATTTCTTTCCCTCCCTCCTCCTTCCCAGGGAAGGCCCTGGACTGCAAGCAATCTAACACAGGTTAAATATGTGCAATTCTTTTCAACATATTTCTACATTTATCATGCTACTCAAGAAAAGTCAGATCAAAAGAGGGGGAAAATGAGAAAGAAAAAAAACCAAGCAAGCAAAAAACAAAACAGGTGAAAATTCTATGCTATGATCCACGCTCAGTCCCCATAGAGCTCTCTCTGAATGCAGGTGGCTTTTCCCATCACAAGTACATTGGAATTTCTTTGAATCACCTGATTGTTGAAATTGCCAAATCCATCACAGTTGATCATAATATAATCTTGCAGTTGTATATAATGTCCTCTTGGTTCTAGTCACTTCACTTAGCATTAATTCATGTAAGTCTTTCCAGGCAAAGTGGTAATCATTAAAATGATTTGGTACTGGTTAAATAGGGAGAAGTCTCTGGAACACATCAATCAATCAATCAATCAATCAATATTTATTAAATGTCTACCAGTCATTATGCTAAACACTGGAGTCACTGTATTACTTGTTAATAAATGTGGATGGAGTCTACAACATACAGAATCAAACAAATATAGTAGCAGTCTTCAAAGACCCCTGTTATTGGTGGAAAGATTCATTATTTGAAAAAGAAATTGCTGAGAAAATTGGATAGTAGACTGGCAGAAATTAGGTTTAGGCCAACACCTCACACTATATGACAAGATAAACTTCAGATGAATACATGACCTAGATATAAAAGGTCACACCATAAATTAGAGGAAGTAGAAGAACATTACCATAGATCCAATGATCTATGGATAGGGGAAGAATTAATGTCTAAATAAGCAATTGAGAGAGCATCACTAAGAAAAAATGGACAATTTTGACTATATAAATAAAAATGTTTTAAATAGACAAATCTAACAGTAAAAAATTAGAAGAGAAACATGTAACTGGAAAAAAAAAACTCCGAGTTTCTTTGATAAAGGTCTTTTATCCAAGATATATAAGAAATTGCTTAAAATTTTCAGACTGAGAGCCATTTTCCAAGAGGTGAATTGTCAGTTTTTCCCCCTGAGGCAATTAAGGTTAAGTGACTTGCCCAGGGTCACACAGCTAGGAAGTGTTAAGTGTCTGAGGTCACATTTGAACTCAGGTCCTCCTGACTTCAGGACTGGTGCTCTATCCACTGCGCCAGCAATTGTTAGTTTTTAAAGAAGAAATTCAAGCTATCAAAAACTATATGCTCTATATCAAAGCTTAAACTCTGGGTTGCAACCCCATTTGGTGTTCTGTAACTGAATGTGGGAGTTGAAAAATTATGATTATCAATAAATGTTTGATTTGTATACCTATTTTGCATACCTATATACTCATGGTCAAGTAAAATTTTCTTGGGTGAAAAAGGGTAACCAGCAAAAAAGGTTTAAGAAGCACTGCTCTATATTTCTAAAAATTGGTGAAATGCAAATTAAAGCAACCCTGAGGTTTTATCTGAGACCTATCACACTGGCAAAGATGACAAAAGACACATGTTGAAGGAGTGTGAGAAAACAGGCAGCCAAAAATTAGAAACAAAGATGGGGAGAGAGACAGGCTCCTCCTCTTGGGGTATATTAACGTTATGGAATTTTATTATGCTAAAAGAAATAATGAAATAGTCTCTGAAGCAACAGTGAAGACTTCTATGAACTTTTGTAGAATAAGTAGAACTAGAACCATTTATCCAATGACAATATTAGAACAACTTTGGAAAACTTTAAATAATCTTCTCACAAAACATGAATCCACAAAAAAGGAAACATGTCACTTACTTCCTAACAGAGTTGTGATGAATTTAAAAATACTTAAAGAGACATTCATTTTGGATATGGCCAATTTTGGCATTTGTTTTGCTGGAGTAGGCAGCTATAAGTATCTAAGACTTTGTTTTTCAGATTTACCCATTTTTATTAGCTCACTGGAGGTGGAAGGAAGTGGGAGGGACAGATTAACTTTTAAAAACAACAAAAGATAAAAATAGAGAATAAAATGAGGGCTCTTCCATTCTAAGATTAAATGACAGTTTTCTTTCTCCAATTTGACTTTATATAAACCACTCTGGCTGCTCTTTCCAGATAATTCTGTCCTCTGGTGTGTATCTGTATTCCTACCTTTCTATTTTGGCTGTGGGTCTCAATGTAGAAGACACCAACCCCAGAGTAGAGAGACAGATGACTTTTGAAGAAAACTCAAAATAAAAAAAGTTGAACTTTAAATCATGTAAAAGGGAATTTCCCTTTACAAAGAGAACCACTGTATTTCTTCTTTCAGTAGCTTGGTCTCAGGCATTTTCTAGGGTGAGGGAAGACTGCTTTTCTTTGGTGGATCTGACCATGAGGAAAGAGCCCAAAGAGTGCCAAGGAAGGGGGCTCACGCCCTCAAATGTACTCGACTGAAATTATGCTGGAGGCTGGTCCTTGGTTGGGGGAGGGGAAATAAACAGGGATGATGTTTTTGTGACCTTGGTTGTGAAGAAGAGACCCAGAGATTCTCTTCTCAGGGTCTGCGGACACTGGATGACCAGTCAGCCATCCCGAACGAAGGTGGAGAGCATCCAACTTTCTGAGAAGGGCTCGGACTATTTTAGGAGTAGAGACATCACACACCAGCCATTCTCTAGCATTTCCCAACCTTGCTCTGTGGAAGAGCAAAGAAAGGGAGTGGAGAGGAAAGGTTCTGTCTTTAAAATAGGAGTTTGCCCTTGGACGTTTTTGGAGCTGGGGCGATGGGGTTGTTGGTTTGGAAAAGGTATAATGACTTCCAAGGGATCCCGGACACTTTCCCCAGGCGCAATGTTGGGAGAGCAGCTTTGAGGCTCTAGAGACCGTCCCGTTTATCTTGCCCTCTCCCCCTCCCCAAAGTGGAGTCACGCTCCTGCTGGTGAGATTTCTGGGCTGAGTGCCTGTCTTGGTGGTCCTTCACCTGTTTCATTGTATCTCATCTCTCACTCTTTGCAATTTCCTCTGACTGTCTAGCCTAATACTTCTAGCGCAGAGGGTGGGAATGGTGGAGGTGAGGAAGTTCTTGGTGAAGAGGGACACATGAAGTTTTTCTCCATCCTCTTCATCGCCCCCAGGCCGCCTCTTGCGTCATCTTTCAGTCTCCTTCCTCCTCTTCCCCCCCACCCCGGTAAAGTACAAGAGCCAAGATCCCAGGGTTCTCTACCCTGCTGGACTTCTGATGCTTTCTCGGGAGCGCGATCCAGACCTTTAACTAAGGACTACTTACCCCTCCCCCAGGGATTGTGTGAGGGGCCAGACTAGGAGGTTACGTAACCCGGAGAAGGGATCAGCTAGTGAGAGAGTGACCAGACTGGAGACAAGGAGGGCAAAGGGTGGGGGAATGGAGGGAAATCAGATGGTGGTGCCGGGGCAATAATGGCAAGGGAGAACGGGAGGAAAGCCAGGAAGGCGCTAAAGTGATTCGGAGGAAGGAGGAGGAAGTCAAGGAGTGGAATGGGTAACGGAGGGCAGAAGAGGCCAGAGGAGGGGGGAAACTGAGAGGAGGAGCTGGAGGAGGGGAGAGCCAATGGGAACGAGAATTAAAAAAGGGTGGGGTAGCATGGGGCGGAGATTCCGGGTTGGACTAAATAAAATTACGGGACTCTACTGGGCGGGATGGGACCTGCCCCTCCACCTCCCCGCCCTAAGGCCTGGTCTCGTCGGGCCGCGGGCCGAGGAAAGAGACGGGAGTAGAGGAACGGAGGGGGCGTGGCGGGGGAGGGGCCGAGCTCTGGAGGTCGAAGCGACTCCCCGCCGTAGGTCTGCCGAACGGAGCGTGAGCTCAAGCCGGAGCCCAAACCCGCGCCCGAGCCCCGACTGAGGCGGACGAACCCTGGCTAGGTGCGTCCCCACCCTGTCCTATTCTGCCCGTCCTCCTCCGTCCCGCTCCACCCAGTCCCACACGTGCTCCTACCTTCGCTGCCTCTCCTCTTGGGCCCCCAGATCAGTCTTCTCTCTCCCCCCAGTATCCCTCCCCCAGTCCACAGCTCCCCTCCCTTTGCCCTCAGACGTCGTGTCTCCACTGGTCCCTAGTAAATCCTCCGGTACCCCGCACTTCTGTCAGTCAGTTCCTTTAGCTTCACTCCCTTAACCACTATTCTGAAAGCGCCCGTCCTGACTTCCTTCTAGTTCGAGAGCCCCAACTCTCTCCTCCATCCAAATCCCCTTAATTTCACCCCTCCCTTATCAGAACCTTCTTTTTCACCCTCCTCCACGATCTGAACCTCGGATCTCCCCCCTCCGATTTTTCCTCCCTGTCACGACACCTGCCCCTCCCCCAGCTCCCCCCAGCCGGCCCGAACCTCTTCTACGCCTGTTCACTGGTGCCCCAATCTCTTTATCAAAGCCTAGAGGGAACCTCTGCCAAGTCCCATAATCAGTGGGACTCTCCTTTCCCTGCTTCCTCAACGGAGTCCGTCCCATCTCTCCCGCCCCTCCTACGTCCCATCTCCCCTCACACTTCTACAAACTCCCTTATTCCCTTTAATCCCTTGTTCCACACTCCAGTAGACCCTCCACTATACTTCTCCTTCTGTTATTGCCCAGCTCCCTCTGATCCCCTCCCTCCCCTTGCCAGTCCCCATTTTCTGGTGCGCTTCCATAACTGTCTTGACCGCTTTCCACTCCCAAGTTCCCTGATTCCCTGCCCTGACTCCCGTCAAGCTTCTTGATTTCCTGCCTACTCCTGACTTGTTCTAGCTCCCTGATTCCCTGCCCCGACTGCCCCTCCACTTCCACATTCCCGTAAGCCCTGATATCTTGACCCTTTGCCTCCCAATTTTTCCAGAAGTAGTGGAAGAAGCACAAGCCCAGCTGACCCTAGCCTACAAGCCTTGCCTGTCCTCCTGCGACTTAATGACCAGTTCCGGCAACACTGCCTTCAAGGACAACATGGAGGGAAAGTTTCAGTTTGCTATTGATCGGGGTGGCACCTTTACGGATGTATTTGCACAGTGCCCCGGGGGCCGGGTGCGGGTACTCAAGCTACTGTCCGAGGACCCAGCCAACTACCAAGATGCCCCGACTGAGGGCATCCGACGCATCCTGGAGCAGGTGGGTCTGCCTCCGGAAACTTGTGGAAATATTCATTGATGTTTTTACCATTAAAGATAAAATTAGTGATGAGGGCAGCAGTTTTCCCTTTGCCTTTATCTTGGCGATCTCTAGCACAGAGCTCTGAGAATTCTAAATTTGGGGTTAAGGTTCTGTTGCAGAACATGCCAGGGTTGTGGAGGGGAAGAAAAGGGGCGACTTGAGAGAAGATATCCAGCCTTTAGACAGCAATTGAGGGACACTGATTCTAGGACCAAGTTGGGAGGACTCTGATTCCTTGTACTGCAATTCCCATAAATCTATAGAAAAGGGCACTGATTTGTGGGGTAGGGGAGTGCCCATCCCCCTAAATCTATAGGAAAGGGCACTAATTTGTGGGGTAGGGGAGTGCCCATCCCCCTAAATCTATAGGAAAGGGCACTGATTTGTGAGGTTAGGGAAGTGTCAATTCCTGTGAATCTATAGGAAAAGGCACTGATTTGTGGGGTAGGGGAGTGCCCATCCCCCTAAATCTATAGGAAAGGGCACTGATTTGTGAGGTTAGGGAAGTGTCAATTCCTATGAATCTATAGGAAAAGGCACTGATTTGTGGGGTAGGGGAGTGCCAATCCCCTTAAATCTATAGGAAAGGGCACTGATTTGTGGGATAGGGGAGTGCCAATCCCCATGAATCTATAGGAAAGGAGAGGTGTTTGTGAGGGAGAGGGATAGACCCTGATGCTCTGTGTTCATAGGAGTGTGGTGTGACACTGCCCAGGGATCAGCCCCTGGACACCAGCCACATTGCTTGGATCCGCATGGGCACAACTGTGGCCACCAATGCATTACTGGAGCGCCAAGGAGAGCGCATGGCCCTGCTGGTCACCCGAGGCTTCAAAGACTTGCTCTACATCGGGAACCAGGCCCGAAGGGATCTCTTTGATCTGGTGAGAACTTACTGACTAGCCCATCCCTCAGGAGAGTTCTCTCCTTTGCCCAGTGCTTATCTTACTGCCTGATGTGTATAGTCAATACACACTGATTGTCTACCTCATCTACCTCATAGATCTACCTCAGCTCCGCTTCCCCTTTTTGGAAGGGCTTTCTCACTTTTAGTGATGTTGCCCCTACCAAAGCTCTGTAGAAATTGAAGGATTTTCAAGCAGAGGTTCTTAATTGTGAACTTGCTTAAAACATTTTAAAATAACTGTATTATACTGTCATTGGGTTCCTTTGTAATAGTATTTATTTTATGTATTTAAAAACCTTATTCTGAGAAGAAGCCCATAGGTTTCACTGGATTCCCCAAATGGTCTATGACACAACTAAGGTTAAGTATCTTTGTTTAAAGGGATAATAAAGTGATTTAGAAAAAAATCCTGTTTATCTCTGATGTAAGAAAAAGCCTAGTAGCATTTCCTTGTTCTGTGTGTTTGTGTTTGTCCCCTTATAAAACTTTGTATAGTGGGTATTTTTGATAGCCTCCACTGGTGCAGTCTACTTGGTTCCCCTCACCCCCCACTTCTTTTTATACCCTGAGGTCTATTATCTGCTCAGAGAAAGAGAACCAGCCTGACTGGTTCTGGGGATGGGGGTTAAGGGGGAGAAAATGTTGGAGGGAGGGGGCAGTTAGATTGGAATGAAAACTTGGGCCAAGAGCCAGCTGAGAGCTTGGACAAGTGCAGACCAGTGCTCAGGAGAAAGTTAGCAGCAAATGCCCAGGAAAGACCACTTGTTCCCTGGCCAGAGGGGCCTAGCTTGCCTTTCCCCAGCCATAGTCTTTGGGACTTAGAAAGGCCGGCTGGAGATAGCAGTCTGTACTCTTCACTTCACTGAGTTCCCCCATTTCTGCCTTTCTTCCCTGATCTCTGTAATTCTTACTTTTCCCTTGGTTTCCTTCTGGGGAACTTGCTTGGTTTGTAAGAAATGTCTCCCACCCCCATCCTGCTTCTCTAACTAGATCACTCTAGTCTTCCGGAAGTGCTAAGGAGGAATAACTCTTGTGTTCTCTCCCTTCCTCTCTACCCTGTTCCCTCTAGGTAGTGTCAATGCCTCAGGTCCTGTATGAAGAGGTGGTGGAAGTGGATGAGCGGGTGGTGCTGTATCATAGGGAGCCAGGGGCTGGGACCCCCATCAAAGGTCTGTGCCACCCCTGACCTTCAGCCCAGATTTTTGGGGCTTCTGGGTTCAGTGCCCTGCTGACACAATCCCTGCTTTCTCACCCTCCCTCCCCTGCCAGTCTGGCAGACCTGGTCTGGACCCCTTGGGCCACAGGGCGATGAGTGAAAGCTGAGAAGTGGGCTCTGGGGAGGGAGCTGGTTGGAGTCTGAGGAGTGGACCTGCAGGGCTGTCAGTGTACAAGCTGTTTGGGCTGTCACTGGTGTGACAGTCACTTGCTATTTCTCCCACCTAGGCTCAACTGGGGACCTTCTGGAGGTGCAGCGACCTTTGGACCTAGAAGGCTTGCGGGAGAAGCTGGAGGGCCTCCTGGCCCGGGGCATCTGGAGCCTGGCTGTGGTGCTCATGCATTCCTACATGTGAGGGCTTGAGGGGTGGCCTGGCAGTCACGGATCCTGGGGCCAAAATGACAGAGCAGGCAGTGGGGGGAGGGAGAGTCAAGCCTGGCGATCGGGTGCCAAGGGAGAGGAAACCTGGGAGGCTGAAAGTGCTCCAGGTCACCCTGTGCTATCAAATCTATATACCCCGGGCAGGTGGGCACAGCATGAGCAGCAGGTGGGTGCTCTGGCACGGGAGCTAGGCTTCACCCACGTGTCCCTGTCATCGGAGGTGATGCCCATGGTGAGGATTGTTCCCCGAGGGCACACGGCCTGTGCTGACGCCTACCTGACTCCCACCATCCATCGCTACCTGCAGGGCTTCTGCAAAGGCTTCCAGGGGCACCTGAAGGTGAGGGCCCTGTCCTGTATCACCCTGCTCCCTCACCCTGTGACATGCTGTGCTTCTTTGTCCTGTTCTCCTCCTCTCTGTGCCTTTTAATCCGAATCACCTGGTTCTGTGCTCCTGGCTCTTGGCTCGCCCTGCTCTGGGTGGCTGTTTCTCACTCCTCCCTGCCTTTCACTTCCCACTGGGCTCCCGGTGCCCCTTTGCCTGTGTCTCTCCTGTGGTTTCTGCAGCCCTAACCTTGACACGCTCCCCCTTTGGCAGCTGATCTCCCCTGGCCCCATCTCCCATCCCAGCTGGCCCCTGTCCTTAGCTCTCGTTGCCTGTGTCCCCTCTTGCTCAGGATGTACAGGTGCTCTTCATGCGCTCAGACGGGGGTCTGGTTCCCATGACATCCTTCAGTGGCTCCAGGGCCGTGCTCTCAGGCCCTGCAGGTGGGGTTGTGGGCTATGCGGTCACCACCTACTGTGTCGAGGGAAGACATCCAGTCATTGGCTTTGACATGGGCGGTATGGAAAGTGGGCACTTTGCTGAGGGGGTGGGGCGGGCATTGATGGAGCTGGTCTGGTTCTGGGACCCATCTCAGTGCTCAGAAAAATGCTCTGATTCAGGGCACTCCAAATTGTGGGGGTCAAGGGGCCCGCAGGGTGGCTGCTCACAGCAGGAGTGGGGGGATTTGTGGACTCTGCCCATCCTCCCATTCCACCAGATCCCTGCACCCCCTCCTCCTAGGTACCTCCACAGATGTCAGTCGGTTTGCGGGTGACTATGAGCATGTGTTTGAGGCCAGCACTGCTGGGGTCACCATTCAGGCCCCGCAGCTGGACATCAACACCGTGGCTGCTGGAGGGGGCTCCAGGCTTTTTTTCAGGTCGGTATCTCCTCCTTCCCTGCCCATCGTCCCCTCAGACCCAGGAGCTTCTAGTCTTGTCTCAAGTTAGTCACACCCTGACATCTTGCTCCTGTCGTCTCATTGCTATATTTCTTTTCAATTAAGCCCATATTTATCACATAACTGCTCTGGGGATCACATGTCCCAAGGTGAAAAATGATTCCTTCTTGGTCTCAAGTTTATCCTTAAGAAGGATATGAAAAGTATGGAGTTACCAGGAAAGTAGACATAACAAAGACAAAGGGAAGGCCCAGAGAAATTTCCCGGATCAAATTTGAGGAGAGAGAGATCACTTTCGGCTAGAATTATGGGGAGTTTTCCCAGCAGAAGTGGCAGAAGATGGGCCTCCCAGAAAGAATGAGGAGGAGGTGTATCAGACATAGGTATGAGCCTGAAAGGAAACTAGAGGACAGGAGGATACTATCCGGCTGCTGCTGACTAGGGGTTCAGTTTGACTGTGAATGTTGAACGCTTGCAGAGAAGTCATAAGAGAAAGGTAGAGTGAAGCTAGATTGCAGAGGGCCTTGAATGCCAGTAGGGAATTGGAAGACTGAAGGATTATGCTTGGACATGAGGAATGATTTTTGGTAATCATGCTGAGAGTCTGAATGAAGGGAGGTAGGCTTGTAAGTGGAGAGGAGAAATGGATGTGATAGATAATTGTGGAGGCAGAAGTGGTGACTATTTGGATATCTCATAGTAGAAGGTAAGTTCCTTGGGGGCATTGTTGAATTTTTATTTTCATATTCCCAGTGACTAACATGGCACCTGGTCCATAGAAGGCTTTTAATAAATGTAGTGAATGTGGGGGATAAAGGGAAAGCATCATTGATGACAATGATGATTTTTGAGCCATCAGTAAAAATTGGTAATTTGGAAGGGAGCTCTGTTTGGGAGAGGCTGGGTTTGAGGTGCTGTTGTGGAATACAGTGGAGATGTTCAGCAGGCAGTTGATTCAAATCAGGTACCACCTCCCCCTCTATGAAATCTCATTTGCTTTCCCTTCAGTTGAAAGTGTTTTCTCCTTCAGATTTTCTTAAGGCACTTTATATTAAAAATTTTTAATAAAAAATTTAATAATTTTAATAATATTTCAAAATACATAAAAGATAGTTTCCAATCTTCATCCTTGCAAAACTTTCCAAAATTTTCTCCCTCTTTTCCCCTTATCCTTTTCACCTAAATAGCAAATAATCCAGTATAGATTAAACATATGCAATTCTAACCATATTTCTACATTTATCTTACTGCATAAGAAAAATGAAATCAAAAGGGAAAGAAAATGAGAAAGAAAAAAAAGCAAGCAAATAACAGCAAAAAAGTTGAAAATACTATGTCATGATCTACATTGTCCCCATGGTCCTCTTTCTGGATGCAGATGGCTCTCTCCATCACAAGTTTATTGTAATTGGTTAGGGTACTTTATAAATCAAATAATCAAAAAGCATTTTTAGGTATCTGCTCAGTTCTAGGAACTGAATCCCCAACCCTAAGCCACACTCCCCTCAGTAGCTGTTGAAGAGTAGAGGATTGACTGAGAGCCAAGATTGGGAAGAGATGGAAGTAGAGTCAGAAAAAGGCAGATGGATGGGGAGAAAAGCAGGCTTTGAACTACTGACAAGCAAGTGATAAGAATTAAATGATGAAGATTAAACTTAAAAGTGTGTCATGGGCACAATCTCCCTTCCCCCCTCCAAGTTGATTATTAAACATTTACCAGCACATTCCTGAAAAGAAGGAAATACAAAGAAATTTGGAAGTAGGGTACAAGCAGCTGGTACATCAGTAAAAGACTTAGGAGTCAGCTAGATATTGTGGTAGATTGAGTGTCTAGAATCTAGAGTCAGGCCTCTGACACTTTTTAGCTGTGTGAGTCTGGGCAAATCACTTCCCCCTTTCCCCTTGCACCTCAGTTTCCTCAGCTACAAAATAAGCATAATAATAGCATCTATTTCCCAGGTTGTTGTGAAGATAACATTGAATTGTGTCAAGTGCTTTATAAAACTGAAAAGTTCTATGTAAATCTTAGTGATTATTATTATTAATTTAGTTTTGAAAGTAAGCAGGGATTCTAAGAAATTTCAGGAATGGGGCACAGCTAGGGCCAAAGCACTGATATGGGGGATTGATTATCACATACAGAGAGCAACAAATAAGCTAGTTTGTTGTTAATGAGAGGGAGGGGGAAGAATGTGGGTAATGATACAAAAATTGTGAGATGTGGCAGTGGGAGATGTGATTCCTGAAAGGGATTATAGCTGTAGAGTTGGTTTCAGAAACCATTTAGTCCAACTTCCTCATTTTACAGATGAGGAAACTGAGGCCTTGCAAGGTTAAGGGATTTGTCCAAGCGCACAAAAAAAAGTAAATGATAGAAGGAAGACTTGTATCTTCCTCCTCCTCCTCTCCTTTTCCTTCTCCTCTCCTCCTCCTTTTTGTAAAAGAACTACTTATATTGAAATATAGTTATCACATTAAAACCCCCCCTAATAATAACAAGATCAAATTAAGAACCCCTGTGTTGGACAGATTTCTATTTATTTTAATTGCTAATCATAGCTGTCAAACCATTAAAATAACCCCATTCACAGCTTACTCAATGCCTTCCTCATAAGGAAAGAAATTCTGATATTAGTATCTCCATTTGACAGATGGAGGCAGGCAGATACTGGTAGGATTATTAAATGGCAGTACTGGGATTTGCACCTGGGTCTTTTGATTCTTTATATACTGCTCTTTCCATTGCCCCTCCCCCCCACCAGCTCTTCTCCCCCCCCCATAATTATTTATTTTATTTTAAATTTATGGAATAAAACAAGCATTTCCATAACACTGTATAATAAAAAAGATGATTGCACATAAAACTGCAAATTTATTATGTATAACTCTGCATGCATCTTCTAACTGCCATCACTGTTCTTTCTATTGGCTCTCTTCTCCCTAATGTAGAGGGCAAACTCTTCTTTTTGGGGAGGAATTTAATGGTTTGGAAAAGACAGGAGCAGGTTTGCAACAGTTATTGAAGGGAGTGTGACTTAGAACTGAGGATTCAAAAAGTGGAGAAAAGAAGAAGAGTAGAGGATTAACTGGGAGCCAAGACTGGGCAGAGATAGTGTCAGAAGAGGGCAGATGGAGAAGAGCTAGTTTAGGAGGCTGTTCTGAGGAAAGGTTGTTTTGTTAGCAGAGAAGGGGATTTAGTGTCCTGAATCTCAGATGGACAGTAGTCTAGCCAACTAGCATTTATACAGAGCTTTAAAGTTTGCAAAGCTCTCTACATATTTTATCTCATTTGAACCTTACAGTAATCCTGTGAGGTAGGTGCTCCAATTATTCCCATTTTATAAACAGTAACAACTGAGGCACAAAGAACTTAAGTGACTTGCCCTAAGTCAGATAGTAAGCAGCTGATACAGGATTCAAACCCATCTTTTCTTTTTCTTTTTTTTAAATTTTATTTTATTTGCATAACATATGTGTGGGTAATTAATTCTTCAACAATAACCCTTACATAGCTTTCCGCCACAAATTTTTCCCCCCAACTCCCCACCCCTCCCCTAGATGGCAGGATATCCACTACATGTTAATTATGTTAAAATATTGGCAAATCGAATATATGTATACATATTTCCAAACTTATCATTGGTGTGCAAGAAAAATCTTATCTACACAAACGATATATCAGATAAAGGAAACACAATGTAAGCAAACATCAATCAAGGAGTATGAGAATGTTATGTTGTGGTCCACATTTCACATCCCTCTCTCTGGGTGTATATGGCTTTCTTCAGGGAACAATTGGAGGTGGTTTGAAACATTTCATTGTTGAAGAGAGCCATGTCCATCAGAATTAATCGTCATATAGTACTGTTGTTGCCGTGTATAATGATCTCCTGGTTCTGCTCATTTCACTCAGCATCAGTTCATGTAAGTCTCTCCAGGCCTCTCTGAAATTATCTTGCTGGTCATTTCTTACAGAACAATAATATTCCATAATATTCATATACCATAATTTATTCAGCCATTCTCCAATTGAAGGGCATCTATTCAATTTCCAGTTTCTAGCCACTACAAAAAGGTCTGCCACAAACATTCTTGCACATGTGGGGCCTTTTCCTTCCTTTATGATTTCTTTGGGATATAAGCCCAATAGAAATGCTGCTGGGTCAAAGGGTATGCACAGTTTGATAACTTTTTGAGCATAGCTCCAAATTGTTCTCCAGAATGGCTGTATCCGTTCACAGCTCCACCAACAATGCATCAGTGTCCCAGCCCTCCCACAACCCCTCCAACATTCATCATTAACTTTTCCTGTCATTTTAGCCGATCTGACAGGTGTGAAGTGGTACCTCAGGGTTGTCTTGATTTGCATTTCTCTGATCAATAGTGATTTGGAGCACCTTTTCATATGATTATAAATAGTTTTAATTTCATCCTCTGAAAATTGTCTGTTCATATCCTTTGACCACTTATCGATTGGAGAATGGCTTGAATTTTTATAAATATGAGACAGTTCTCTATATATTTTAGAGATGAGACCTTTATCAGAACCCTTAAATGTAAAGATGATTTCCCAATTTATTACTTCCCTCCTAATCTTGTCTGCATTGATTTTGTTTGTACAAAAACGTTTTAACTTAATATAGTCAAAGTTATCTATCTGGTTTTCAATTAAGAGTTCCAGTTCTTCTTTGGACATAAATTTATTCTATCTCCATAGGTCTGAGAGGTAAACTATATTACATTCCTCTAATTTACTTATAGTATCACTCTTTATATCCAGATCATGAACCCATTTAGATCTTATCTTGGTATGTGGTGTTAGATGTGGGTCAAGCCCTAATTTCTTCCACACTAGTTTCCAGTTTTCCCAGCAGTTTTTGTCAAATGGTGAATACTTATCCCAAAAGCTGGGGTCTTTGGGTTTATCAAAAACCAAATTGCTATAGTTATTGCCTAGTTTGTCTTGTGATTCTATCCTATTCCACTGATCGACTGCTCTATTTCTTAGCCAGTACCAAATGGTTTTGATGACCGCTGCTTTATAATACAGTTTTAGATCTGGTACAGCAAGTCCACCATCGTCAGCCTTTTTTTTTCATTAATCCCCTTGAAATTCTTGACCTTTTGTTTTTCCAAATGAACTTTGCTACTATTTTTTCTAGATCTGTAAGATAATTTCTTGGGAGTTTGATTGGCATGGCACTAAATAAGTAAATTAGTTTGGGTAGTATTGTCATTTTTATTATATTCGCTCGTCCTACTCATGAGTATTTTAAGTTTTTCCAATTGACTAGGTCTGATTTGATTTGTGTGGAAAGTGTTTTGTAGTTTAGTTCATATAGTTCCTGACTATCCCTTGGCAGATAAATTCCCAAATATTTTATACTATCAACAGTTATTTTGAATGGAATTTCTTTTTGTATCTCTTGCTGCTGAACTTTATTGGTAATATATAAAAATGCTGATGATTTATGTGGATTTATTTTGTATCCTGCAACTTTGCTAAAGTTGTGAATTGTTTCTAGTAGTTTTTTAGTTGAGTCTTTAGGGTTCTCTACGTATATCATCATGTCATCTGCAAAGAGTGATAATTTGGTTTCCTCATTACCTAATCTAATTCCTTTAATCTCTTTTTCTTCTCTTACTGCCAAAGCTAACATTTCTAAGACAATATTAAATAATAATGGTGACAGTGGGCAGCCTTGTTTCACTCCTGATCTTATTGGGAATGGTTCTAGTTTGACTCCATTACATATGATGCTTGCTGAAGGTTTTAAGTAGATACTACTAATCATTTTAAGGAAAAGCCCATTTATTCCTATACTCTCCAGTGTTTTTAATAGGAATGGGTGTTGGATTTTATCAAAGGCTTTTTCTGCATCTATGGAGATAATCATATGGTTTTTATTAATTTGGTTATTAATGTAATTGATTATGCTAATTGTTTTCCTAATATTGAACCAGCCCTGCATTCCTGGTATAAATCCTACTTGGTCATGATGTATTATCCTGGGGATGACTTTCTGTAATCTTGTTGCTAAAATCTTATTTAAAATTTTTGCATCAATATTCATTAGGGAAATGGGTCTATAGTTTTCTTTCTCAGTTTTCTCCCTACCTGGTTTATCTATCAGCACCATATCTGTGTCATAGAAGGAATTTGGTAGTACACCTTCTTTCCCTATTTTTTCAAATACAAACCCATCTTTTCTTGATCCCAAATCTAGCACTCTACCCACTGCACTACCTTGCTGCCTATAGTTGGCTGTGACAATAAGGTCTGAGATGTGACCATCCCTTTTGGGTAGAGAGGGAGAATCTGGGAACTGAGTTTGATGAATGGGGAAGCCAGAGTGTTTCAAGAAGAGTCTTTGGATATAAAAGCTATTGAGGATGATGGCAAGGTCCTAAATTAACCTAAGAGGCAGGTTTTGAGTCATTGAGATGGGGTTGAGGTGAGTGGAGAATATCCTAGAGAGTAGTGGATGACAGCAACAGTGACTTGGGGAGGATGGTATGAAATAAACTTCAGAAGAAACTCTTGATATCATTGCCATTTCTGCCCTGTCTCTCCATCCCATGCCAGACCCCGACTCCTTCCTTAAAATTGACTTTTTACCCATATACTCCCTCAGGTCTGGCCTGTTTGTGGTGGGTCCTGAGTCAGCTGGTGCTCATCCTGGTCCTGCCTGCTACAGAAAAGGTCAGTAAAGTCCATGATCCTGACCTCAGCTTCCCAAACTTGAGTACTCTCTCAGATGCTTTCCAAACATGTGGACTGAGTGTTTCTAAGTCTTTTCTCCTACTGAATTCTTAGGCCTTATATTTTCCTTCCTATACCACCCTGTATCCCTCTCCCAGATCTCCTTTTCTCCCCCTTCTCTGAAGTGCCTTTTCTGCCTTGCTCTCACCAATGAATCCATTATCCTTTCATCTACTTTCTTTTTCCAGGGGGACCATTAACAGTGACAGATGCCAACCTGGTCTTGGGTCGCCTACTTCCCTCTTCCTTTCCCTGCATCTTTGGTCCGGGTGAGGACCAGCCAATCTCCAAAGAGGCTTCTAAGAAGGCCCTGGATGATGTGACGGTTCAGGTCAATAACTTTCTGGTCAAAGGCTCCAACGGGGTTGATCCACTGACACCTGAGGAGGTGGCCATGGGTTTCATACGAGTGGCCAACGAAGCCATGTGCCGTCCAATTCGTGCTCTTACCCAGGTATGAATGTTCCCTAGCCACTGACTCACCACTTTGTCCACTCCCTGACAAACACCTACTAGGCTGCAGACTTCCTTTTTCAAAGTTAAAATTTATTTTTAACAAAAAATTATTTTTTTCTCCCTCCTACATTTTCTTGTTGGGGAAATAAAAGAATAAAACCTTGTGACAAATATGAAGTCAAGCAAATCAAATAAATCAAATTCTCACATTGGCTATGTTAAAAAATAGATTTAATTTTAGACCCTGAGTCTACCAGCTCTGGGTTAGGAATCTGACCATGATTTTCAGCTTCTGAGTGATCATCACGTTTCTGGCCATCTTCCTTGGCCACTGGCCATTTCTTCCCTGTCCATTTCTGTAACCACACTCCATGGTCACTGACTGGCCATAACAGCAACTTATATGTCCTTAATGCTGGTTGCTTGTTTCTCCATATATCCAAATATTTGTATATTTGCTTCATTTGTCCAATTCCTTTAAAAAATAAAAACAAAACCCTATTCTAGCTCTAAATCATGATGCTAAGTCCTGGTTCTTAGGAGACCCTCAGAACCAAGAATAGGAGTAGGATGTCCAAGCTTCCGGACTAGTGGAGGTAGAAGGTTATAGAAGTTGGGGAGAGGGTACCCAGAGAGTGGAGGAATTGGAGGTGGTGGATGTGGGGCCACTGCTAACTGCTCCCCCCTCTGTTTCACAGGCTCGAGGGCATGATCCATCAGTACATATACTGGCGTGCTTTGGGGGTGCAGGGGGACAGCATGCTTGTGCCATCGCACGTTCCTTGGGCATGGACACTGTCCACATACACAGGTACCTGTGGGGGTGGGTCAGATGGGGGGTTATGTGCCTCAGTATCTGCTCCTCTTCCAACATGTACCTGGTCACTGCAGATATCAGCTGATCACTTTGCTGGGAAGGTACAATAACAACTCAGCTTGTAGGAGCTGTACCTTTTGTCTGCTAGCTTCAGAAAAAAGTCTCCACTTCATTGATAACTTCCAAGGGGGATCTCCCTTGTCTTCTGGCCCATATTCTTTCTTCATCTGATTCTGGTTCTGCCTGTCAAGGAATGCCTCCTTCAGTAAACTAAAACTCAAATGGAGAGTGGGGAGTGGGAATGGGGGGGGAAGACCTGAGATACAAAGATCTGGAGGTATTACACAAAATGTGTACATGGTGCCCTAACGTTAGCCTGTTTCTCTGCCAAGTTCTACAGATGCATTTCTCCCATTCCACGTTTCTTTTATGGTTCCCAGTCTGTCATTTTATCAGATATTTATCCTCCCCCACTTTTTTAAAAAGTTCATTGGAAACTTTATTTTTTATTCTTACCATCTACATCCACCCCTAGGTAGCTAGGGAGAAGGAGTTACTTAACAAGCATTTATTAAATGCTTGCTATATTCCAGGCATTGTGTTAAACATTGGGGATAAAGAGAAAGGAAAAAAATCTTCCCTTCTTTCAAGGAGCTTACAGTCTAATGGGAGAGTCAACATGCAAACAAATAACATAAATAAGATAAATTGGAGATAATCTCAGTATGAAGATATAAAGGTTAAGGAAAACTGAGAAAGACTTCTTGCCAAAGATGGGACTATAGCTAAGACTTGGATGAAGCCAGGAGGTGTAGAAGCGGTGAGAGAGTTCTAAGTATGGGGAACAGCCTGTGAAAGTCCATATGCAGGGGATAAGTGTTTTCTTCAAGGAATAGTGCAGAGGCTCTTCCTATTGCATTATAGAATAAAGGGTATTGATAGCAAAAAAAAAGTATAAAAACTGGAAAGGTAGAAGAGAGTCTTGGTTTTGTGAACGGTTTAGAAAACCAAAGAATTTTAAATTTGATTCTGGAGGTAATAGGGAACAATTGGAGTTGATAGATAGTGGGTGATATAATCAAACCTGCACTTTAGAAAGGAATCTAACAGCTGAATGGAAGATAGACTGGAGGAGAGAAAGACTTGGGGAAGAAATGGCATTGAGTAGACTGGGATGATAAGGAACTACACTAGGGTGATAGCAGTTTCAGAGGAGAGAAAGAAGTATATAAAGATATATTGAAAAGATAGAATTGACAGAACTTTGCAAAAGATTAGATATGAGTGAGAATTCACTAGGTTTTGATTTTAGGTGACTGGGAGGACTATAGTACCTTCAGCAGTAACAGGAAAGCTAGAAAGAGAAAGCTAGCAGAGTAAAAGATGCTAAGTTCTGTTATAGACATGTTGAGTTGAAAATTATCTATAAAACATTCTGTTTAAAATGACTAATATGAAGTTGAAGAAGTGAAACTGAAGATCAGGAGAAAATTTAAGGCTGGACATAGAGATCTGATAACTATCTTCATTGAGATGATAGTTGAATCCATGGGATCTAATGAATCATCAAGTGAAATGGTATAGAAGGAAAAAAGAAAACCCAGAACTAAAATTGAGATATAACCTCAGGTTTGCTGGAATGAAGATTTAACAAAGGAGACTGAGAAAGAGCAGTTATAGAGGGAGGCTGAGAACCAGTAGAAAGTAATATCAAGGAAACAGATCTCTTCTCCTAGAGAAGAGGATAACTGATAGTGTCAAAGAGATCAAGCAGGATGAGGACTGAGGACAACCCACGAGATTTGGCAATTAAGAGATCATTGGTAACTTTGGAGAGCAGTTTCAGAATGAATGAATTCAGTTCAGTGGTCAGAAGCCACACGCAGAATTAAGAGAGTGAGAGGAAAGTAGTGGGAGCATCTAGAATGGATAGCCTCCTCAAGGAGTTTGGCCATGAAAATGAGTAGAAATATAGGATGACAGTTAGTAAGGATACCTGGATCCAGTGAAGGATTTTTTTTGAGGATGAAGGAGATGTGGACATGTCAGTTGATAGGGATAGATTGAAGATAAGTAAGAAAGTGGGGAAAACAGGAGACAATTTTCTGGAGATGATGAGAAGCAATAGAATAATGTAGGCATGTAGAGGGGTTCGCCTTGGTGAGGAGAAGAGCCACTTCTTCATATGAGATGTGTGTGAAGGTGGAGATACTGGCAGGTGGCATCTGGTGGATCTGAGATGAGGAAGATATGAGAAGAGGGACCTCATAGCAAATGGGCTAATTTTTTCCAGTGAAATAAGAAAAAGTTGTCACTTGAGAAGGGTGAGATGGGAGATTTGAGAAGGATGAAAAGAATTGATAGAGCTACTGTGGAGAGTAGGATTGGGAAGTATAAAAAGATTGCCTTGATGCAGTGATAGCTATGTAATAAATTTGTAGTGAACTTATTTCAGTTTTGTGATTTTCTTCATCTTTGTTCAGTAGGATGTGAGTAGGAGTGAAGACAACAGATGCTGGGAGAAATCCAAGTCTGAGGTTTATCTGGGCAAGATCTCTGATAGGGTAAAGGGACAGAGGACTCAAGAAGATAGTCTAGGGTTAAATTGGTTTGGCAAGAGGTCAGAATGGGGAAAGGAAAAGTGTTTGGGATGATGGCATTAGGGTGAGAAGGAAGGATGGGATTTGAGAATGTAAGACAGAGGGATAAGTGGAATAACAAAAAGTTATGATCTGATAAAAGTGAAGGGAAATAACAGGTCACCCTCACTTAGACAAGGTCTTTAGCAAGGTAGGAATTTCCTTGACAAAGATAATTCTTTGACAAAGTATAGTTCCCTTGTCTTGGTATCCCTGGTTAATTTTGACAGTGAAGTTTCAGGTTATTATTGCCCAGTTGACTTTCATTGCTATTGAAGTTAAATGCTTGAATTACCATTTTGGATACAACCTTTAAAAGAAGGGATGGTAGAATACAGAGAAAGGCTATCTGCTAGAGAGAAGAACAACCATTCCTTCTGGTGAACTCTACTTTTTCAGTGTCTTTTAGTATGTCAAATTTATATTATTTTGGCTGGGGCTCCTTAGAAAGGTAAAAGAACTTGGAGCAGTAGTCAAATTCCTCTCTGGACTTGCTCAGCCCACACAGATTCAAAATACCAGTGAAGAACAATTCTGGGCTTGTTTTTCCACATTAGTGACTGGTTTTCATTGCTTTTTGGTGCCTGCTGCTTCTTCGTCTATCAGCTTTTCTGTTTGATCCAGAAACTTGACCATTCTGCTCTCTTTAATAGAATCTAAAGGAATACACAGAGAGGCCATCTTCCCTGAACTCCATCAGAGAGTGAAATCTACTTTCTGTAGATTTCTGTCTCTCACCTGAGTTTATCAGTAGTATGAGCTCAGTTGGTATACTGGCAATGAGGTAGTAAATAGGTAATAAGTATGCATGGGCAATCAGAACAGTGGAGTTAACCCAGTAGTGACCAAGGTTATTTCCGCAAGGGGGTTCATACCTTGTCAGAGAGTGAACCTTTTCAAGGAGATTTCATCCTTTGTTAAAGAGACACTTGTTCTGATCAATATCAGAAGGCTCCTTCCTGGCTGGCAATCAGGATGATCTTGTATAGAGAATTTCTTACCTAGCCTTAGGGAGTAATTTAGGTACTTTTCTACACTAAGAAACTAAAATATAAATAAATAAATAAATAAATGAAAGAGTGGTCATAGTTTATATGTGTAGGAACTGGAGGTTTATAGTCTTCCACCTGTCAATTGTGCTCTAGCTGGTAAGAGCCAGTATGTAAAACATGTTAAATATGTTAGATCCAATATATGTATGCATATTTATACAATGACCTTGCTGCACAAGAAAAGTCAGATCAAAAAGGAAAAAAAGATGAGAAAGAAAACAAAATGCAAGCAAACAACAACAAAAAGAGTGAAAATGCTAGAACATAGTGCTTTTTAAAGTCTTTGGGACGTTTATCATCTACCTTAACGGGCTGGGGTGGCAGAGTTAAGCCTTGCCCGGGGTAGTCCCTAGGCAGGACATGGATGGTAAGTAAGGCTGCAGGGAATGATAAAACTGTCCTGGAGGTGCTCTCCCACCTCTACATCAGGCCATTTGCTTGGGTTTCCCTCTGCCATGGATTTTCTGTCCCATTTTGGAGAGGATGAAGTTCATGCTTTTACATAAACATTGAGGTAAAGGCTCCAGTCGGTTTTATGCTCTTAGTGCAGGGGCCTCAGGTAAACATCCCTAGAGCTGACATGATGTGACCCCCCTACATACACCTCCCCCCTCCCCAGGCACAGCGGGCTGCTCTCGGCACTGGGGCTGGCCCTGGCAGATGTGGTGCATGAGGCCCAAGAGCCTTGTTCCCTGCTATACACCCCTGAAACCTTCCCTCAGATTGACCAACGTCTCAGCCGGCTGGATGAGCAGTGTGTGGAGGCCCTGCAGGCCCAGGGCTTCCCCAGGTACCGGGGTGCAGGGTGTGGGGCCTAGGGTTGCCCCCAACTTAATGGAAAGGGGCTGCTGTCCACAGAAGGTGGGAACATGGGAAGGGCCTGATAAGTAGGGGCTGGGATGAGGGTGGTCCCATGTACCCTCTGGGCCCCAGGGTCATGCCAATTCCTGGGCAGCGAGTCTCACTCTCTTCTTCCCCTTTGTCCCAGATCCCAGATCTATACTGAGAGGTTTCTGCACCTTCGCTACCAAGGGACAGACTGTGCTATCATGGTTTCTGCCCGGAGACACCCTCCCACTTCTCATTCCCCTCGTGAAGGGGATTTTGGGGCAGCCTTCACAGAGAGGTACTGGGGTGCTGCAAGGTCAGGGAAGTGGGGTTCCCCCCTCAGGGACTTCTCTTCCTTGACTAACTCCGCTCTGGGTGGGATATAGGTATTTGCAGGAGTTTGGCTTCATCATCCCGGACCGGCCAGTCTTAGTGGATGATGTGCGAGTACGAGGGATGGGCCGAAGCAGCCTTCGACCGGAGAACCCCCCCCAGGCCCAGAATGGACCTCCTCGTGTGGACAGAGTAAGACCTCCAAACCCAGTGCTTAATGGAGGACACAGGGCTTTCCTCAAGGCAACTCTGTGAGATAGTAGACATAGGAATACTTTCCAGAGAAATATCCCCTGCATAGAATGAATCACCATCTTGTCTTGTTCCCTACATGCCCATGGTGAGGTTCTCCGAACCAGAAGTGGGGCCCATACAGGATGCAGGCCCAGATTATGGCCAAAAGCAGGTTAAAATGTAATTGGGAAATATTTGACAAAGTAAATAAAAATCCAGTAAAACATAGAGAAAGCATTTTAAAACTAAGGGTCCCCAGGGATCCTTATATCCAGGTTAGTGGTCCCCATTCCTATTTGAGGTTGACTACAGCCTGAAACCACCCTACATACATGGGCACTGAAAACTGAGCCAAGGTCATAGGCCCCAGAGGGGAATGAAGGCTGAGGGATTCTATTATCAGGTAGATCTGGAAGGTACCAATGTGGTAACTGTTGCTCTTAGAGGAATAGAGGCAGGTTTCAGCTTACTGGACTTTCTAGAACTGAACTAGAGGAAGGGTTTGTCTTGGGTGGGGGGTAGTGAATTTTCCTTCTCTGGGAATCCTTAAACAGAAATCAAATGACTCTTCCGGTGATACAGCTGATCAGGTTTAGGTCATGCTGAATGACCTCATATCTAACCCTGGGATTCTATAATTCTCTCTTCTCTCCTATCCCAAGATTATCTTGGACAGCGTAGGACTTCGATCCAGAAAACCCTTTTCTTCTCAGCTATGGGAGGAATTTGTTTTCTGCTCTCCCTGTCTAGAGTGGAACCTTGAAAGAGCCCTGATCCTGTGCCTTTTTCTAGGTAACCCAGTGCTACTTCGAGGGAGGGTACCAGGATACTCCTGTGTACCAACTGGGAGAGTTGGGCCAGGGACACAGACTCCCAGGACCTTGCCTCATCATTGATAGCAACAGGTCAGGGGGATGTTGTGGTTAGAGTTTCAGGGGTAGGGTGAAGGGAGGGATCATGGAAGGGTAGAGGAAGAGAAATTGGGCACCTAAAGAGTCCTAGAAATATGGGCAAAGGAGAGCATGTATGTGTGAGAGGTGACAGTGTAGAACATGTTAGTCTTAGCCAGAAGCAGGTGGGGGGAGACATGCCTTTAACTGATATATTTTCTGAGGGAGGGCTCTTCCTGAAAGTTAGATCAAATTTCTTCCATTATCTTAAGAGTAACCTTCTTTCTTTTTCTTAGTACAATCTTGGTGGAACCAGGGTGCCATGCTGAGGTGACTAAGTCAGGTGATATCCGAATCACCGTGGGAGCACAGTCCCCTACTACTGTTAGCTCCCAACTTGACCCCATCCAACTATCCATCTTCTCCCACCGTTTCATGAGCATTGCTGGTGAGTGACTGTCTCTCTTCCAACCTCTTCCATTTTCCCCAGTCTCTCTCTTTTTCTTTGTCTCCTGCCACTCCTCATCTCTGTGACCCCATTTTTAGCATCTCCTGTGACCCTAGCCTCTTAATTTCCTGATAATTTTTGGTTTCTATGCTAACACATTTCCCAGCATTTTTCATTACTCCATGGACATAGGAAAGGTGATGGGGCATTCTTGCAAGCATGATTATGGAGTGATCCATGGTCTCTGTAAGTTTTTCTTGGCTATTGTATATATATATTAAAGGAGCAAGTAATCCTTTGTGAATTATTGATATCTCCCAGAAATATGATTGTTAGAGGGAAGGATAAGGTAAAATTAGGATGAAAACAATCCTTCCTAGGAGCAATTAAAAAAATTATTGATGAACTTTGTTTCAGTACTAACTATAGATACTTTATCTCCCTGAATGTACATACAATCCACCAAAACAGTTCAATATAGAAGATGTAATCAGGAGTAGCCTGAAGCTGTCTCCCTCTACAAATTGTGGATAGTCTCACTGAGTAGATTGCTGACTTATGAGGAGTACCTTTTGGCTGGGACCATTGACATTAAGGATAACATGTTGTCAGGGGTATATATGAGTCCTACCCTTGGTCTAGGGACTAGGATATCTGAGTCTTTTGAAGATAGAAGAAGTTGACAGAGGGACAGAGAATGGACTTGGGTCCCTGGAAGGTGGGAGTAGGATGCAGCCCGGGTATCCTTGAAGCTTCCTAGTGAGTAGATGTAGTTGCTGTGGAAGACAGTGATAGAGCTTAGCTCCTCTGGAATGATTGCTGTCGACAAGGGGTGGCAGAACAGAGAAGGAGTTCCTCAAAAGGGGACCCCAGAAAAAATATAAATATAAAAATATGGGGGAGTGTCATTGGACACCTGGCTTCCATGTCAGAGAGAGAGGAAGTCATTGGCCTTCTGGAGAAACAAGGGAGTAGGCAAATGGCAAGGGATTGAGCCAGAATGTGGAAAAGCAAACCTGGACCTTGTCTTCCATTACTGCTATGAGACATATGGACTGTGTGGGTTCAGTTGGAAAGGGAGTTGGCTCTCCATTATTGGGGAAAACTAATATGGGTTATAAGGGGACATTAGAGAAGATTTCCTGGAGGTGAAGGTTTTACTTTTATTTATTTATTAACAATCCCAAATGTAAAAATCCCTTTTAAGAGAACCCTAATTACATTAGAAGAGCATTATAAGTCTGAAGGATTATATATATCTCTAGGGGGAGGGTGGAATTCACCTGAGAAGAGGGATCATCTATTTGACCTAAATGTATTTCCTTCCCAAGAACTAACATATTGGTACTTTAAATCTAGAATATTGTATAACTTCTTAGTTCAGGGTTGGGAGAGGCAGGGAGAGGGAACTTACTGGAAAGGGAAGGAGGTAATTCTTTATAGGTTTCTTTGAATTCTGTTTTATTTTGTTTTGGTGGAAACAGTAGTAGTCTTGCATCTGATTTATAATTAGCTAATGTGCTTGCATAGAAGCATTATCTTATCAACAGGCTATATTCCATTTTATATTCTCAGGAGAGTTTACTGGAGTGGGGGAAAAGTTAATCAATTTTGGGAATTCCAAAGCAAACTTTGAGTTGGACTTGAAGCCAAGAGTGCTTTGTGGGGAGTTCCCTGAAGTAGAACCTAGTCTGTATAAAACCCAGAAGTGGGGTTCTGGGCCACAGGTTCCTAAAATAACACAAAAGTGTGATCATGACTAACAGTACAGAATGTGCAGCTTTTCCATACGAACACAAATATTTATATAGCAGCTTTTATTGTTTTGTCTAAGAATTGGAAAGCAATATTGTAACAATGATCAACTGTGAAAGTCATAGTAGTAACTCTATCAATAAAACGATTTATGACAATTCCAAATGACTTCATGATGAAAAAATGCTAACCACCTTCAGAGAGAGAAGGGATGAACTCTGAGTGCAGATTGAAGAATATTTTTTTCACTTGCCTTTTTTTTTTTCAACATGGCTAATATGAAAATATGTTTTTCTTGCCTTTTTTCCAACATGGCTAATATGGAAATATGTTTTATATGACTTCACATACATATGTATAGTATGCACACACATATATAAAATGCTTTCTCAGAGAGTAAGGGAGGGACTATGGGGAAGGAAAGATAGAATTTTGAATTGGAAAAAATAATGTGCAGCTTTGACCTTGAGTAGTTTTGTATTTGTTTTATAAGGTGTGTATTTTATAAGAGAATCCCAATATTGAGGTTCTCCATGTTCTTGAGATGAATTTGTGGATTTTTAATGTTGTCTTCATTTAGGTAGTGGTAATATATATATTATTCTTTTGGTTTTGTTTTATGCAGTCTGCCTCTTTGCATTCTCATTTTCCCTTATTTTTGTCTCTTGTCTCTTGTATCAGTTTTTCCTTAAGATGCAGTAATGTTCCATTACAGCCACATTTTACTGTTTGGCCATTTCCTAAATTGTTGTGCATGTAGCTTGTTTCAGTTTCCATTGCAATTACTGCTTTCAACAGTTCCTAATCAGCAATTTGTGTGTGTTTGTGAGGGAAGATAGGTCATTTTTTATTAATAAACTCCTTTGGATAAAAATCTAAGAGTAGGATTGCTTGGCTTAAAAAGTATGAATAATTTTGTAATTATAGAAGGTAACTCTCAGGAAGTGCCTGAAGGTTAAGAAGGTTAAACGATGAGATTTTTGTTCTTCCATTGAAAAAATCTTGCTATAGAAGATATAAAAACTCCTATTGACAGTACCCTTCAGACTTTGTGCTGGAATCCATAATGACTCCAGAGCAGAGCAGAAAGAGTAAAAATGGAGAAGCTCATAGGGAAGAAGGGACTATAGTGACCATGGAGATGGCAGCAGCTAGAATATCTCTTGGAGTAGTAGAGCAGAAACAGAGATCCAGGGGAAAAGGAGAAATTCTAGGGTTAACTTAGGAGAGAAATGTAATATTTCCTGTAATATCAGGTTCTTGGACCAACTTTTCTTGATATAGAGGAAGAGTTTCTGGACTTGGCTGACCAGGTGAAAGAGCTTTAGATCCAAGCAGGAGTCAGAGCTAAGGAACTAGTCAGAGACAGGTCCACAGCATAGAGTAGCAAAATTAGATCATATATGCCCAGTGTCAGTGGGCTGGTTAGTCATGTGGACTAACCAGAAAGGTCAGCTATCTAGTGATTCCAGCTAGATAGCACAGTGGATAATGTGCTGGATCTGGAACCAGGAAGACCTGAGTTTAAAGCTGACTTCAGATACCCATTACCTGTGTGACCCTGGGCAAGTCACTTAACCTATGTCTACCTCAGTTTACTCATCTACAAAATGGCGATGATAGTAATAGACCCAATCTCTTAGGGTTATTATGAGGATCAAATGAGATAATAGCTATAAAGCACCCAGCCCAGTGCCTGGCACATAGTAGGTATTTATTAAATCCTTCCTTCCTTTGTTCTCCAAGTCTAGAAGACTATAATTCCCTGGAGAGGTTGAATTCATCAAGGTAAAAAGGACTGATTTTCTACTATGCTTTTACCTTTATGGGGAAATTATGGGACTCACTAGAGGGAAAGAGAATTGCTTTGACTGTGATTGGGCTTGAGTATAAGGCCTTTGTGTTTGTGTTTGTGTTTTGTGTCTAGTAGGACAAAAACTATACTGTAGTTGAAGTATTAGCCTTATTTTAAAGAGAGGGAAAATGATTGAACTCCTGGCTAGAAAATTGAAGAACTTAGTTGGGGGCTGTGTTCAGGGTGAATATTTCTTTCAGGTGAAGATGGATTGGGAAAGAAAGGAAATGGAAAAAGGACAGTTGACTATTTGGATTTTTTCAGAGAATGGGACTTAGTATTTTGAATCATGGCTTATGATACTGGAACCATGTGCTATTATTATCTCCATTTTACAGTTGAGGAAACTGAGGCAGGTAGAAGTTAAGTTATTTGCCCAGGATCATATATCTAATAGATTTCTGAAGCCAGATTTGAATATAGGCCTTTCTGATTCTAGTCTGGATGCTTTTTCTATTGTGCCATCTAGTTATTCCTATGGGAGCAGAGGAAAATTCTACGATGAATTTATGAAGCAGATTCCTAGGTTTAACAAATGTTACATAGAAGGAGCCCTAATAGTGGCAGTTTTGATTCATTCTCAGGAGGAAATAATGTGACAGGTGTTTGGGAACCTGTACTTGTGGCTTTAGGTATCTCATACCAATCTACATAATATGGCTAATGAACAAAGTATGCTGGGACTTTTAAAATAAAGGGAAATAAAAATTGAAATGAAAATATAGCCATTGAAATATAGCAATGCAGGGACAGCTAGGTGGCGCAGTGGATAGAGCACCAGCCCTGAAGTCAGGAGGACCTGAGTTCAAATCTGGTCTCAGACACTTCCTAGTTGTGTGACCCTGGGCAAGTCACTTAACCCCAATTGCCTTAGCAAAAAGCAAAAAGAAAAAAAAAAAAGAAATATAGCAATGCAAGGGTACACCTTGTTTTGGTAGGAGGGGTGGTAGATGAGCACAATCTATTTAGAAAATATACACCTTTATGGAAATCCATGAATCCAAAGAGATTATTTAGGTGAGCATAAAATAAATGAGAAACAAAATAATAGCATGGGAAGGATATACTACAGATGACATGAACAGTGGAGAAAATGAGTGATATGTTATTGACATGAACAGTGGAGAAAATGAGTGATATGTTATTGACATGAAATTGGTATGTTTATAGGGCAGAGTAGGGATAGATGACTACAGGTATCTCATTCTATTAAAAAAAATAGACATCTGATGAAAACTGCCTTCCTGACAGTTTCACTTCTTAGAACATGGGAAACCTTGGGGAGAAGTGAGTAGTCCAGCTCAGAATTTGTGATACAGGAGAGTAAGTCAAGGCATAGAACAGACACATACTTTAGATTTTTGAGAACAGATTTCAAAGTGCACCAAGAAAGGGTACGTAGGCTCCTCTGGCCTAAAAGTCTATAGGCAACGTCAGCCTAAGATGAATGGAAAGCTTAAAGGATGAAATTCCAAAAAGACACAAAAAGAGATAATTCTGATGAAAAGGAAAAGAACTCTAAAGAGACTGATGGATAGAGTAGGCCTTGTGTCAGGAGATCTGAGTTCAAATTCTGCCTCAGACACTTACTGTCTGTGTAATTTTGGGCAAGTCAACCCCAATTTCTTGAGAGAGAGAGAGACAGTGAGAGACACACAGAGAGAGAGAGAGAGAGAGAGAGAGAGAGAGAGAGAGTTATAGGAAACTCATCAAAGAACTTAGATTATTAGAACATGAACAGAAAAGGTAAGAAACAGGCCATAAATACAGTACTGTGACATGGTCTTATAATAATGACAGGAAAATTTAAAGCTCAGATTGTCCTTAATTTAGACTAAGGATTAGATTTTGTTTTGTTTTTTATTTTTTGTTTTGAGCTACATGAGGGAAAAAAAGAGAATGAAAGAAGGGATAGGACCATTGTTTGGGTTGGATGGGACAGTGATCATGAATGATGATGAGAAAGCCAGGTTGTTCAACTCTTATATTACTTCTGTTTTCTCTGCTAAGGAGAATGATCTTTGGACTGGAAAGAACAGAACACAAATGGCTAATAGGGAGTTGATACCCAAGAGTTCAAGTCACCAGACCCAGATGAACTACATTCTAAGGTACCAAAAGAATTGGCAGATGTGATTGCTGAGCCACTCACTATTAGTTATATTTGAAAGATTATGGAAAATGGGAGAGGTACCACAGGATTGGAGAGGGGTTAATGTTAAAGGGAAGAATTTGGAATCTGTAAACTCTAGATCAGTGAGCTTCACCTAGGTTTTGGAAAAAAATTTAGGATATGTCATTAAAAGGATGGTTAGTAGACATCTAGAGAAGAAGCAGTGATCACAGTGAACTAGCATGGCTTCATCAAGAACAGATCATGCCTGATAAATCTCATTTTTTTGACCATGTTACTATTTGGATAGATCAGGGGAATGCTGCATAGATAGTTCACCTAGATTTTATCAAATCAGTTTAAAAAATCTTTCATATAATTCATGTGTAAAAGCTGGGGAAATTTGGACTCTATATAGGTAGATTTGGGATCTAATTAAAGGCTGTACATAAAGTGTTATTAGTGGATTGATGTTACCTTGGAAGGAAATCTCCAGTAGAGGTTCTCAGGCATTTGAGCTTATCCCTGTGCTATTTATTAATTAATTAAAAGTAATTTTTAAGAAATGACATGGCATCCATGGTATGCTTATAAATTTGCAGGCAAAAACTAAAAAGGATAGCCTGAAAAGGTCTCAACAAGTTAGAATTTTGAGCTGAAGCTATTATAGTGAAATTTAATAAGGTTAAATGTAAGGTCTTATACTTGAGTTATATAAGCTGGAGGAGCTATGGCTAGATAACAGTTCATTTAGAAATAGTTGAATAGGGTGTTTGAGTGGACTACAGATTCAATATGAATAAGTTAACAGTATGACATGTAGACCAAAAAAATCTAATGTGATGTTAGACAGGATTAAGAGGCATAGTATATAAAAAGAGGAGGGGCTAGTTTTACTATAATAAAGTCATCATACATCTAGAATATTATGTTCAGGTCTTATCCAATTTTAGGAAGGAATTTGATATTCTGTATACAGAGGAGACAATCCAGATTGGTGAAGGGCATTGGGATTATGTTAAATGCGGATTATTTGAAGGAATTTGGGGTATTTCACCTAGAGAAGAAAAGACTTTAGGGAGGTCAAGAGAATTATATTCAAATAAATGGATTTGATTCGTTCTGCTTGGTTCCAGAGGGAAGAACTATAGCTCTAGTTGTAGGGGATGCACGTTAAGATTTGGATTATAGACAAATCTTTCTTACCATTGTCATCCCTTATTCAATTGATTTATTTTAGCACGTAGATATTGGTAGGAAGAGGTAGTAGATGATACACTTTTATGGAAATCCATGAACCCAAGGAGATTAATTAGGAGAGAATAAAAAAAATGAAGTGAGAAACAAAATTGATAGCATAGGATGGATATACTTCAGATGATGTCTAATAAAGGAAATGAACTATGACTTTCTGACATGAAATTGACTCAGATGCAGGCTAGGGTAAGGATGGATGATTTTAGTTATTAGGTGTCCCATTTCATTAAAACAGAGACATCTGATGAAAATTCTGACTTGCTTTCCTGACAGTTTCACTTCTTAAAAGGTGGGGAACACTCACTAGAAGTCTTTAAGTATGTGTCAAGTAACTTCATGAAGAAATTCATATGGAAGTATAGATTGACCTTGTATCTTGAATTCAAATCATGTCAAGAAGTAGTTATTAATTGCCTCCTATGTGCCAGGAATTGTGTTAAGTGATAGGGATACAAAAAACCAAAATATTCCTAATCTTAAGGAACTCACAGTCCAATGAAGGAGACAACATATATACAAACGATGTATAGGAGATAAAGGAAAAGTTGGAGATAATCACAAAGGGAAGACACTCAGATTAAGAAGGACTAGAAAAAAGTCTTTTTTTAAAAAAATAATAGCTTTTTATTTTCAAAACATATGCAAAGATAGTTTTCAACATTCATCCTTGCAAAACCTTGTGTTCCAAATTTTTCTTCCTCCCTTTCCCCCACTCCCTCGCACAGACAGCATGTAATCTAATCTATGTTAAACATGAATAGTTCTATACATATTTCCACATTTATCATGCTGCTCAAGAAAAAAATCAGATCAAAAAAGAAAAAATGAAAAAAGTAAAAAGCAAGCAAACAACAATAAAAAAGGTGAAAATGTGATCCACATTCAGTCACTATAGTCCTCTTTCTGAATGCAAATGACTCTCCATTATAAATCTTTTGGAATTGGCCTGAATCACCTCACTGTTGAAAAGAACCACATAGGAAAGCCTTCTTAAAGATGGCTCTAAGGGAGCTAGTTTTTTAGCTAGTTGCATGGAGGATGGACTGGGGTGGAGAGAGACTTGAAGCTAGGAAACCAATTAGCAGGTGATCCAGATAGTCCAGGATGAGAGGTGATGAGAACTTGCATCAGGGTAATAGCAGTCAGGAGAAAAGGGGCTATGTATGGGATACTGCAAAGGTAGAATTGACATGACTTGGCTATCACCTTTCTCCTCTTTTCCTCCTTGTCTGTTCTCCTCCACCAGTTAAAACTTAGAAGACATCTTAGGACTAAAAGAACAGAAGTTAAAATTCTGGTGGACAGGTGTGAGATCCCTGAAAGCCAAGCAGGATAGATAATCCTTCAAGGCAAGATTGGGCCCGATCAGCAACTATTTAACTGCTCTTTTGTAGAGCTGTGTTTCTGAAAGATTCTGCATCAAGACCATTGTCCACTTTTCCTGTGAAGTTTTCAGATGTTGTCAGAACTAAACCCATTTATTTAATTTTGTCATGACTTGTTTTCTCATTTTTACGTTTACCATGTACTTTTTTTTTAATAGTACCTACCATGTGTGGGCAAGATGGGAATGAGGAAGCAGTCCCTGTCCTTGAGAAATTTTATTTTACTAGAGAGAAACAGCATGTACCTAAGTAAATAACAATTAAACACAAAGTAAAATTATACAAAGTCACTTGGGTTTAGAAAGCCTTAATGATGGGGAGAGCGGGTTTTAATTTGGGTGTTGAAGGAAGTTAAGGGTTCCAATAGCTGGACATTCCAGGAATGATGCGCATAGGAATTAAAGGTATGAATGAAAGAGAAAGAATCACTTCCAGAGAGTAGCAATTAGACCAATTTGGCTTGATGGTAGAGAATTTCAGGATTAGGGAGTCATGAAAAGTAGCTTCTAGAAAGATAGGATAGAACCAGATTATGAAGCAGAGAAGTTTTTATTTATTTTTTTTTTAAATTCTAGAGGCAATAGGGATCCATTGAAGCTCCTTGAACAGAGGATTGACATGGCCATACCTATATCTTAGGAACATCAGTATAACAGTTATGTAGAGGATGGGTGGGGAGGGAAGAGCTAGAAGCAGAGAGAAATCAATTAGGAGGCTGTTACAGAAGCTCAGGTGAGAGGTGATAGAGTTTGAATTTGAGCAGCAGCTGCTCTAAGTGGAGAAAAGGGGAATGGATAGAAGAAATGTAGTAGAGGAAGAATTAGTAAGACATGTTGCCTTGATCCCAGGTTCAAAAGATCCTCTTGATATGATAACTTAAATTACGCCACTTAATTTGTTACCATAGACCAAATTTTAAAATGCAAAAAGGAAGGCTCAGGATTTAGCCTTCTCTGGATGACCATAGGTAGTTACAGCCTCTTTCGCACAATTTCCTTGCTTTTAAATCCTAAATATGTTCCTGGACTCTGTTTTCTATTAGAGCGGAGGGATCTATCTGCCTTGGATTAGGAAATGAGGCAACAATCATACAAAGGATATTTGTCTTGAACTCAGCCCAGTTGGGTGCAATTAACTCCATGGAGTGTTTTCTACACTCCAGATTCAAGAACTGGGTAAGTTGCCAAGGCCAGAGTGAATGTGAAGACAAAGGGAAACTGTATTGCCTCTTGGATGATTACAAAACACCAGGCACCTGATTTCAGAAAAGGGAGTGAAGAATTGAGTGTGACAAGTTTGCTAACTTTCGTAACTGGAAAGATAGTGGTGTCCTTGACAGTAGTTGAGAAGTTAGAAGAGGGAAAAGTTTTGGGGAAGGATGAATTCTAAGCTAAGATCACTGAAAGAATATATATAAAGGAAAGGGTCCAGGATTGAGGCTTGGGGTACACCCCATGCCTGGGAGCAGGATATAGATGATGACCAAGAGTGATCAGAGATAGCTGGTAACCTTGGAGAAAGTTTCAGTCAAGTCATCAGAAGTCAGATTGCAAGGGATTGAGAAAAGTGGAGGCAGTGATCGATTGAGGAAATGGAAAGGTCAACTGGAAGTTTTTTAGGGAAGGAAATCTGGTTTTCCATTCATTTCCTCCAGAAAGATCCAAGTCCCAAAAGAAATTCATTTCAGCATGCACTTTGGTACTTGTCTGCCTGACCTGAGTTAATAGAGATAGAGCATCTAAAAAAAACAAGGGTGGTTATCCTGTTCTTTGTCCTGGTGAATATTAGGTGTGGTGTGGTTGCCACAGTTAGAAAGGACATTAGTAAGTTAGAGAAGGGTGATGAAGATGGTAACGAGATTTAAAATCATGACCTAAAAGATTGTATGAAATCTTGGCTTAGGGAAGACTGAAGGCTAACCCACAAAGGAATTATCTAGGAGGGGTTGAGGGACATCACTCTTGGCCAGACCCTGTCAAGTGGACCATTATTCTTACTGCATTGACTCTACCTGCCCAAGAACCTACTCAGTTTTTTCTGCGTTATTATATATGATAATTACACACACAAATACACATATATATGTACATACATATATGCTCACACTTATACATAACTGAAAATCTCTGTTATATTATTGCTTTTTTGCATTATAATATATGATAATCTCACACACAAATACACATATATATGTATGTACATATATGCTCACACATACATATATGAAAATTTCTGTCATATTATTGTTCTTTTTGTGTTGTAATATAGGATAATCATGCACAAATACACATATATATGTACATACATATATGCTCACACACATACATATCTGAAAATCTCTGTTATGTTATTGATTTTTTTGCATTATAATATATGATAATCTCACACACAAATATACATATATATGTACATACATATATGCTCACACATATACATATCTGAAAATTTCTGTTATATTATTGCTTCTTTTTGTGTTATAATATATGATAATCACACACACAAATACACATATATATGTACATACATATATGCTCACACATATACATATCTGAAAATTTGTTATATTATTGCTTCTTTTTGTGTTATAATATATGATAATCACACACACAAATAATACACATATATATGTATATACATATATGCTCACACATATACATATCTGAAAATTTCTGTTATATTATTGCTTCTTTTTGTGTTATAATATATGATAATCACACACACAAATAATACACATATATATGTATATACATATATGCTCACACATACATATCTGAAAATTTCTGTTATATTATTGCTTCTTTCTGTGTTATATATAATTACACAAACAAATACACATATATATGTATGTATATATATGCTCACACACATACATATCTGAAAATTTCTGTTATATTATTGCTCTTTATCCCTGACCTGTCTGGGGAAAGAACTAGAGATTTGCTAAGGCTTCCTGCAACCAGCAAAGCTCAACTTTCCTTTAAGAACTTGGAAGAGTCCATGATGTTCACAATATCAGTGAAGGGATGGTTTGCTATTCCCTATCGAGGCTCCCTGCTGAGCCACCTCCTTCTTTACATCTCCCTCTAGTGGTGGTTATTTTGATTCTTCCATTGTTCTGGCTCTTCCTCTTCAGAGGAACTATGTCTTAGTGTGAGTGGGTTCCTAAGTGCTCATATGAATGCTCATTGACATTCATGATGGCTCCCTTTCATTTCTTGCTGTATTTCTCTATCTCGACTCCCCTAGCTCTGTTTTCACTTGGTATTAGTTCTTTAATGCACATTGTGCCCTAGAAGGCATTATATTTCTAGATTTGCCCTACCTTTTCACCTACTACTTCTGTATTCCTTTGTTCTCCTGACTTCTCTTAAGTTTTTTTTTTTTTTAGAATTTTAATGGTATATTATTTTTCAAATTACAAGTTAAGGTGTTTTCCAAATTTCATTTTTGTAAGATTTTGAATTCCAATTTTTTTTCTCTTCCTCCGTTATCTGTTCCCTCCTCAAAAGAGCAAGTAATTAGGTTATACATGTACAATCAGTTTTTAACATATTTCCATATGAGTCATGTTGGGAAAGAAAAATTGGAACAAAAGATAAAAATCACAAGAAAGAAACAAAACAAAACAAAAGGTGAAAATAGTTTCAATTTTTATTTAATCTCCATAGTTCTTTCTCTGAATGAAGATGACATTTTCCATCCAAAGTCTATTGGAACTGTTTTGGATCACTATATTGCTGGAAGAGCTAAATCTATCATAGTTGATCATCACAATATTACTATTTACAATGTTCCCCTTGTTAGTGCTCACTTTATTCAGCATCAGTTCATGTAAGTTTTTACAGACTTTGCTGAAATCATCCTGTTCATCATTTCTTATAGAGCAATAGTATTCCTTTACATCATATACCAAACTTATTTAGCCATTCCTTATTGGATGAGCATCCATTCAATTTCCAATTCCTTGCTATAAACATTTTTACACATGTGGGTCCTTTTTCCTTTTCTATGATCTCTTTGGGATATAGATCCTGTGGTGGCACTGCTGGTTCAAAGGATATGCAGTTTTATAACCTTTTGGGCATAGTTCCAAATTGCTTTCTAGAATGGTTGGATTAGTTCAAAAGTCTCACCAACAATTCATTAGTGTTCTGATTTTCCCACATCCCCTCTTAGATTTATCATTATCTTTTCCTGTCATCTTAGCCAATTGGATAGGTATGAGGTGGTACCTCAGAATTGTTTTAATTGGCATTTCTTTAATCAATAGTGATGTAGAGCATTTTTATATGACTACAGATGGTTTTAAGTTCTAAAAATTGTCAATTCATATCCTTTGACCATTTTGTATTCTTATAAATTTGACTCAGTTCTCTATATATTTTAGAAATGAGGCCTTCATCAGAAACACTGGCTATAAAAATTGTTTCCCAGCTTTCTGCTTTCCTTCTAATCTTGGCTGCATTTATTTTGTTTGTGCAAAACCTTTTTAATTTAATATAATCAAAATTATCAGTTTTAAATTTCATAATGTTCTCTAGTTCTTCTTTGATCATAGATTTCTCCCTCGTCCAAAGATCTGACCAGTAGACTATCTTTTGCTCTCCTAATTTGCTTATAGTATCACTCTTTACATCTAAATCATATACTCATTTAGACCTTATTTTGGTATGGGGTGTTCCTGTCTCCTTTTTTAATGACCAAGTCCAGACTCAGGTCTGAACACCATCACCAGTGTAGTATCATCTTATTGAAACTGGGAATCTGAGTCAAAGATAGAATCCATAGGGCAACAAGACCTTGGAAGAAGGCAATTTTACACCCTGTGAAGGGACATTAGAGGCTGATCTTGGACCAGTGATAGGAGTAAAGTTGGAGGAAGCCTTGCAAGATCACAGTAGATCTTGTATCAGGAAGCACCTAAATATATGACTAGATTGACAACATAAACTCATGGGCCCCATCTATTTTGTTCTATCCCTGTACCAATGTATTTTTTTCTTTTTTTTTTTATTAAAGCTTTTTATTTTCAAAACATGGGTAATTTTTCAACATTGACCCTTGCAAAGCTTTCTGTTACAAATTTTTCCTTCCTATCCCCCACCTGTTCCCCTAGATGGCAGGAAGTCTAATACATGTTAATTATGTTAAAATACTTGACAAATCGAATATGTGTATACATATTTATACAGTTATCTTGCTGTACAAGAAAAATCGGATCTACAAGAAAAAAAATCTGAGAAGGGAAACATAATGCAAGCAAACATCAATAGAAAGCGTGAAAATGCTATGTTGTGGTCCACACTCAAAGAGATCTCTCCCTGGGTGTATATGGCTTTCTTCATCACTGAACAATTGGAACTGGTTTGAAACATCTCATTGTTGAAGAGAATCATGTCCATCAGAATTGATCATCAATCATATAGTCTTGTTGCTGTGTACAATGATTTCCTGGTTCTGCTGATTTCACTCAGCATCAGTTCATGCAAGTCTCTCCAGGCCTCTTTGAAATCATCCTGCTGGTTGTTTCTTACAGAACAATAATATTCCATAACATTCATATACCATAATTTGTTCAGCCATTCTCCAATTGATGGGCATCGATTTAGTTTCCAGTTTCTAGCCATTACAAAAAGGGCTGCCACAAACATTTTTGCACATGTAGGTCCCTTTCCTTCCTTTAAAATCTCTTTGTATCCCTGTACCAATGTAGATGGGGCCATTCAGCTCCTTGGCAATCCAGCCCAAACTGACATAGGCTGAATGGACCTAATGCATGGAAATGGAGTTTATATGTTAGTCTGCCAGGTTGCTATTTTTTCAAGCTGCTGACCAGTCATACAGAGAAGTAGGGAAGTCTAAAGGTTCTTCATTGAGAGGGCTTTCATTGACATTAAACCTTTTTCCTTTCCCCAAGTTTACTCTATCTGTTCTGATATCTTGACCTGAACTAATAGGAGTCTGGGAATGCTTAATCCAGGGTCTGGTGAACTCAGGAACTTCTGGCAACTTTTTGGACCTAGAATTGGCTCAGTGGGAGCAACTCAGGGTTCTAGGCAGGACTGAGGATAGTAAGTACCTATCAATGAGTATTCCTTATGACTGGGTCTAGTGATTCAGGATAGTTATCTTTTATGTTTCTGATATAACTAAATCTACCATATTCCCTACCATGTTAGGGTTTGGGTGTCTGGTTTAGCCTAACTTTGACATTGGTGATCTTTATTCTATTTAGCATATTGCAATGGAATTTTGCATTTGGTATAGGGCAATGGGTAGAAAGCTTCCTGGTTCTCTCCAGAATCAGACATTCTAGCAGTTCAGTGACTTATTTGGTGCCATCAAGGCAATCAATCAATCAAGAAATATTTATTAAGTACCTACTGTGTGCCAGGGCTGTACTGGGGACTGGGGATACAAGAACAAAGAATGAAACAATCCTCACTCAAATGAAAAGGCAGATGTTTCTTTTTTTTATTAAAGATTTTTTTATTTTTAAAACATATGTATAGATAATTTTCAATATTTAGCCTTGCAAAACCTTGTGTTCCAAATTTTTTTTGCCTCCCCTCCATCCCTTCCCCTAGAGGCAAGTAATCCAATATATATTAAACATGTGCAGTTCTTCTATACATATTTCCACAATTATTTTGCTACACAAGAAAAATCAAATCAAAAAGGAAAAAAAAATGAGAAAGAAAGCAAAAAGCAAGCAAACAACAACAAAAAGAGTGAAAATGCTATGTTATAATCCTCACTCAGTCCCCACAGTCCTCCCCCTGGGTGCAGATGGCTCTCTTCATCACAAGATCATTGGAATTGGCCTGAATCACCTCATTGTTTAAAAGAGCCACGTCCATCAGAATCGATCATCATATAGTCTTGCTGTTGCTGTGTACAATAATCCCTGGTTCTACTTACTTCGCTTAGCATCAATTCATGTAAGTCTCTTCAGGCCTTTCTGAAATCATTCTGCTGATCATTTCTTACAGAACAATAATATTCCATAACATTCATATACCATAATTTATTCAGTGATTCTCCAATTGATGGGCATCCACTCAGTTTCTACTTTCTAGCCACTACAAGAAGGGCATTTTTGCACATGTGGGTCCCTTTCCTTCCTTTAAGATCTCTTTGGGATATAGGCCCAGTAGAAACACTGCTGGGTCAAAGAGTATACACAGTTTGATAACTTTTTGAGCATAGCTCCAAATTGCTCTCCAGAATGGTTGGATCCATTTACAGTTCTACCAACAATGTATCAGTGTCCCAGTTTTCCCATATCCCCTCCAACATTTGTCATTATCTTTCTTTTATCTTAGCCAATCTGACAGGTGTGTAGTGGTACCTCAGAGTTGTTTTAATTTGCATTTCTCTGATCAATAGTGATTTAGAGCATCTTTTCATATGACTAGAAATAGTTTTAATTTCTTTGGCTGAAAATTATCTGTTCATATCCTTTGACCATTTATCAATTGGAGAATGGCTGGAATTCTTATAAATTTGAGTCAATTCTTTTTGTTTTTTTAAAAATGAGGCCTTTATCAGAACCTTTTAATGTGAAAATTTTTTTCCTAGTTCATTCTTCCCTTCTAATCTTGTTTGTATTGGTTTTATTTATACAAAACCTTTTTAACTTATATAATCAAAATTATCCATTTTGCATTCCATAATAAACTCTAGTTCTTCTTTGGCCACAAATTTCTTCCTTCTCCACAGGTCTATGAGGTAAACTATCCTTTGTTCTTCTAATTTGTTTATAATATCATTCTTTATGTCTAAATCATGAATTCATTTTGACCATATCTTGGATGTTAGGTGTGGCTCAATTCCTAGTTTCTGCTATAATAGTTTCCAGTTTTCCCAGCAGTTTTTTGTCAGATAGTGAGTTCTTATCCCAGAAGCTGGGGTCTTTGGGTTTGTCAAACAGTAGATTACTGTAGTCATTGATTATTGCATCTTTTAAGTGTAACTTATTCCACTGATCTGCTACTCTATTTCTTAGCCAGTACCAAATGGTTCAATTTTTTTTTTTGTTTTTGCTGAGGCAATTGGGGTTAAGTGACTTGCCCAGGGTCACACAGCTAGGGAATGGTAAGTGTCTGAGACCAGATTTGAACTCAGGTCCTCCTGACTTCAGGGCTGGTGCTGTATCTACTGCACCACCTAGCTGCCCCTAAAGCAATATTTTAACTGACAAAATGTCTTGTCACTGATGCGCAAGTTATTCCTGAATCATCTGGCTCTGTTTAGGCAATCATCAACTCACTGGGGGAAAAGATCCAATCCAAATATCAACATAATATATGGGAAGAGAACAAACATTTATTAAGCATCTCCTATGTGCTAGGCACTGTGCTAAGCTCTTTATAAATACCTCATTTAATCCTCATGACAGAAAAGTCCAAATGAGAAAAAAACAAATTATAAATTTGGTGGGCAGCTAAAATAAACCCCATCTTGACATGATAAAACCAGTGATGCACAGAAGAGATGGAAAGGTGGGAGAGAGGCAGAGGAATGGACACCGACATAGATGACAATGGATTCCTAATTAATTGCCATAAAGAGCAGCACAAAAGAACCTGTATATTTTTTTTCAGTCAGCAGCCACTTGCTTTTATTATGCAGAGAGATGGAAGCCAATGACAATGATGAGATATTAACTTGTTTTTAAAAAAACTTTACAGAGCAGAATAGTATGATATTATGAGTGACTTTTTTTCCAAAATAGAGCAAGAAGCAAGGTCAGGGAAAGATATATTGGTGAGGGACTTAACTAAGCAAAATCATCTCAAAGGTTTTTTAAAGATGAAACTGGAAAGAGATCAACAAATGGATGAAAAGTGCACTGTCAAGATCTCTCTTAACAAAACCTTTTCCCTGTCAAGGACAGTGGGATATTTGGACACAGTCCCAGATGTGTTGCACGAGGAAGCAGAAATGATCAGGAAGAAAATAAAGTTAAGAGAAGCAGTGGGACTAGACCTCATATGTATAGAAAAATACTAAGGGATCAGTTCTCAAGGTATCTGAAAAGAGGGAAGATGGTAAAGATGTGGGGAAAAATCTGGGATATTATTAACCATAAAACATCTGAAAGAATGTCAGTGAATTGCATCAAGCTCTGGAAAACTGAGGAACCTCTTCAATAAGATATATAATTATTTTTTAGAGTTTGGTCTAATGATTCACACAGGAAAATCCAAGTGGATGAAGAATGCCTATTGCGCAAACTATATATCTTGGGCAGATGTTTTAAAGGGACAATAAGGTGAACTCACAATGGATAGGAGTGTGGGCTGAAATGCTTATGGGAAATCTGGCAGTTTTTTTTAAATAACTTTCTCCCTGAAATAAATGTCTTCCCTTTAAACACCAATATTCTTTTGGTGATGATAAATGGTAGAATACTAAAGTGTCTGAAGAATCATAGTTTAAAAAGAAATACTAAGTAGACATTAGCTGGCTTCAGAACATTACAATCTAAGTATTTTACAGCTATGATAAATGATTCATTCGAGAAATGTATGATGGAGATAAAAAAAAGGCCTATTCATCTAGGAAGAAGGAGGCATAAACAATGAACAGTTCATGTTTTTCATTAATATCTGTACAATGTCAAAAGGAATACCCTCACTAGGCTGAGTAAACCTTCTGTGGCGTATAATTAGGAGCACACAGACATAAGTTTCACAGAATGAGAGCAGTGTTGCTGTTGGAGGGAGGACTTCCATCCATAAAATCACAGATCCAATGGAGCACGTGACCTGCCTATTTTTCTGCCTTCATATGTATTCACTCCGTTGTTTCATTGGTCCTTGCTGTGCTCCATACACCAGAGCTGCCGGATTCGTGACTGCCCCCTTTAATGATGATAGATAACTAAGCTAGGGTGTTTCTAGTACTTGGTAGACTTGAAAGGATGTGGTTCAAAAGAGGCTCTAGCTGATGTCAACTTGCTATGATCATTCTCCAGAATTGGTGGAGACCTTTAGCTGGTAAAATGTCATTACCCAGGCTTCAGGACCCAGATGAGCAACCTGGTGGCAGCAAGTTGAGAAAACTCTTTGTTCAAGCTATTGTGGCCAAGCCTTGGACCCCATTTCTTGCTTCTTCTTTCAAGCCTTTTATTTGGCTCTTGGCTTTTATCCTGCTTCTTTTGGAGATGCTGCTTAAATATCTGGCTCTTTGGCTCCCCTGCCTGAGTTTCTGATTACTTGATCTTGATTGAACAATGATTCAGTGCCCTTGTGCCAGGAACACCCTGGCACTGTTTCTTTGCCAGGGCCACCTAGTTGTGACCTGTCTTGGAAACATCTCATTTAGG
>JAJPUD010001478.1:286725-302039 GCA_023553655.1 Myrmecobius fasciatus | reverse complement strand
CAAGAGGCAGAATTAAGAACAGGGGATGGAGGGTATAGGGGTAGAGGAGACAAAGCTACAGGGAAGGGGATTTTGCTCAGCAGGAGAAAATGATGGGAAAACTTGACTATCACAACTGTCACAACACAATGAGCTAGTTTGGGAAGTAGTGAATTATGTTTAAGTAAAGGCTGGATGACTGTCCAGGATGCTATCCAGGGAGTTCCTACACTAGGGGAAGGTTAAACTGGAGGCCTTCTAATGCTCTTGTGGGTTTATTTTGTGATGAAAGTCACAGTGAAATGAGGAAAGATAGTGGGGGTTCAGATAGTGCAAATAACTCTGCCTCCCCTCTCAGAGCAGATGGGGCGCATCCTGCAGCGTACAGCCATCTCCACAAACATCAAAGAACGACTGGACTTCTCCTGTGCTCTCTTTGGACCTGATGGAGGCCTGGTCTCCAATGCACCCCACATCCCTGTGCATCTTGGTGCCATGCAAGAAACTGTGCAGTTTCAGGTCTGAACAGATGTCATTCTTCTCCCTCCTCCTTTGGCCCCTAGCCCCCATTCCCAGTCTCCCATCCCTGTGTTGGAGATAGGGACTGTATAGCCTATTTGCCTCAGTTACTTGCCTTCCCCCATTACTATTAAATCCCATCAGCTCTTGTCTTCACTAACCTCTCTTCCTGTGCCTTGTGCTTGATCACAGATCAGTCATTTGGGTGAGGATCTACAGCCTGGGGATGTAATTCTAAGCAACCATCCCAGAGCAGGGGGCAGCCACCTGCCAGATCTGACAGTCATCACTCCGGTGAGGGGGGAGGTAGTTGTGGGATGGGAGGGATAGATGAGGGGAGATAAATCAGGGTCATCACCATAGGGTGGGGTGGACACCTGACCCTTGAGTAGCATAATGGACTGATTTTGGAGGACCTACTGCCCTGGGAGGTCCAGGGTCTGCCACTTAGATTTGTGTCATCTTAGGCAACTCACTAGTCCCCAGAGTCTTCCTTTATAACATGAGAGCACGCATTTGGTGACTGCTGAAGTCTTCCTCCAGCTCTAAGTCTGACTGATTCTGCCCCCTTCCTGCTTCACTTATACCTTAATTGTGCTGCTGCAGGTGTTCTGGCCTGGCCAGCCCCGCCCTGTGTTCTATGTGGCGAGCCGAGGGCATCATGCTGACATAGGGGGCATCACACCAGGCTCCATGCCTCCCCACTCCACAGCGCTGCAACAAGAAGGGGCCGTCTTTTTGTCCTTCAAGCTGGTTCAGAGGGGCGTCTTCCAGGAGGAGGGTGAGGTGGGGAGGGGGCTCCCAGGACCACTTGGAGAACACTAGTCAGAAGGGGGCTGAGGCATGTGGCCTAGAGAAGCTGGGTGCTGGAGAAGAAGGGGTGCAAGAAAAGCCAGTGATCCTTGTTCCTTTCCCTCCTCTTGTACCCCACCAGCTGTGACAGAAGTCTTAAGGGCTCCAGGAAAGATTCCTGGCTGCAGTGGTACCCGAAATCTCCATGACAACCTGTCTGACCTCCGGGCCCAGGTGGCAGCCAATCAGAAGGGGATCCAGCTGGTGGGGGAACTGATTGGGCAGTATGGACTAGATGTGGTGCAGGCCTACATGGCCCACATTCAGGTGAGAGCAGGACTTGGGGAGGGTGCTGCTGTTCGTTTCCATCCTACAAACCTTTCCTCTGCGCTTGCAGAGTGCTGGGGCGAGGTGGGGGGGATGCTAAGACCCACAGAGCTGGGGGGAAGAGGAGGGAGAACAGAGCATCTCGGAATGTCTGCTTCCAGGCTAATGCTGAGCTGGCGGTCCGAGACATGCTCCGGGCCTTTGGGGAAGCCCGGCAGGCCCAAGGGCTGCCCCTGGAGGTGAGTGCGCAGGATCACATGGATGACGGCTCTCCCATCCACCTTCTAGTGAAGCTCAATCCAGTACAGGTAGGACCAAGGCGGAGGGAGAAGCCGGGGCCGGGACTGGGCCTTCCACTGAGGGTCTCAGGTGACACAGAGTTCTTCACTCCAGGGCAGTGCCATCTTTGACTTCAGTGGCACAGGCCCAGAGGTGTTCGGCAACCTGAACGCTCCCCGGGCTATCACACTGTCAGCTCTCATCTACTGCTTGCGCTGTTTGGTGGGCCAGGATATCCCTCTGAACCAGGTGGGTCGGCCGTGCGACGTCCTCTGTGCCACGTGTGGCGGGGGACACTCCCCCTTTATCCAGCTCTTTTGCTTCCTCCCCCCAACCCTAGGGCTGTCTGGCTCCAGTTCAGGTGGTGATCCCTCAGGGCTCCATTCTGGATCCATCTCCAGATGCGGCTGTGGTTGGAGGCAATGTGCTCACCTCCCAGCGGGTAGTGGACGTCATCCTGGCTGCCTTTGGAGCCTGTGCTGCTTCTCAGGTCTGGGGATGCTCAGGGATGAGGAATGCAAGGGCTGGGTGTCTGTGGGTGGCGTGCTGTCCCACCAAAGTCCTTTCCCCATTCCTCAGGGCTGCATGAACAACGTGACTCTGGGGAATGCCCACATGGGCTACTATGAGACGGTGGCAGGGGGTGCAGGGGCAGGACCAGGCTGGCACGGGCGCAGTGGGGTCCACAGTCACATGACCAACACCCGCATCACTGACCCTGAGATCCTGGAGAGTCGGTGAGTGTGATTCGGGGCAACTGCCCTAAGGAGCTGGGGTGGGGGGGAAGAACCCCACTGAGCCCCTTTGCTCCCCCAGGTACCCTGTGATTCTTCGTCGGTTTGAGCTGCGGAAAGGCTCAGGGGGGAAGGGCCGTTTCCGAGGCGGGGACGGTGTGATAAGAGAGCTTCTTTTCCGAGAAGAAGCCGTGCTATCTGTCCTGACTGAGCGCCGAGCCTTCCGGCCCTATGGGCTCCTTGGTGAGACCCCCCTTCCCAACCTCCTTCCTTCACACTGACCACCCAACCCCCCAAACAAATCCCACAGCTTTATTCTACTGGAGATAATTCTTTACAATTGTGACCTTCCTGGGCTGACCAAAGGAGCTCCACACTAGAGGGGAGGGGCCAGGAGAGAACCAAGGTCCTACTTTGCAGTCAGCCCAGCTATGACAAAAGATTGTTCTGTTGGGTTTTTTCAGGGGGAGAACCCGGAGCCCCTGGACTCAATCTGTTAATCCGAAAAGATGGACGGACCATTAGTCTGGGGGGGAAGACATCTGTGACCGTGTATCCTGGGGTAAGGAACTCAAGAGGTGGGGAGGGAAAGGTGTTTAGTACTCCAAAAAACCCCCAGAAATTCAGGGAACCTCTCCCCGAACATCCCCAAGCACCCCAAAGTGAGCGTTAGAACTCTGGACTGCTGGTGTTCACTATTTAATTTGGCTCCATTGAGGAAAGGGAAGAGTATAAAAAAGGAGTCGCTGGAATAAAACAGTGGGAAAGGAGGTTTATCTTTTCTTTCTCTGTCACCTCAGGATGCCTTCTGCCTGAAGACACCTGGCGGAGGTGGGTATGGGGACCCTGAGGAGCCGGCCCCTGCCCCTGGCTCCCCACCCCATTCAACCTGCTTTCCTGAGCGAGGCAGCGTCTACGAGTATCGACAGACACAAGAGGGCGTGTGAGGGGTGAGGTGGGGTGGTGAGCACCCTGCTAGGGCAACAATAAAGGTCCCTGAAGTTGCCCCATGCCACAGGGGTAGGGCCGGGGAGAAGCCACGGTCACAGTTTGCTGCTTTCATTGGTCAGGGTGTTGGCGATGCCTGGGTCTGACATTGTCCTGGGCTCCGTGGTCACCCGGAGGCGTAGTCCTACAGCTAGATGGTCAGTCAGGCCTGCCAGGCCGGTGCTAAAAGTCACGCGCTCTACGGCCTGTGGGGTGGGGGAGGGAATTCTACATGAGAGAAGATTCCCCTTCTTCCTCCCTCCCACGGACCGTCAGAGTCCAACTCCCCCATGGCCTCCCAGTGTAAGTGAAAATCTGGCGTTATCAGCCCCGTCCCTGAAAGTGCTAGCTCCCCACTCCATGTGGCACTTACAGGCATGAGAAAGCTATCAGGCTGTCTCCGGTGTAAGATGTAGTCTATTCTTCTGCCTTGCCAGGACCCCAAGGGGAGGTTCCCAGTGGGAGGACCTGCAAGGTACATATGTCGCCCATCCTCCTGTTCCAGAGCACTAGAGGAATAAAGAGAGGAAGGGCTGGTATTATTCAGGAAGGAGTGGTGCTACAGCATCCAAACCCCATCTCAGGGACACTTGCCTTCTCAGCTTCACAGGACAGCAGGCCACTGGGAAGTGTAGCGTTGGGATACTCAGCAGGGTTCCTGGGGACCAGGAAGAAATGTGAGATCCAGAGCACATCTTGCTTTCCTTTGTCCCCTCAGGGCCAGGGGATAAGTCTGGGGCTCCAGGACAGAAAGTGTGGGGACCCCGATTCCTTGTCCAGGAATATTTTTGTTGCTGGAAGGGAAGAATGTCTCATGTTCTAAGACTCTCCCGCTGGGGTGGATAGGGAATGACCCTGGCTGCTCCTACCTATGGCCCAGGGCTGCTCCTGACCTGGTCCCAACCTACAAGGGTCTGTGAAGTGGGTGAACAGTTCATGTTCTTGTTCCCGGGCATCATCTTTAGGAGAGAAGGAAGCAAAGGAATGACAGCTTGGTTAGTAGAGGGCTAAACACTTTCCCCCCTTCCTCCCTTGGCCTTTGTCCCATACCTGGAGAACAGTTGTCAAAATTGAGGTCACCCATAAGCACACTGAAAGCAACAGCATCATCATTCTTGTCACTCTGTGCTTCAAACTGCTCAGCCCAGCCCAGCAGAAGTGAAAGCTGCTCACAGCGAATGGCCCAGTCCTCTGAGGAAGGTAGGGAATGGGCCAGGGGGCCAGCTGCCCTTTCCCTCCCTCTCCCCCCAACTAGATCCTGTAGCCCTGTGAATCTGGAAACTGGGTGATGGGGGTAGGGAGGACAGGGGAGCCATGACAGTGTATGGGGAAGAGGCTGAGCCTATGAATGCTGGCCAACAGAAGGGCCCTGGAGGAAATAAGAGTAGGGGCAGGGGTTGGGCTTGGAGAGATGGAAACTGTTAGGACAGCGGGGCAAAGATGGCTGATGGTCTCAGCCATAACCTAAGAGCAAACCACCTGCTGGCCAGGGATGGAAAGGCTGGATAATAGTTGAGGAAATTTTAAAGACCTGAGCTACTTAACAGCAGTCCCCTCACCAGCCTCTTGTGTCAGTTGATATGTATTAGTGATAATTTGTCTGGTAGAAGGACCCCCCAAAAGACATCCTAGCCTGGGGTTCTGTCTCACCCTCAGGGGCGTGCAGATGGGTACAGTGCAGGTAGCCCACAATCCTCCGCTTGTCCAGCATGCCCAGCTGTACCTGCAACACCATGGGCATTGCTGTCTCTCCCAGGGCCTAGGTCAGTCTTTGTCCCCTGGCCTTGACCCACAGGTGTCCCCCAGGAATACTGCATACCTGAACAGAGAGTAATCCCTTGGAGGCAAGAGCATCCTCCCTCCGGCCATTAGGGAAGGGCAGGAAGCGGGCACTCAGCACTGGGTATCGGGAGACCAGCAAGAGCCCACTACCCAGTAGTTTGAGCTGAGGCCCTGGAGAGAAGCCAGTGGTCCCCACATCGTATATCACAGGGCCTAGGAGGGTTGCCAGGCGCTGGACTAGCCTGCTTGCAGCTCGTACATCAAATGTTTCTTGAAGGCACACAAAGTCCAGGCTACCAGGCAAGGCTGATGTCAGCTCCCCTACCAGGGAACCAGCCTGGGGGAGACTGGAACCTGTGGCCCCATAGCTTGTCCCTTTGGCTCCCCTGAGTAGGGCAGTGCCCATGTACTCTGCCCGCCTCTGGCTATGCTGTAGGTTGCTGAATCGGGCCAGACCATCAGGCAGCAAGCAGAGGTTGGCACTGAGAAAGCCAAAGCTTCTGTGGGGCTCTGATGAGGGACTCCAGGGCGAGGGGGGTGTCCAGTTCCCAGGAGGTGGCTGATAGCAGAAAGGGCGGCGGCAATACTGGAGAGGTAGCCAGAGCAGCAAGCCGAGGAGCATCAGGGGAACAGCTGCTATCAGCAGCAGCAGGGCAGCTAGAGTTCCTAGCAGGGTGACCAGAAGATAGCACAGCCCCCATGGGAGGGGAGTGGAGAAGGGAAATGGAGTGCGGGGAGTGGGCACCCAGCACACCAGAAGCCTGTCCAGGGCCCAGTAGGCAGGGAAGAGCAGGGCCCGGGCCAGGCTGTGTAGAACATGCAGGACCGGGTGGGGGAATGGGGATGACCGCAACCCTCCCAGCCCCGGGGGCCAGGGGGCTGGGGGACCCCCAGGGCTCGGGGCCTGCATTGAGGAAGGAGGGGGCCAGGGACCCTGTTTGAGAGGCGCTTCTCTCAGACGGAAAGGGGGCTACTCTGCCTTCCTCAGGACCAGGCTGGACTCTGCTCCTGGGCTTCATCTTTCCCCCCGAGCTGGGGCATCTGCTAGGAGGCCGATCATCTATCCAGAGGAGACCACAAGGCAGAGGAGTGAGAGAGGTTGACCCAGGGACCCTGGAGAGCGGAGACAGGGAAGGAGTGGAACGCATGAGAGAAGGGAAGAGCGGGCTCCAGGAAAGGGATTGGAGGGCCAAAGCGGAAGAGGAATGAGGGTCAGGAAGGAGGCCCCGGGGACACGTCCCTTTTCTTACCTGAGCTTTGAGGAGCGTGGCGGCGGAAGCCGGAAAATGGAAAGAGAAAGTGAAGCCGAGAACCAGGGCCCGCCCCCGGACTCCGGCCAGGCAGGTCCCGCCCCGGCCAGATGAGGCTGGAAGCCCGGGGGCCCTGGGCGGTGGTCCGGCCGGGAGCCTGGGGAAGACATCCCCCGGGCGTGAGCGGAGCGGGAGCCTGAGTACTAGCATCGAGGTGGGAAGCACTCCTAGCTCTGCTGCCGCGCTGGCACCTTCCCTAGTGGAAAAACAGCCGAACAGACCGGACCGGAGGAGCCACGGGCACGGGACTTTCCCGTTGTGAAAGAGGGCATCACCTCGGAGGCTTAAGGATCGTGGCAAAGGCCCTGGAGCTCTGAGATCGAGAGATTGGCCCAGAGTCATCGTGTTTGTTTCCTAGGAAGGGGCGCGTCTTCCCGGCTCCGAGGCCGGCTCTCCCCTTCGGCGGTCTGACTGGCGGCTAAAACTGGCATGGTCTCTAGCGACCTCCTATACGGCAGCAGGTGAAAAAACGGGAGAAAGCAGGAATGGCTGTTGCCAGAGGGGATTGAGGACAGAAAAAGGAGCTAGGTGGGGACTCTGCCAGCCGGTGACCCGGGCAGATCTTTGGCTTTTGGGCCTGGGGCTGAAATACTCAATTTTGAAGGTACTTGCTTGTAGTTTTAAGCGTCTTAGTTACCAATTTTATCAGTTGTAATCTACTATCTGTCCCAGCCTTTGCCTAACAAAAAGGGGAATGGAAACCGGTTAGGTCCGAAAACGCCTCCAGCATCCAAATGCAGCTCCACCTCAAAGTTAAATAACCTAGCCTGACTAAGCGGACTGGAGTGAATTATTTACAAATTTGACCTCCGGCGACTTGCATTCTTTTTACAGACTTTTATTGAGGTTTGCTAGAAGCACAATTCTAGGAGGTATGTAAATGACTATTCCTGACCTCCGGAAGCTTCTAAGGGTGGGGTAAGAAACGGAATTATACCTACTGGTATCAAGGACCTAATACTGAGAAGGGATGAATAATCCACTACTAAGAAGTGTGGAGGTAGAGAGAGATCATATGACCTCTCTAGTAAGGCCCTTAGCCAAATTTTCAGGCCTGATCTTTAGACCTAAATTTCCAAATGTTGATCATTTCCACTTAGATTTTCTGTATGTTGGCCCCCCACTCAAATTCATCATGTACAAAATCAAACTCCCCTTGACTTCCTGTTAGGTTGAACCTTAATTATATCAGACTTCTCCCTTTTCACATTCATTGTTTCTAAGTCTTGTTTATTCAGATTCTAGAATATCTTTTCTGTCCCCCTTATTATTCCTCCAGAATCCAGGTAAAGGCCTTTTTACCACAAGGTCAGTCTATTGCAATGTATTATTATGAAAGATCCCAACAGAAGTAACCACTCAGTGCTAGGGGCCTGCTTTCTAACTAAGGGGTCTGCTGAAGGAGCTCACCTTGTCAAAGTATCACCATGTTGTCATCAGTGCTGCCTACAATTTCCTGTAACCCACCTCTCCCTCACAGAGCCACCTTGATTTCATTAACAATCTTTATTGAGGAGAAAAAATATCAACTCAAAAATAAAAAGTAAAAGATGACTGAAAGTGTTTAAAAATATTCCTACCACATCTCTACCAATTAACTAATCTGTTTTCTCATAAGCAGTCCAGGCAGCTTTGATTCTGAGCCTTAATTAGGGGCTGGAATTCTAGCCCATATCCAGACTTTGCTTTGTTAAGCTGAAATCTAAAACCCATAGTTGGTGATGTTTATCTTCCCCTTTCCCTTAAGTGATACTCCATCCCTTTCCTCAAAACTTTGTTTCTTATGAGTTCTGACCCTGTCAATCCCAGTTTTCTCGAGGTTAGGAAATCAAATCTTTAAAGTCTAGTTCTTCAATTCACTCTTTACTAAGCAATAGAAATATCTCACACTTTTTTTTTTTTTAAACAGTATGTTTTTCAGCTTGGCGAAATGCATGTTACAAGGATTATTTTTTCTCATTTCACTATTTCACAGATAAGGAAAGTAGGGCCTAGAAAAAGTTGACTTTCCCCCCAATCACAGTTAGTGATGTTCAAAGCTGAAACTCAAAACTATTCTTTCCACATCTGGCTCTCTTTCCATTACTTGTTATTGTCATCCTATGTGATATCCCCCAAAGAAAAGAGGAAAGGAGAGAGAAAGAGGAAGTATGAAAGTAACACTATTGTCTCCCCTAGACTCTGGGGAATACAATAAGTAAAAATTCTCTTATCACTTCAGAATTTTAACCAAAGCCTACCAGGACATAAAGACATTTATTTCTTCTCTTCCCCATCCTGCCAACATCCCCCAAGCCTGGAGCTTTGTAGGATTTAGTTAGGCATAAAGTGGTATAAAAGGCAATTTTTGGGGAAAAAACCTTTTAGATACTGAAGTCAATCCCAGTGTCAAGCCCTGAGAGGATGGTGAGAGAGAGACAGCTGGTAACTTTAGCAATGCCTTCTTTACCTGTCCCCATTGAGAATTTGGGTACCCAAAACCCAAGAGTACTGATTCCTTCCCTAGCAATTAATAGCTTTAATAGCTTTGCTTGGTATGTGGGGAACCTGGGGTGGGGTAGAAAGGACCTTGCCCATGGTAAGTGGCCATGCCCTGGAGTGGTTTCCTCAATTTGAAGAGCAGAAAATTCGGTTTGAAGGAAGCACAAATAATAGGCTGTTCACCAGCGTGAGTTTAGCAGATCTCAGTCACCAGATGAACATAGGTTTGCCATCATCATGGGAGAGTTGGTTGAGGCAGGAGAGAAGAAGCAGAGCATCATTGAGCATGCTGGAGGGTACTGTCTCTGTGACCACCCTCTGGAGGAAGTCCATGGTATAACAGCCACCTTCAGAGGCTGCCAGCTCAGGCCGTTCCCTCAGGATACCATAAGCATTAACCAATTGCTCGGTCAGCCCCGGGTGGACCCGCCCATTGTAGCCCAGGCTCTGCAGCCGATTCATGACACTCACATAACGTTGAGTGAGTGTCTGGCACAATTCTTCATCCAACTTGTGATTTGCAGTATTCAGGGAGGCCTGAAGGAGAAGAGAGTGTAAGGAAAAGCTTCAGAGGAGCTTTTCTGAGATCTGAGAGGCAAGGGAAGGAGGGAGGTCTGGGAGGAGAAAAAGGAATGAGTTAGGGAAGTCTGAGGAGAAGGGGATCAGGGAGGCCTAAGGGAAGAAGAGAAGGGACAAGAGTCTGAGGAAAGGGACTCAGGTTAGTCTGGTAGTGGGGAGAAGAGGAAAGTTCCAGGTGACTTGGGATGAGGGGAAGGAGGTCCAGGAACAGTAAATGCTAAAGACATATTTCTGATGTCTCAGTTCATTAAGTCAGACAGGAGGGACTTGTGGGAATAGGGAAGCCTATTAGACTTAGAAGAGATTAGACTTAATAAGGCAGAATGAAGTGTTAGAAGAAGGATGTTCCCTCAACTTGAAGAACAGAGAATTAGATTTTATTTAAAAAAAAAAAAAACATAAAGCTAAAACAAGAAAGTTGTAGAAAGATCAATGAAAGGCTATTCACTTTAACTCCCTACATTTCTTCACTTAGGTAAGGGGACAGACTATTTTTTTCCTCTCTCTCCTTCTGAGCAAGCTCCTTGTTTGGAAAACATGGAGATAGTATAGTGGGAAAAGAGGACCAAGGACCCTGCCTTAGTCATTCAGGGAGGGAAAGCTCTCCTGGTTGGCTCTGAACTAGACTAAGATCCAGCAAAGGAGACCATGGAAGCTGAAGAAGCCAGGAGGCAAATGGGAATTCTGAACCTGATTCTAGTGGTTTAGGAGGTGCTGAAGTAGAAATGATGGGAGACTTCTCCATAGAGTTTATTATTTATGAAGAAGATAAAGGTAGTTTAATGCCTACCTTAGATTTTGGGATGGTGAATTTTCAAGAATCTCCAAGAAAGAGAAAGGATATGTAGAATCCTGTAGCCTAAAATTCTATAGAAGTCAACCCAAGAGAGTTAGGATACTCTCAAGAAAAGAAATTCTGATAACCAAAGGATTGGGATGAGAAAGAGAAAGGAAAAGTGATTTAAGCAGACACAAAGAATTCACTGACTTCTTAGGTTTTACAAAGTTTGTACAGGAGATGGAAGCAAGAGAGCTAGGGAATGTTTCTGTTCAGAGTAAACAGAGACAGTGACAAAAGCAAGATTTTTAAATATTTCATTTGTTTTCTAGCCAGGTTAGGGGTAAGAGCTTCAGTGATGAAAGACATTATAAGGACCCTGGTACTGGATTGACAGAACTACAATAATTGTTCAGGGAGAGAAAGCCAACTTTCAAATCACCTTTCTCTTTTCCCTACCCAAAAAAAAAAAAAAAGAAAAAAAGAAAAAGAAAAAAAAAAGAATGACCTTTGGATTAGGAAAAATAGAATAACAATGATTAGCAAGAGGAACACTGAACCCAAAGTAAGGGAAGAGATAGTGAGAAAAAAAACCTGGTCACTTTTAATGAGTCCTAGATATCAGGCTTAGATGAATTGACTCAAAATTTTGGAAACTCAACTTTTGATGTTTTCTCTCATTTAGGCCTTAAATCGATTTTGTAAAGCATAGATTATAGGTATGATTAATGGCCTCATTTTGTGGATTAAAGATCTGTCTCATCACAGATGAGAGCCCCACATCAGGGGCAGAAGTGGGATCTGAAGGGAAAAAAATTAGACAATTTTCTCTTTTCAGCAGACATGAACTGTAGTAAAAGAGAATGGGACTAAAGAGGAACATAGCTGTCTAAGTATTTGATGAGCATCATATGAAAAAAAATTTAGATTATTTTTTCTTCTCTTTCCTTCCTTCTTCCCCCCCCCCCCGGCCTGAATGAGTAGCAATGGGATGCTGGAAAATTTAAGATTAATATAAGGAAAATTTTCCCAATCCTGTGAGCTATTCAAAAGTGGGGTGGATAAATTTAGAAGGTAGTAGGTTCTTTCTCATTAGAGGTCATCAAAAAGAGACCAAATGATAAACTTTAGATATACTATAATGGGGAATCCTTTATGGGCATGAATCAAATAAATTGGCTGCTGAGGTCCTTTTCAAATTTTAAATTCTGTCATTCTATTAATGGCAAGGTAAAGAAAGATCTGATATGAGACTGCTGAGCCACTACTGATAAACTTTAAAAAATTTTGGAGAAAGGGAGAGATATCATAGGACTTAAAGTTAACAAATATCCCAATTAGTGAAAAAGATATTTTTTCTAGTGTCCAAAAATCTTTTATTCAATTCCTGGCAAAATTCTAGAATGTACCAATAAAAGACATGATTTGTGAGTATTTTTAGAAAGGGATTATTGTTAAAATCCAGGGCAATTTCTTCAAGAAGGAATCATAGATGGGTAGAGTCAATTTGATGGAGAGAAGCCAGGAAGTTGCCTGAACTTTCCCCAGTTATCCTTGGAAACAACATTAAATCAAGTCTCTCAACAGATTCTGAAGTGACAAAACCAACAAAGAGATAGAATGAAACAAATCCAGCTTAAGATGGCTTGAAAGGACTTCAGGAAATATTAGTCCAGCCTAGATGGTATCTGGGAAGCCAGTGGGAGGCTCTTAGCCAACACACAGGTCAGCAACCAATACCCTTTTGTCCTGGCTCAATAAGACAGTGGCATACCAGGCCAGTGATGGAAATTCCAGCCCCAGCTCAGAAGGCAAAATTGCCAGCCCCAGAAATCAGGCAACAATAAGTGATACTAGATCAGGTTACTTTAGTACTGAGCAAAGTCATCAAAAACCTGAGGCCCCAACACTCAAAGCCAGTAACCCCACCCAAGGCCCCCAGCACAAGAAGTCTGGGACAGCTCCCCTTTTATCTCAGGAGCAGAGCTCAATTTTAAAAGCTGAGAATAATAATAATAAAAAATTAGCAAGAAACACAGAAATCTACTATGGTGAAGGAGAAGATGAAAACATCAACTCAGAAGAGGACAAAATGCTTACATATGAAACCTCAAAATGGTATATAAATTGGTCTCAAGCCCAAAAAATCTTGAAAGAGCTCAAAAAGGATTTTAAAAGTCAAATAAAAAAGATAGAAGAAAAATTGCAAGAAGAAAGGATAGGTATGCAAAAGAGAATCAGCAGCTTGGAAAAGGAAGGACAAAAATTGAAGAAAAGAATTAAGAAAATACAATTGGCCAAATGAAAAAAAAAATCTACTGAAGAAAACAACTCCTTTAAAAGTAGAATTAACCAAATGGAAAAGGAGATACAAAAGCTAATTGAAGAAAATCATATCTTAAAAATTAGAATTGAGCAAATGGAAGCTAAAACTCTATGAGACATCAAGAATCAGTCAAACAAAATTAAAAGAATAAAAAAATAGAAGAAATTGTAAAGTACTTCATTAGAAAAATAGCCAGTCTGGAAAATAGATCCAGGAATGCTGATTTAAGAATTATTGGACTATCTGAAAGCCATGGTCAATAATAATAATAGGCCTGGATAACATCTTTTAAGAAATTATCAAGAAAACTGTCCTGATATCCTAGAACATGAGGATAAAAATAGTGATTTATGGATTACCTCCTTAAAGAGATCCCAAAATGAAACTCCAAGGAATATTATGGTCACATTCCAGAATTATCAGGTCAAGGAGAAAATACTGCAAGCAGCTAAAAAGAAGCAATTCAAATATAGAGGAGCCAAGAATTAACTGCCCAGCAAAACTAAGCATAATCTTTCAGGGGAAAAAATGGATATTCAATGAAACAGGGGACTTTCAATCATTTCTGATGAAAAGACCAGAATTAAACAGAAAATTCAGTCTTCAAATACAAGACTCAAGAGAAGCATAAAAAGGGGAAAAGAAAAAAAAAACTTTACATCTTTGCATGGGAAGATGATATTGTAACTCTTGAGAACTGTATATTAAGGCAAAAAAAGGACTATGTGTTGAGAGAAGATGTGGGTATAAGTTGATTTTGATGTAATGATATAAAAAAGAAAGGGTGGAAAAAATTGTACTGGGAGAAGAGGAAAGGGGAGGTAAAATGGGATAAATTACATCACATGAAGAAACACAAAAGACCTATTACAATGGAGGAAAAGAAGGGAGAGGGATGAGCATTGTTTGAACTTTACTCTCATCAAAATTGGCCCAAAGAAGGAATAACATACCCTCTCAGTTGGGTATAAAAGTTTATTTTGCCCTATAGGGAAGTAGAAGGAGAAAAAGGAAATTAATCTAATCCTAATGAATAAGTGGGTCGAGCAACAAGTCATAGAAACAACCAATAATTTCTTTTCTTCTTTTTTTTTTTCTTTTTGCTGAGGCAGTTGAGGTTAAGTGACTTGCCCAGGGTCATGCAGCTAGGGAACATTAAGTATCTGAGATCAAATTTGAACTCAGGTCTTCCTGACTTCAGGGCTGGTGCTCTATCCACTGCACCACCTAGCTGCCCCTAACAACCAATAATTTTATCAAAGAGAATGACAATAATGAGACAACAAACCAAAATTATGAGATGCAGTCAAAGCAATTCTTTGGGTTTGTGTATAGTCAGACCATTGATTTGTTAGATAAAAAAATTAAAAGGAATACAAAGTTAAAAAGAATAAAAAAGGATATATGTGAGAAAACAATTTCACCTCACCTATTTAAATAAGTTACTAGTGCCAAAAATGGGAAATGAATGGAGAAAAGAACCTTGAAACAGATTATGACAATTTCTTGCAAAAATTTAACCAATGTAAATAAGTTGCCATGATATGGTACCAAAAGAACCTGGAAATAACCTTGGACAGCTTTAGAAATATGGTGGTCAAGACAATGATGGTTAGGAATATAAACTAATTTTTACAATCTTATGTGAATATTATGAGCTATTTTGTCTCAAAGGAAAAGAGCAGCAGAAAGAAAAGCAAGTTTAAAGAAAGCTTGATAAGAAAGTTAACTAAACAAAATCATTTCAAGGACATTTGAAGAAGGTCAGCAAATAGATGAAAAATAGAAAAGATCTCCAAAGATTTTTTTTAAAACAATCTTTTTAACCATCAAGGAAAGTAGAATCCTTTGAACATCAGTCTCACACATTCCTGTTTGTATAGGTCAATGTGGTAATTTCATTAAATTCTAGAATATTTTAGAGTTTCCCAAATAGATCCAGGATTCAAGAATCCTATTTATGTACACTCAGGAAAACCCAAGTGAATTGATCAATCAGTAAGCAGTTCTTTTTTAATAGTATTTTATTTTCCCAATACATGCAAAGATAGTTTTCAACATTCACCTTTGCAAAATCTTGTGCTTCAAATTTTTCTCCCTCTCTCTCTTTCTCCCTTCTCAAGACAACAAGTAATCTGAAATAGGTTAAACATAAGCAATTCTTGCAAACATATTCCAATATACATCATGCTGGGCAAGAAAAATCAGATCAAAAGTGAAAAAAAAATGAAAAAGCAAACAACAAAAAAAAGGTGAAAATACTATACTTTGATCCACATTCAGTCTCCATAATTCTCTTTGTCTGGATGCAGATGGCACTCTCCATCACAACTGTATTGGCAATGCCTTAAATTACCTCATAGTTGAAAAGAACCATCAGAGTTGATCATCACATAATCTTATTGTTATTAGGTTCAATGTTATCTTGGTTCTGCTCTTTT
>JAJPUD010001478.1:209225-284225 GCA_023553655.1 Myrmecobius fasciatus | reverse complement strand
TTTTTTTCTTTTAGTAACCTTTTGAATATTCTATGCTTGCATCATTGTATACTATTGTCTCCAAAAAAGTGAAGTTGAGAATCACCTATAAGATACTGAAGAGGTGGGTGGTGGACATGAACTTTTTTGGTTTGGGTTTATAGGGGTTCAAGATTTTGGAATTAATGTTGTTTTGAAGAAGGGAAAATTGGAATATATTTTTGAAGAAGAGTATTAATGACATAAAGAGTTTTTGGAGAAACCTAGAAATGGATGGAGATGACACTAGATTCCTATGTGAAAGTTGGGCAGAGTGATCATTTTCATGTGGGACCTTGCATTAAGGATAGTGACAGTTTGGATGGACCTTTAGTATTGAACAGGTAATGATACCTTAGAACAAAGAAAAATCCTGGATATAAATTCTATAATGAAAATAGAACTGAGAGGACTTCTAGGAAAACAGATATTTATGGAAAACTATAGATGGGTTCCATTGATATTCAGGAAAATGAACATTCTAACTAGGCAAGTAATAGGCTGAGTTGCCAAAATGGTCTTCCAGCCCTGAGATCTTAGCTTTGATGGTGTATAACTCTTAGCTTAGTAGTGGTTAAAAAAAAAAATATATATATATCAGCTTTACAACACAAAATAAGATTATGAAAACTCATTCATATAACATTTTGAAGATTAAAAAGCACTTTTGTTCTAATAACCTTAGTGACAGTTATTTCATACTCTTATTTTGAATTTTACAGATGAGGAAATTGAAGCTCTTGTGACTTGACTAAAGTTATTCAGAGCCAGTATTCAAATGTAAATCATCTGTTCCCCACCCCAGCATTCTTTCTATTATACCATATTGCCCCTACATGTGTTCTAAGACACAGACCTTCTATCCATAGGAGGACTCTTTTCCCCATAAAGGAATGTACTACAACCCATAACTCTTCTGGAACTTTAAAGAAAAAAAAAATGCACAATAAATCAATTAAGTTAAATGAATTGACAGGAATTAATTTTCTAATACATTTAGAATCTGTGAATGGATGTGATCTTTACTGATGGAGGTACTCCATCCATTGATATAGAATGCAATGCAATTATTTCTTCTGTTCATTCATGTTCTCTGATAAATCTGTTGGAGATCTACCTAATGCATTATAGACCCTTAAACAATGTGGGTTTTGGTGTAACACTGGGTTTGTTGATATATCTGTTAATCAGGTCACATGACTAGCTCACTTCTTTTTCTTGTCTTTTTATATTTCCTTGTCTGCAGATCATCATTGTTATATTCTATACTCTACTTTCACTCTCAGTGAGTCTTTTCTACTATCCTTTGGGTCACCTAGAATTTCAGTTCTATGGAGACTGTGGTATTCCACAATACTTAGCCATACATCATTGTGGGCAAGATTCTGCTTTCATAAAAATGAATTTTTGTGACAAGGAATAACATGAAATCACTTACAGTATTGTGCAATTTCCCAATACAGTCAAGTCCCCTTGGCTTTTCATTCATCTTCCATTGGGACCCTAAAAAGGGCATCTTCTAGGATACTGGCAAACACTTCTGATGACATCTCCCTGTTTTATGAGCCACTTAATGTTGATAATTAGGAAATTACTAAGTGATTTTTATTCTTATCATTCAGTTCATCAAGGAAGCTTTCATAATTTTAATGTATGGATGAGGGACACCTTGTTGGAGGAAATCCTTTAAGGCTTTTTAATTCTACTGAATCATTATTATTATTATTACTATTATTATTAATTTTTGGCAATTAACACACACTGGATCTCATATCATCTCTGCTATTCACTCAATTATGTGACTGTTAAAAAACATTCTGCTGTAGAAAAACATCTGATATATTCTTAGTTTAATCTCATATATATTTTGTAACAATAGAAATAAAGGGGTGTGTATGTATAATTCAGTTAGTTGATAAACATTTAAGTGTTTATTATGTGATAAGCATTGTGCTAAATGCTGGGGTGGCAAAAGATAGATAGTCCCTACTAAATGCTGGCGTATCAAAAAATAGATACCTTTCCTTGAAGAGCTCACAGTCTAATGGAGGAAGTAACAAGTAAATATTTACAAATATGTATGTATGTATATGCAAAATAGGAAATAACAGAGCAAATGCACTAGAATTTAAAGGGGATGGGGAAAACTTACTGCAGAAGGTCAGATTTTAGCTAAGACTTGAAGGAAGCTAGTGAAGATAGCAGACAGAGATGAGGAGGGAAAGCATTTTGGGTAGAGGTAAGTCAATGAAAATCCCCAGAACTTAGAGATAAGATTGTCTTATTCATGGAAGAACAAGGAAGTCTGTATTAGCAGATGGTAATGCATGGGGAAAAGGATAAAGCATGAGAAAATTGGAAAGGTTGGAGGAGATGGGCTAGGTTATGAAGGGCTTTGAATGGCAGAGGATTTTGCATTTGATTATGGAAGCAACAGGGAATCACTGAAGTTTACTGAGGAGATAGATGACATAGTTGGATCTGTGCTTTAGGAAAGTCACCTTGGTGGCTTAATGGAGAATGTTTTGGAGTAGGGAGAGATTTAATAAAGGTACTTACCAGCAGGTTATTGCAATAGCCCATAAATGAGGTGATGAGAGCTTATACCACAGTGGTTATAACAGAGTAAAGAAGGGGGCATATTCAAGAAATGGTGCTGAGGTGAAATTGACAAACCTTAGCAATAAATTGACTATAGAGTAAGCAAAAGTGAGGAACTGAGGATGACATCTATGTGGCAAACCTTTTGTTTGCAAAGATCATAATAGGGAAGTTGGGAGAAAGGGAAGTTTAGGGGAAAAGATAATGAGTACAGTTTTGAACATGTTGAGTTTAACATGCCTACTGGATATCAAGTTCAAGATATTGTAAAGAGTTGGAAATGTGGATCTGGAGATCAGCAGACAGGTTTAGGGAAAAATATGAAGATTTGAGAATCATCAAGATAGAGATAATTTCATGGGAGGTGTTGAGATAACCAAATGAAATAGTATAGAAGGAAGAGAGTTTAGAACAGGTACTCATGGTTAATGGAAATGACCTAAATGGGACTCCAACAAGGGAGATTGAGATGTGGTCTATTAGGTATGATCAGAATCAGGAGAGAGTGGTGTTTTGAAAACCTAGATATAAGAGAGTGTAAAGGAGAAAAGGGCAATTAACAGTGTCAAAGATTGCAGAGACGTCAAGGAGAATAAATATTGAGAAAAAGCCGTAAGATTTGGCAATTAGAAAATCATTAAAATTTGGGTGTAAGCAGTTTCAGTAGAATGATGAGGATAGAAACTAGATTCTAAGGAGTTAAAAAAGAATGAGGAAAGAGGAAGTACCTATTACAAACAGCCTTTTCAAGGAGTTTTGTCACAAAAAGCAAAAGAGATATAGAATGATAGAGGGGATGGGAAGATCAAATGAAGGTTTTTTCCAAGATGGATGAGGCACTGTGATATTTTTAGCTACTAGAGAAGTAGCCAGTAGGCAGGGAGAGATTGATTGAGTGGGAATGACAGATATGGCAATGTGGTGGAGATGGGATGTAATGAGCTCGCTTGTGAAGGGGGATTTGCCTTGGCAAGACTAGAGTGACACCCTCCTTGTGAGATGGGGTAAAGGAGAAGATCGTAGCAGAAGGAATCTGAGTGATATGAGATAAAGAAGAGAGAGAACTTGGCAAATAGCCTAATTTTTTTTCTGTAAGATATGACACAAGGTTCTTAGTTGAAGCTGGGGGGCAGAGCCATGGATAAGTTTGAGGAGGGATGAAAAGATTTGGAAGCTCTCTTGAGAATGGGATATAGTGAGTAAGGGAAGAATAGAAGGATTGCCTACCAGCAATGAGGGCCCAGTATGGGTTTTACAAACCTTAAAATCACATATAAATGTGACTTCAGGAATGAAGGACAATCAGCAACAGATGAAACTGAGACAGACAAGGTTAAGCGACTTGCTCAGAATCAGATAACTAGTATGTATCTGAGGCCATATTTGAACTTAGGTCTTCCTGAAGTAAGGCCCACTGCCCTATCCACTGTGTCACATAGTTGTCCTATAGTTAGAGAAGCTGGATTCAAATCTTATCTCTGACTCTATTATGTGATCTGAGGAAAGTAGCCTAGCCTTGCCTAGACAGTTTCCTTATCAGAAAAATGATTGAATCATGGCCTCTGAAGTCCCTTTTCTAATCCAATTTGAAACAGTTTTTTTTTCAAGAAAAATAAGATAAAATAAACTTAAATATGAGCTAGTTTTAGAGGACCATACCTCAACCATAATACTTTTTTAAAAATTTTTTCCCCCTGAGGCAATTGGGGTTAAGTGACTTGCCCAGGGTCACACAGCTACTCAGGTCTTCTTGACTTCAGGGCCAGCACTCTATCCACTGCACCATCTAGCTGCCCCTCATAACACTTTTATTTCAAGAAAATGAAGAATTTGGTGAACAGGGAGCTGGAATTGGAATGGATTTTCTCCATTTGTAAGTCACTGGGATTTCATGATAGTTTTAAATGTCCAAACCAAATGGTATTATGAAATAGGTGTTGTTGACCATAGACTATCAATGCCATTAAAAGCCTACTTCATAATCAATAACTAGACCAAATTCTGTGATTTCAGACAGAGCATTTGTAGGAGTGATGGACTGGGATAAGCTCAGGATCTAGAGTCAAAGAATTTGGGTTGGAATTTTGGGTCTACCAGCCCTTCCTCACTTAATCCAGTTCACTTGCATGTCATGGTATCACCTCTATGATGTCCTCTTCAAAAATGAAGGACAAACCACCATGACCATTTACTGTGTGACTCTGGACCAATTATTCAGTTTTTGGGAGCTTCTATTTCCTCAATTATAAAATAAAAGGCCTGGACAAAATGATCTCTTGAGACCCTTTCACATCTAATTCTGTGATCCTAAATTACCTTAGCAGCAGAAGGCAAATTAAAAACAGACGTTGTTACCCACAAAGACTTTATGAGTTTAGTGTACTCCTTTTTAGCCAAGAAATAGTCCATCCATTTTTTACAATGACTAGTAAAAAAAATTTCTCTCATGCACAGAGAAACTTCAATATCATATAAAACTTATATTCATATTTGATTCAGGTATGGAGTCATAAAAATTTGGCTCTGATTCCTGACCCTTGATTCCTAAAGTACACATTCTAGCAAATTGTACCAAACTGGATAAGGATAAAGTGATAACCTGTTTGCTGTCAGAGCACCAATCTGTTATAAGGTTAGCCACCAGATGATTTTTTTTGATAATGGCAGCCCTTGAATTAGTTATCATTAAATTGTTTCAGTCATGCCCAAATCTTTGTGATCTCATTTGGAGCTTTCTTGGCAAAGACACTGTAATTATTTGACATTTCCTTCTCCATTTCATTTTACAGATGAGAAAACTGAGGCAAACAGGGTTAAGTGACTTGCTCAGGATCATATAGTTAGTAAATTTCTGAGGCCAGATTTGAGTTCAGATCCTCCTAACTTCATGGCCAATGCATAATTCAATGTGCCACCCAGCTGCCCCTTTGAACTAGACACAGGTACAAAATGGTCTTCTGTTCTGTGTAACTTTCTTCCATTTTTGCAGCTAAAAGGAGGCAGAGGGTGCTAAAAATTGGATTTTAGGTTAACTGCAAAGATTACTTTAATCACTGGCAATCAATATGTAATTTCTGTCTAATAGTCAATGAATTGCCATGCCTCTAGAATTGAATTATATATATATATATATATATATATATATATATATATATATATATATAAGCAATCTCAACATAAGGGGAACCAGAAAACAAAGTTACAAGCTGGGGAGCAGAACCATGGGAAGTTTGAGGAGGGATGAAAAGGCTTGGAAACTCTCTTGAAGTGGGATATAATTGAAAGTTTGTTGTCTATGGTTTTTCCTTGAAAAGTCACATAAAGTATACAAGAATTATCAGGAACCACAATAAAAGATCAGAGATCCTGGAATCATATCTATCAGCAATCAAAAGAAGCAGGCTTGTGGCCAAAATTATCATATTTAACAAAATTATCCATTAATATTGAATGAGAAAAAATGGACATTCAATACAGATTTTCAGGACTTTCTATCAAACAAACCTGAAAATAAAAATTTAATATATAAGAGCCAATATCAAAGATCAATTTCAAGGAGCTTAACATGGACAAATTGTTTATGTTTTTTACATGGGAAATGTATATCATATATTTAAGATTGACATGAGCAATAGGGTAGCTCAAAAGAAAGATTGGGGCAGAGTTAAGGTAAAAATAGTAATTAAGTTATACAAATGAGGTTCAGAGGAAGAACAGACACAGAAGCATTAGAGAGTATAGGAGAGCTCATAGTTCTGAAAACCTACTCACATCAGGAATGACTTAAATAGGCAACACTACGAGTATACCATGAAGAGTATAGCACCCTCCAAAATCTATAAAGAAATAAGGGTGGAGGGATGGGTGAAGGGAGAAGGAAAGGGTGAGGGAAGAAGACAAGGGAGAGATCCATGGGTGGGGGAAGATTAAATAATAGCAAGGTAAGTTAAGAGACAGAATCAAAGCAAAGAATTAAGAGGGATAGCAAAGATATATGTGTGTGTGTAAGGAGGGTGAAAATGGTATGTGTATGTGTGTGTGTGTGTGTGTGCATGTCTGTGTGTGTGTGTGTGTGTATCTCTATATATCTATATATGTATATATAAATATATCCTTGCTTAACCTATTTGGGAGAGGTAGGGGTTGGGGGAGGAGTGGAATGAAAGGGAAAAAAAAAGGATAAAGTAAAGAAGACTCATAGCAGAGAACATAAGGACAGCATACAAGGAAGTAAAGAAAAGATGGACACTCATGAATATAATTTTTTCTATTATATATGCTTTCTTGAAGTGGTAATTTATTATTATATATTTTGAATCCTCCCTGATATTCTGGCTACACACACGACAATGTTCTGTTCTGTTCTATTTTATTTTGCTTTGTATTCTTTTTCTATTTTTTTTAAAAATAAAATAAAAACATTTTTAAAAAGGAGTTTGTGGGGGTTAGTTTCAGTCTGTGCTAAAAAGGTAATCAGATGAATCCTTTTATGCTTTTTTTCATTTTTTCTTTTGTTTAGCTTGCTTTGCAGTGTTATGATGAATAAAAAACCATTAATAAAATGATGACAGACTATATGCCAGTATCCATGGAGGAGAAAAGATAGAATAACTATGTAAGGAACACAATTATTACATGAAATAGGGGATTTCAAATGAGTCACATCTTGCATAAATTGGGTCTTGAAGGTTCCTTCTTGTTTATTGATGCTGGCCTGGGTGCAAAATTTGTGGATTTAACTCCCAGATTCTCAGGATCTTGGTGACTGTGCTCTCTCTTTTGAAGTTCACAATTTTTTTTTTCACCTAAAGCTAAAAGGCAAATACAAAGGCCAAGACTTTATTTCCAAAATATTGGTTAGCCACAGAAGAAGAGGACCAGAGAAGCTTGACCATATGCTGTCACCTGGGAAAAAGTCACATGGAGAGAAGTCAAACCAGAATTGCTATACTTGGCTAGTGCATTTTAAATGCATCACCAGTCAAGTGAAAAATATTCTCCTTAGCACATGGTTAGCAGACTAAAACCAGTTACAGAATGTCTACACACATTCCGAAGTGCCTTCAAGGAACTTCCATTAACCATCATCATATTGACTCTTGGAGGCAAGCTCCTAGTCTCTTTCATAGGAAGAGTTGCATCAGTATCACTGGGCATGATTGTAAGGACTGGGTAAGCCAGTTTTCCCTTTGTTCACTACTTTTAATTGTGTCCAACTCTTCATGGCTCCATTTAGGGTTTTCTTGGCAGGGATAATAGAGTTTTACCATTTCTTTTTTTCAATTTATTTTACAAATAAAACAAAAAACAAACAAACAAAAAAAAAACCTAGGCAAACAGGATTAAATAACTTGCTCAGTGTCACACAGCTAGTAAATGCTTGGGGTCAAATTTGAATTCAGGAAAGTAAACCTTACTCCAAGTGCAGCACTATATCCGCTGTGCCACCTAGTAGTTTTAGTTCTCCATTACGCTTGGAATATTGTAGAGTCATAAAGCAGGAAACTTAGATATTTAGCACCTCCATTTACATTAAAAAAAAAAATCGGAGAGAGTTAAAGTCATGTCTAAACATTACCAGATCCTCCCAGTTGTTCCTACCTTTCCCTCAAATTACCCTCTATTTACTTACATATGCACATTAAAAAAAAAAAAAAAAAAATCTCTCCAGCTCCTTAAGCACAATGACTATGCTTCACAAAGAGGACATATTTAACAAATATTTCTTGACTTTAGCTAGACTTTTGAAGATGGGTAAAAATATTCAGCATACCAAGAAAGGTCACCATGAAACACTAATCTTTTATCATCCTCTCTGCATTAAATTTTGTAAATATACTCAACCAATTTTGTCCTTCACTGCCGTGTTTTTTTTCTTTTTCTTTTTTAATTAAAAGCTTTTTATTTATAAAACATGAGTGATTTTTCTACATTGACCTTTGCAAAAACTTTTTTTTCCAACCTTTTCCCCTCCTTCCCCCCACCCCCCACCCCTAGATGACAGGTAATCTAATACATGCTAAATATGATAAATTATATGACAAATCCAATATATGTATACATATCTATACAGTTATCTTACTGCACAAGAAACATCAGATCTAGAAAGAGAAGAAAAAAACAACCTAAGAAGGAAAACAAAATGCATGGAAATATTCACAGAAAGTGTTAAAATGCTGTGTTGTGGTCCACACTCAGTTCCCACAGGCTTCTCTCTGGATGTATATGACTATCTTCATCGCTGAACAATAGGAACTGGTTTGAATCACATCATTGTTGAAGAGAACCATGTCCATCAGAATTGATTATCGTATGGTCTTGTTACTGTGTATAATGCTCTACTGGTTCTGCTGATTGCACTCAGCATCAGTTTAAGCAAGTCTCTCCAGGCCTCTCTCTGAAATCATCCTGCTGGCCGTTTCTTACCGAACAATAATATTCCATAACATTCATATACCATAATTTATTCAGCCATTCTCCAATTGATGGCCATCCTTTCGATTTCCAGTTTCTTGCCACTACAAAAAGGGCTGCCACAAACATTTTTGCACATGTGGGTCCCTTTCCCTCTTTTAAAATCTCTTTGGGATACAAGCCCAATAGAAACACTGCTGGGTCAAATGGTATGCACAGTTTGATAGCTTTTTGAGCATAGTTCCAAATTACTCTCCAGAATGGCTGTATCCGTTCACAGTTCCACCAACAATGTATTAGTGTCCCAGTTTTCCCACATTCCCTCCAACATTCATCATTATCTTTTCCTGTCATTTTAGCCAATCTGACAGGTGTGTAGTGGTATCTCAGAGTTGTCTTAATTTGCATTTCTTTGATCAATAGTGATTTGGAGCACCTTTTCATGTGACTAGAAATAGTTTCAATTTCTTTGTCTGAAAATTGTCTGTTCATATCTTTTGACCATTTATCAATTGGAGAATGGCTTGAATTCTTATATATTTGAGTCAATCTCTATATATTTTAGAAATGAGGCCTTTATCAGAACCTTTGAATGTAAAAATATTTTCCCAGTTTACTGCTACCCTTCTAATCTTGTCTGCATTCATTTTGTTTGTACAAAAACTTTTTAATTTGATATAGTCAAACTTATCTATTTTGTGATTAATGGTGATCTCTAGTTCTTCTTTGGTCACAAATTCCTTCCCCCTCCACAGGTCTGAGAGGTAAACCATCCTACATTGTTCTAATTTGTTTATAATATCATTCTTTATGCGTAGATCATGAATCCATTTTGACCTTATCTTGGTATATGGTGTTAGGTGTGGGTCAATGCCTAATTTCTTCCATACTAGTTTCCAATTATCCCAGCAGTTTTTGTCAAATAGTGAGTTTTTATCCCCAAAACTGGGGTCTTTGGGTTTATCAAACACTAGATTACTATTGTCATTGAGTATTTTGTCCTGTGAACCTAACCTATTCCACTGATCCACTACTCTATTTCTTATCCAGTACCAAATGGTTTTGGTGACCACTGCTTTATAATATAGTTTTAGATCTGGTACAGGTAGGCCACCCTCATTTGCATTTTTTTTTCATTAATTCCCTTGAAATTCTTGACCTTTTGCTTTTCCAGATGAATTTTGTTGTTATTTTTTCTAGGTCAGTTAAATAATTTCTTGGGAGTTTGATTGGTATAGCACTAAATAAATAGATTAGTTTAGGTAGTATTGCCATCTTTATTATATTCGCTTGACCTATCCAAGAGCACTTGATATTTTTCCAATTGTTTAGATTTGACTATTTGTGTGGAGAGTGTTTTGTAGTTTTGCTCATATAGATCCTGACTTTCCCTTGGCAGATATATTCCCAAATATTTTATACTATCGATAATTATTTTGAATGGAATTTCTCTTTGTATCTCTTGCTCTTGCATTTTGTTGGTGATGTATAAAAATGCTGATGATTTATGTGGATTTATTCTGTATCCTGCAACTTTGCTAAAGTTGTGGATTAATTCTAATAGTTTTTTAGTTGATTCTCTAGGGTTCTCTAAGTAGACCATCATATCATCTGCAAAGAGTGATAATTTGGTTTCCTCTACTCTACTCTAATTCCTTTAATCTCTTTTTCTTGTCTTATTGCCAAAGCTAGCATTTCTAATACAATATTGAATAGTAATGGTGATAGTGGGCAACCTTGTTTCACCCCTGATCTTATTGGGAATGGTTCCAGTTTATCACCATTACATATGATGCTAGCTGATGGTTTTTTTTTTTTTTTTTTTAGCTGCCGGTTTTAAATAGATGCTACTGACTATTTTAAGGAAAAGTCCATTAATTCCTATACTCTCTAGTGTTTTTAATAGGAATGGATGTTGGATTTTATCAAATGCTTTTTCTGCATCTATTGAGATTATCATATGTTTTTTGTTAATTTGGTTATTGATATAGTCAATTATGTTAATAGTTTTCCTAATATTGAACCATCCCTGCATTCCTGGTATAAATCCTACTTGGTCATGGTGTATTATTCTGGGAATGATTTTCTGTAATCTCTTTGCTAATATTTTATTTAAGATTTTTGCATCAATATTCATTAGGGAGATTGGTCTATAATTTTCTTTCTCTGTTTTTGTTTTACCTGGTTAAGGTATCAGTATCATGTCTGTATCATAAAAGGAGTTTGGTAGGAGTCCTTCATTCCCTATTTTTTCGAATAGTTTATATAATATTGGAGTTAATTGTTCTTTAAATGTTTGGTAGAATTCACATGTAAATCCATCTGGTCCTGGGGATTTTTTCTTAGGGAGTTGATTAATGACTTGTTCTATTTCTTTTTCTAAAATGGGACTATTTAAGTAATTTATTTCCTCTTCTGTTAATCTGGGCAATCTATATTTTTGTAGATATTCCTCCATTTCACTTAGGTTATCAAATTTATTGGCATAAAGTTGGGCAAAGTAACTCCTGATTATTGCTCTAATTTCCTCTTCATTGGTGGAAAGTTCTCCCTTTTCATTTTTGAGACTAACAATTTGATTTTCCTCTTTCTTTTTTCTAATCAAATTAACTAGAGGTTTATCTATTTTGTTGGTTTTTTCATAAAACCAACTTTTAGTTTTATTTATTAATTCAATAGATTTTTTACTTTCAATTTTATTAATCTCTCTTTTTATTTTTAGGATTTCAAGTTTGGTATTTGATTGGGGTGCCATGTGTTTTCTTATTGTTCTTTAAATTTAAGTGTTTGTTGGCTGAAATAGCCTCTGGCTTCTTTTAACTTCTTTACTACAATATCTATAAAATAGGAAAAAATTGGAGGAGGGGAGCAGAAAACAAGTCTGCCAATTACCTCCGTCCAATTCCAGTCTCCTATTATCAGGGGGTTTAGGCAAACTTCACAGTTTGATTGTGTATTACTCTGATCCATCATCTAATACAACTTAGACTATAAACCATGGCAGGTAATCTACATTGTATTGATGGGAAGAATTTAGCCACATTCATGCTCTATCATTTGCAGTTTTATCCTCCATCTCTTATTAGAACTCAAATTCCATTGTTGTGATTCTGGCTCTGATTACTGGGGAAATTAAAAAAATGCTAAGTGAAAAATGACACCTTCACAGGTTTACCAGTAGGATAGTCACTCCATCTCTAAGAAGGTGACATTTAACTCCATCAAAAGTACATTTTAACTTCATGTAGAAGCACAGTGTTCAGGATTAGGGTGCTGATAATCCTACTGTGTTTTGCCTTTGCCAGACCACATTGGAAGTATTAGGGACTACACATATTAAATAGCAAAATGAAAAAAACTATATAAGTGTGCAGGGAAGGTCAACCAGATGGTTGGGGCCTTGGACTTATCATATAGAAAGATCAATTAAAAGAACTGGGGATAGTCAACCCAGAGAAGATGATTTAGGGGAAGTATATGGACTTTTCCCAAATATTTTAAGTGTTGTTACATGGACAAGAAATCAGATTTGCTCTGCTTGGCCTCAGAAAGATGAATTTCTTTAAGAGCTATGGGTACAGGGGGCAGCTAAGTGGTGCAGTGGATAGAGCACCAGCCCTGAAGTCAGGAACACCTGAATTCAAATCTGGCCTCAAACACTTAATATGTCCTAGTTGTGTGACTTTGGATAAGTCACAACCCCAATTGCCTCAGGAAAAAAAAAAAAGAACTATGGTACAAGATATAAAGGGGAAAATTTGGAAAAACTTCTTTTACAATGTTCTCTCATAGTAAAATTGGCTATCCTAAATGGCAGCGGATTCCCTCTTATTAGCGATATTTCAGTAAAAGCTAAAAAATCTTCTTGGATTATGTCTTACAAGAAACCCTTATTCAGGAATGAGTAGAACTAGATGATCTTTGAGTTCCTTTCCAACTCAGATATTCTGTGATTCTTCCACCAAGTTCCTTAGCAGAGGGTAGTAGTGATAATAAATCCATCATATTTGAACTCTACTATCAAGAGACTGGAACCTCACAGGACTGAAAAGGGTAAAGGATTCTATATGCTGCCATTCATCCAGGAAGATTTTCTACACAACTGTCATCCTGATGTGATCACTGAGAAGTACAATTTCTGAGTGCAGTCAGTTCTTAAGGACCTCAGAATGTAAAATAGTGCTATTAGACCTGGAAAAGTGATAGAGGCTATTTGGGCCTGGATGTGAAATGTTCTAATAGGAGTTAGTCATTGTTATAATTTGAGTGTTTAAATGTAAGAGCAATGAGTAAATGAGTATAAGGAGGAGCAATGGTATACTACAGCATGGGCCTTGAGTCTCTTTCCCTTGTATTATGATCATAAATATAGTAGGACTATGTTTAAGGTTGTTTGTATTGATCAGGGTTTGTAGTTTTGTACTCCTGGTACCAGGGTATCAGAGAAAGCAGGCATGAGAATAATTAGATCATTTTCCACCAATTTTATCTGAATCATGGCTTACATCTGAGCTTGTCTCCAGTCCTGTACTTTAAAAGTGGTGCTTTGGGCATTAGGTAACTAAATATCTATTATCTTAGTATTATATGAGAATATAGCAATTGGCATTTATGGAGATCAAGTAACATTGGCCAAATACATTATGTGCGGAAAGGTAAAACAATTTTAAAGTCACCATGGAATTTATTTTTCAAGATATTTAAAAGAAATTATAAAAGAATGGAAAAAAAATCAAAGATTTGGCTCAATTAAAAAAAAAGACAACTGTATATGACAGAAACTGGGTATTGATCATTATCTCATACAATATACCAAGATAAAGTCAAAAGGGATAGATGATTTAGTATATATAAAGAGTGATACCATAAACAAATTAGGGGAGCATGGAATAGTTAATATGTTATAAATGTGGATAAGGGAAGAATTTAGGACCAAACAAGAGACAGAGAGCATTACAAAGGTATAAAATGTATAATTTTGATAATATTAAATTTAAAAGTTTTTGCACAAACAAAACCAATGCAACCAAGACTAGAAGGAAAGCAGAAATCTAGAAAAATTTTTACAGAAAGTATTTCTGATAAAGACCTCATTTCTCAAATACACAGAAAACCAAATCAAATTTATAAGAATGAAAGTCATCTTCCATTGGGTAAATGGTCAAGGGACATGAACAAGCAGTTTTCAGAAGAAGAATTCAAAGCTATCTATAATAGTTACATGAAAAATGCTCTAATTCACTATTGATTAGAAAAAGGCAAATTAAAACAACTCTGAAATACTATCTCATATCTATCAGAAATGACAAATGCTGAAGGGATGAGGGGGAAAAGGTTCACTAATGACTTGTTGAAGGAGTTGTGAACTGGTCCAATTGTTTTGGAGAATAATTAGGAGCTATGCCCAAAGGGCTATAAAACCATACACTTTGACTTAGCAATGTCATTACTAAGTCTGTACATCAAAGAGATTAAAAAAAAAAGAAAATGACATATATGTACAAAAATATTTATAGCAGATCTTTTTCTGATGACAAAGAATTAGAAGTCAAGGGGATAGTCATCAATTGGAGAATGGCTTAACAAATTGTCTTATATGATTATGATGTAACACCATTGTACTATAAGAAAATGATGAGCAGAATGATTTCAGAAAAACTTGGGAAGACTTATATGAACTAAGTGAAGTGAAGTGAGTAGAATCAGATCATTTTATATAGTGACAGCAAAATTGTAAAATTGTAAATGACTTAGCTACTCTGTATCAATATAATGATCCAAGACAATTTGGAAAGACTCATGACAAAAATTACTATCCACTTCTAGAGAGAGAATTGTTGAACTCTGAGTACAAATTGAAGCATAATTTTCTCACTTAATTTTTTTTTGCCTTTTTTTGTAACATGGCTAATAAAGGAAATGTTTTGTTTGATTTCACATGTATAGTGGGTATTACATGGTTTCCCTTTTCAGTAGATTGGGAAATGAAGGGAGGAAGGGAAATGTTGGCTACTGTTATTATTATTATTCAGTTCTTTCAGGACCATGGAATTTATAGTTCATAAGGTCCTAGGAACCTAGAAACGTACATTTAGATTTGGATGAGCCCTTATAAATATCTTGTTTAATTCCTTCATTTCAGAGATAGGGAAATTGAGGTCCAGTGAAGTTGAATGGTTTGCCCAAGCATCATACAAATAGTAAAAAGAAGAAAGTTTGAAACTCAGATCCTCTGACTATGAATATACTACTTTCCACTATACCTGCTGCTTTGCCTCTATTTTGGCTAGCATTAAGTGGTTGCCTCAGTTCATTGAGCTTTATTTTATCCTGACACTTTTCTTAAAAGATTATGATTCTTATAGGATTATGCTTCTCTTTTATATAAATCAGTAGCTGTCTTGATTTTATTTTCAATACATACCTTTTTTGAAAATAGTCTTTTATTTTCAAAATATATGCATAGATAGTTTTCATCATTTATCCTTGCAAGACCTTGTGTTTCAAATTTTTCTCCTTCTTTCCCCCCCCCCACTCCCTCCCTAGACAGCAAGTAATCTGATAAATGTTAAACATGTGCAATTCTTCTATATATATTTCACATTTATTAAGCTACACAAGAAAAATCAGATTATGGACATGGCTCTCTTCAACAATGATATGTTTCAAACCACCTCCAATTGTTCACTGAAGAAAGCCATATACACCCAGAGAGAGGGATGCGAGATGTGGACCACAACGTAACATTCTCATACTCCTTGATTGATGTTTGCTTACATTGTGTTTCCTTTATCTGATATATCATTTGTGTAGATAAGATTTTTCTTGCACAACAATGATAAGTTTGGAAATATGTATACATATATTCGATTTGCCAATATTTTAACATAATTAACATGTAGTGGATATCCTGCCATCTAGGGGAGGGGTGGGGAAGTTGGGGGGAAAAATTTGTAACGGAAAGCTGTGTAAGGGTTATTGTTGAAGAATAACCCACACATATGTTATGCAAATAAAATAAAATTAAAAAAAGAAAGAAAGAAAGAAAGAAAGAAAGAAAGAAAGAAAGAAAGAAAGAAAGAAAGAAAGAAAGAAAGAAAGAAAAATCAGATTAAAAAGGGAAAAAATGAGAAAGAAAAAAAAGCAAGCACACCATAACAACAAAAATAGTAAAAATACTATGCTGTGATCCACATTCAATTCCCATAGACCTCTCTCTGGGTGCAGATGGATTTTTCCATCACAAGTCTATTGAAACTGCCCTGAATCACTTCATTGTTATAAAGAGTCATGTCCATCAGAGTTGACCATCAATAATCTTGCTGTTGCTTGTGTACAATGTTCTCTTGGTTCTACTCCATTTAGCTGCAGTTTATTATATAAGTCTCTCCAGACTTTCTGAAATCATCTAGCTGATTGTTTCTTATAGAACAATAATATTATTCAACCATTCCCCAACTGATGGACATCCAGTTTCCAGTTCCTTGCCACCACACGCAAAAAAAAGCTGCTACAAACATTTTTGGCACATGTGAGTCTCTTTCCCTTTTTAGTGATCTCTTTGGGATACAGACCCAATAGAGGCACTGCACCCAAGAGAGCACACACTTCCCCCCCTCCCCCAGTCATACACTGCACCCTTTGGACATAGTTCCAAGTTGCTCTCCAGGATGGTTGGAACAGTTTACAACTCCACCAACAATGTATTAGTAAGATATACTTTTTAAAAGTCTAAATGGGTTGATCAATTTATCATTCATATCAGCAGTCTCTTCAGTCCCTCCTTTTCTTCTTCATAATTATTGGTATTTATGTCATCAGAATTTTATTCTAGAGTATGTCCAATAATTTGAGCTAACTGCCTTTGTAGAATTTTAGGTTGTTGGATTCTGTCATTTTTCTTAACAAATTTAAAATTCATCCCCACAAATCAGGATTCACCTCAAATTCTCTCTATCCTGCCTCTCTTTTGTAAAAAAAATTTTTTTCTTTACAATTGACTGAGAGATGTAGCAAATAAGATCTTCCCATGCCTACTGCTTAGGGGTTCTTTAAAAAAAAAGACTTCAATAAACATTGATTCAATCAAACAAAATGCAGCTTGAAGGTTCTTTTAAGCAAACATAAAAATTATATAAGACTCTATGACAGATTTAACTAGAGAGACAACTTTATCCTATAAACCACTGAGTATTGATACCATGTCATCTATAAAGTGAGGAGATATGTTCACTTAAGGTATTCTCCAGTGGCATGGAAAATATCTTGCCCAAGTTAAAACAAAAAAAGATTTCCTATTCGTGGTAAGATTGTCTAAATATTCCTATTCACTGTTGACAAAGAATTATATAAATGAAATTTATTATTGCTAATTACTTTAAATCCCAGATTATTACAAAGCCTACTCAGTGAAATCTAGGACAATGTCAAAGAGATTGATATAAAAAGTCACATTGGCAGATAATACCCAAACTGTAACAAGTAGCTGAATGGACTTCTCCATCTATGTATGTGTGTATGTATATATGTGTCAGTCTATGTATCCATCTATATATCTATGCATCTATCTATATACTAAGTATCTATTTCTGTCTATGTATCCATCTATGTATCTATGCATCTATCTATATACTAAGTAGCTATTTCTGTCTGTCAATCTATTTATGTACCTATTTATTTCTTAGATAGTTTCTATCCTCAGATTTGAATAAGTGGGAGAAATCATATTGGATAAGAAATCTCATAGTAATTTCAATTATTTCAAAGAACTCATTTCCTTAAAAATCTGTCTAAATCTTATCAATATATTATTCTCTTAATTCTATAGAAGTACAAATTGCAGAACATCATGATTTCTGAAGAAACAAAAATAACTCCAAAAATTATAGGAACATGTTTAGTGGATGTTCTTGCTGTGAATTACCAAAGATTGGTAGTCTCCTTTACTACAATACTTTTCAATGCCATTTATCTCATATGCTATTTTTATTACTCATTTGATTATTTATGATCACATTTGGGGTTTTCTTGGCAAAGATATTGGAGTGTTTTCCATTTCCTTCTCCAGCTCCTTTTACAGATGAGGAAAATGAGGCAAAGAGAATAATGGGACTTGCCCAGGATCACACAGCCAATAAGTATTCTGATATTAGATTTGAACTCAAGAAAAGGAGTCTTCCTGACTCCAGGCCCAGCACTCTATCCACTGTTTTGCCTAGCTGCCCTTCATCTCTTGTACCTGAGTCCAGTCATTTGAGTATACCAGTCAACTGGCATATCTTTTGCTCTATGGCTGGCACACTCTCATTTTCTATTCTTTTTATTCCTATGACCAGTGCTATCACTTACCCAAAGGACCATCCTATTATCCTTCAACTTCTCCCCATCTCTTTCCTATAGAGCCCTTACCCTCTTCATATTTGTCTTTCTATTATGTTTTTGGAGTTTCCACCTAATTGTTAAAATATTTCCTTCCATCCTGATGTTCTTTTTCTAAACTGTCACTCAAGGAAATATGTATTCTTTTGAACAGACTTCATCATATGATACCCTCTCCAGTGTGGGCTGCTTTTTCTCATCATTATTTGACATATTGAGTCAAGAGGAGGAGTCAGCATATTCCTTACTTCCTTACTGCTATTTATAAATCCTCCCACTGCTGCAGCCTTTAACCTCTCTTCCTTCTAGGTTCACCCCACCTGCCTTTATTATTTTGTCCAAGTCCAAATTTATGTTAACCATCAGGTTACTCTTCATTTCCCAAGGAATTTAGAACTAGCTCACAGGTTTCTTCTTGATCTTGACCCCTTCCTAAATCTTAAGGGGTTCAATATTCAGGTAGATGTCTCTTTGGACACCCTGACTTTTCCCCAAGTGAATCAGCTTCTTTTCTGTCTATAGTTTGCCTCTCCTTTCTGATTCTGCCTCTTGGTATAGGAAGTAGTTATATTTCATTTATTTATTTTTGTTTGTTTTTGCATTTCCTTTTTTAATTTTAATTTAAATTTAATTTTTAAGTTACATTTTAAATTACAAATTGTCTCCTTCCCCATCCTACACTAGAGAAGGCCACCATTTAGCACAGATTCATGTAAAACTGAGGGGCAGCCTAAGAGGGGAAGAATTTTTCTCTATGGTAAACCCTACTTTTTTTCTTTTTCTTCCCCCTCCTCAGAGGCAACTGGGGTAGTTAGTATTTGAATTCAGATCCTCATGACTCCAGGACTGGTGCTCTATCCACTATGCAAACTTGCCTTAAACTCCACCTTTTTTCAAGGAACTATACAGTCCTCAAGACTTACAATGAACTATACTGGGTAAAAGTCCCTAATAAGGAAGATGAAACTGGGATCACTTAGAGAGTCAATTCTCCTCTCCTGGAGCTTTCAATTCCACATTAATCACAGTATTACTGAAGGCAAGAGCCAGGTTTACTCCTTTATCATAGCTTTATGACAAAGCTCCCTAGGTTCCAGCTCCTGGCTTGGTCTATGTCCTTGGCTTGGTGTAGGAATCTCTCCATGACTCTCTCTCCACCTAGCATCATTTCTTCCTCCCCAGGGAAGTGAGTATTTATCTCTATAAGTAGTCTTTCTTTCTCTATTAGGGGTGTTGTATAGTTAAAGTGTATGAACTAGCCATGAACTTCATTAAAAATGTGGTATCCAGAGGGCAACACATCACACAATAAGGTGACATGATGCCTTGTCAGAGCTGACAGGGCATATCACACCCTGCTACAAAAGTTTTATTAAAGAGACAGTTGATGAGCATTTAGAAAGAAAAAGTAGTGATTGTTAAATATCAACATTTCTTTAAGAACAAGATATATAAAACTAATCTTATTTCCTTTTTCCATTTCACTTGACTGGCAGTTCAGAGAGATTTTATAGACAAAGTATATGGATTTTTAAAAGCATTTGACAATACTTCATATCCCTATGGAAAACACAGCTTGAATTCTAGTATAATTACATGAATTTGGAACTAGCTGAATGACTGGACCCAAAGAATTATTAATGGATCTATGTCAATCTGTACAGTTGTACAGTGCCCAATAATTTTGATTTTGTTCTAGCCCAAAGAATCTCAACTTTGGTCCCATCCAAGGCATCTATGATTTGAGTAAAGTCATAAATGGCATGCTTTTTAAATATGTCAGTGACACAAAGATGGAAGGGAAAGCTAACAGTTTAGATGACAAGTAGTATATAAAAAGAGCTTAACCGTTTAAAAGAATGGACTGCATCTAATTAAGTGAAATTTTATAGAGATCAGTGGAAAATTTTATACCAGGGTTCAAGGATAAACTGAACAAATACAGGACAGAGGATACATGTCTTGAAAGTTTATGTGACTAAAGTTATGGAGGTTTTAGTTAACTGCAAACTCAACAGTTTAATATGTCAGTCAAAAAAGCTAATGCAATCTTAGTTCAGATTAGTAGAGGTAGAATATTCAGAACCAGAAGCTGAAAGTGTAATTGCACTCTGCCATAGTTAGACCACATCTGGAATATAGTGCTTGGTCATAAGTGCCACATTTTATAAAGATTATTGATAAATTAGAGTGACCACATAAGAGTGACCAGGATGGTAAGAAGACAAGAGACTATATCTTAAGAGGATCATTGGAAGAAATTGAAGATGATTAGCTTAGAGAGGACTCAAAAGTTAAGGAGGACTCAAATTACTTGAAGCACTGGCATATAGAAGAGAAATTGGGTTTACTCTACTCAGCCCTAAAGGGTAGAATTTAGAAAAGGAGCAGGAGTTGTAGCAGAGCATATTTAAACTTGATATAAGGAAAAACAACTTTTCAATTAGACCTTCAAAATTACAAGTGATCATCTATGACTGTTTGGGTCACTGTAGTAGATGCTAGTTGTTACTTGTTGGGATTAAAGGAAATTACTATTTAGGTAAAGATTGTTTCCAATTCTGAAATTCTGTTATTTTGTGCAAAGTGGTTAAATACTGTGAAAAATGTTCATTCCAAACTATAGATATAGTTATGAAAGTTACATGGTTATAGAATATAGTCCTAGAAATATATACATTTGACAGTTGCTTTTTTTTTGATAGTACTTAAGACTTTTCATCAACAGACCTTCAGAAAGGTGTTAAAATAAAGAATTGACATTTTCTATTTTAAGTTGGAATGGAGGACTTGTGAGGTTAATGCCACGAGTAATATTAATTTGTGAAGGATATGTCAATTAAGGGATTCTGAGGGGAAAGGATTTCTTACTGTTAAAAAATGATTTTTATTTCAATTTTTTTCCTTATCAAATAACCTAACATCCGAGTTGATGGGCAAAATGGCAGAAGATACAGAAAATCCCCCTTTCCTCTAGAAAGAGAGAAGATGAGTGCCAGATCCTGATTTTTTAAAATAGGATTTGATAGCTGATCTAGAAAAATGACAATGGATAAATGCTGAAATAAGAGAGTCAAGAAAGTTACATTTGTTGATGAGCACATAATGTGAAGATAAGAACAGCTCTTCTGTGACAGCATTGTAATTTCTTCTTTGTTCCTCTGTATTGTCTATGGAAAACTGATAACTTTGCAATATCTGTGAATATGCTTCAGAAACAAAAAGGCAGGGAGCCAATTGGCAATGAACTTGATCCACAATGGGTAAGAGAAGAGAGAATGCTCCTTTTAATTTACAAATATGCTGTTTTGCTTTCAACAAACTAATTGTGATTAGAAAAGATATTGAGAGATATATCAGTCTCTGAAATACAAGTGGAAAATAAAAGCTAATCTGGGACCAAAATAATCTGAGGAGTATCAAAGTTGCTAAAACTAGGGCTCTGATCTACTTTCCTAGGGTTATGATGAGAAAGTGATAGGGTGTTTCAGACCCAGCCTCTTCAGCTCATACCACCTTTCTTCCTGAGACAGAAGCCCTCGAAGAGGATATTGATAACAAGTTTTGTCAGAAACAAATGAAAAGGAGTATGAGACTGAACACCATGTCTAAACATTTCATTTGAGAAGATAGCAACAGGTACACCTAAAACAACTATTATTAAATTCTCATGGATTCAATGAAGAGTTCTGCATTTTTGTAAGTCTTTGATCCCACCTTCAGTTGCTATTCTGGAGACTGTCTTGGGCTAAGTATTATAATTCTTCCCTCTTGCCCTGATACTTGACTTCCAAGTCGCCAAGTACAGCTTGCCTGATCACTTCCTCATTTTGTCCACAGTGTTAAAATGCTTGTAACCTAGGCTGGTGACTCTCATTTGTACCACAAACATTTAGTCTGTAACCAACAATGGGATTATGCTGGCTGACAGTCTGTAGTACTGGGAATGCCCCAAGAGTTTTTACCATCTACTGAGAGGTTAGGGTAGAAGTTAGGGAGTTAAGGTCTAGGATGTAGGAGTTGAAATCTATGGGAAAGGGGAGGGAGTGGTCAGAAATCAAGGAATGAATTTGTGGTCACACCTGAATAATTTTCTCAGGGATGTTGGAGACGGTGAAGCCATAGAGGCGTACTCTCTCAGGAAAGATATTGGAGAGTATTCGTCGGTCAAGTTGGAAGGCAATCTCCCCAACCAGACGCTCCCATGTCAGCTGCTTAGGGTCTGAGGAAAAGGAAGAGGACCATGTCAGAAGACTTTCAAGAGAAGGAGAGGGAGTGTTAGCAGAAGAGGAAGGAAGCTGGCAAAACAGAGCTAGAGTTGGGGACAATCAGGGAATAATGGTGGTGATGGTAGTGGGAGGTCGATGATTAACAGGGAGGGATAAGAAGCTTAATAAAAAATTATAAAAGGGGGTTTTCTGAAGGCATTGGGGAAAAAAGAATGGTTCATGGAAAAAATATATATCTATATGAGAGAGATACACACAGAGAGAAATACAGAGAAAAAGAGAGAAAGACAAAGGGAGGCAGAGAGAGAGACAGAGAAAGAGAGACACAGAGAGACAGACACACACACACACACACACACACACACACACACACACACAGAAAAAGAGAGTTGCTGAGAGCCTATATCATGAGCACTTTGGAAATGAGCAGCAGAAGTGGAACTGACCTCTGGGAGTTTTGTTGACTTTTGGCATTTTCCGAGTGGTCATCTTCCTCTCCATCTCCAGAAGGCTCTTGTTTGGAGGTTCTGAGGAGCGGGGCCCTCGGGCATTATTGGCAGAGGAAGAGGAGGTGCAAGAACGTGGTGGTGGAGAAGGGTGGGGATGTGGAAGAGAAAGAGTAGCATGTGCAGCGAGGGCACTACGTGCTGGGATAGGCTGTTGAATATTGCGCTGGGAAGTATTGGAGGTGTCTTGGCAAATAGCTGCATTAAGAGTTGAGGGGGAAGATGTGGGAGCACTTTGGTGAAGAGAGGAGGCAGTGACTACAGATTGGGAACTAGTGGTAGCAACAGTAACTGGAGGGGCAGATGTGGGAATTATACCAGGTAATGGGACACTGGTCAAAAGAGAAGACATGGCAGCAATAGAGGGACTGTCCTGTGTTGAGGCTTCTGGGCATCTATAGAAAGTTGCAACAGGGGTTCCAACAGTTATGGTGGGTGCGGAAGTCTGGATTGGCTGACCCACAAATGCCATGTTATAAGGCTTCACATCCAAAGATGGTTCCCAGCCCATTGTTATTTTGTTACCATCAGTGGAAATTATGACTGGTAATTATGACAAGTTAAGGCAGAATATTAAAGTAAAGTGGGATTTAGGGAAGTGTCAGAATAGTGATTATGATTAAGGCAAGGAATAAGGTCAGAATAGGTGGTGGAATCAGAAAACAAGGGAGGTTACTTCAGTACTAAAACAATCCATCTCCATGACTTTTTGTTTTCCAGCTCCTGCCCTCCCCTCCCCCAACAACCTTATGACTCTTCCCTGGCACTCCCCCCACACACCTGTTACCTTTGGGGACCGTGGTAGAGGGAGCAGAAATGGTGGCTGAGGCTGTAGGACATCCTGCATCCAAAGGGGAGTGGGGCCGACTGGGATCAATTAGTAGCGTGTTCTTGGCCCTAGGTTTGGGCAACAAATTGTCTTGAGGGTCACTTAGAGAGCCTGTTAATGTGCTTGACATTGAAGCAATTGGAGGGACACCCATAGAAGCACATAGAGGGTTTGACAATGAGCTTGACAGTGTGCTGATTGGAGGGATGGTCACTGGCCCTGCCAAAGAGCCCTTGAGAGGACTGCCTGTAGAGGTTATTGGGGAAAGGGGGCCTGCAGAAGGGCTATTTGTGGGGCCAGTCATAGGACTGACTGTTAATGGGCCAGTACTACAGCCAGAGGGAGGCAGTGTCAGTGGGCTGCCAGAAGTACCAGTAGCTGTAGAAACAGTTCCAGAGCTTGTCACTGGGTTGGCCGAAGGGCAAGCCCTGGAGCTCTGCAAAGGATTTGCCTGTAAGGCATTTGGAGATACAGGTATGGAACCAGCCAGTGGGTTATTCAGGTTGCCAGTTAAAAAGTTAAGCAGTGGATTGTTTGGAAGAACAGCCACAGAACCAGGTATTGTATTATTTAGGGGATAGGGCAAAGGACCACTCATAGGGCTAGAGGTAGGACTGGTTGCTGGGCTGGTTGAAGAGCTGGACTGGGAGTAATTCAGAATGTCAACCAATGAGGATAAGAGTCCTAACTCATCCAGTCCAGGGTCATTTGTTGATACCGGGCCTGCGGGTGGATAGGTACCTGGGGAGAAACAAAAAAGAAGGTAGTGAGAATTCAGATCCCTGGATAGGGGCTGGAATCTGTGATGAGATTCCAGAGGTTGCTTCCTATTTAAACTAGAATCGCTTTTTCCTACCATTTATGGAGAGATTAGCCAAACTTCCTCCTCAGTCCTTGATTATCTTAACTATTCTCTCTTTTGAAGAGCAGAGTTATTTGTTATGAATTATGGTGAGGCATAACAGCAAGAACTGATGAGGAGGTGAGATTCTACAAGAGGATAAGATACTGTAAACCTTAGGAAAGGAAAGTAGCTGGCTCTAAACCTATCTGGTGTCTCAGGAAGACAGCTCTTTTGGAAGAATTGGGATGAAGTATCAAAATGTATAGAGATTAAACAGTCCATCCCCGAAAGTTGGGTGTAAATTCAAAGGAGCCTTTCATATGGCCTGGCTCCTAAGGCTCCAGTATTCCTCTCCTTGCTTCCACTCTCAGGGCTGAGAACTAGAGCATGATTAGTTCAGAAAAGCAGTTTGTGTTTGTGTGTGTGAGTGAGCCTGTTTGTCTTCTGTGGGTCCCTCAATCAGCCAAATTACAAAGGAAAAGGTCTAACTGTTAGGAATTTTAAAAGTGCTTGTTTTGTATATTATTGGATTTGTGCAAATAGCTTTTAGTTAAAGAAAGGAAGGAGTAGTTCTGAAATTGGGAAAGTTTTTAATTGCTACACCAAAAAGGAAAAACAAAAACAAAAACAAAAACTGACATTTCTGTAGATCTAGAACTGACCAATTTAGATTTGCAGAAAGTTACAGAACTTAAAATATTTTAGCGGATTCTGGGATTTTTGAGACTAAGTTTTAAGTTGCTTGGCACTGTTATCAGAAGTTGAGTTGACCTATTATATTTTTAAGTAGGCCTAATTTATATGATTAAAAGCCTTCTGAGGGTCAGAACTTGAGGCTTATAGAAAAAAAAAAAACTTCAGAAGGAAAAAAAAATAAACTTCCATCTCTGGGATTTTCCAAGCTTCTCAAGTTTGTGAAATCTCTCTTGGCTAGGCTGTTGTCCCTGAGTGGCCTGAATTCTTCTAGGGTGCCCTAACATCTTTGACATGTCACCCCTCCCCTGGCATTTCTGGCATGGAGGGTGGGCTAGTAGTTGGGCCACAGACCTGTAGCCCAATCACCTGGGTCTGACCCTCTTCCTCCAGGGTACTTAAGTCCATTAATTTCTTAAAGCCCTGTGGACTGGACTTGAAAGGGCAGTTTTCTGCCACCTTAAATTTTGAAGCTGTGTATTTAAATTGGAATTCTGATTCTGAAATTGTATGAGATATCCTAAATAAGTAAGTAAATATTTGGCCTAGTCATCTATTGCTAGATGCATATATCTTTTTCTTTTATTATTTTTGTTGTTGCTGATATATATTTTTATTTGTGAAAGGTTACCTACTCTGGGGCAGCTAGGTGGCACAGTGGATAGAGCACCAGCCCTGAAGTCAGGAGGACCTGGGTTCAAATCTGGTCTCAGACACTTAACATTCCCTAGCTGTGTGACCCTGGGCAAGTCACTTAACCCCAATTGCCTCAGCAAAAAAGCAAAAAAAAAAAAAAAAAAAAAAAAAAGAAAGGTTACCTACTCTAATTTACTAGGAGCACAAATAGGGTGATAGCTCCAGATAGGAGTTGGAGGTACAGAACCCCAATTTATATGCTGAATAAACTTATTAGATTCCAGGCCCTAGTTGAAATAACTAATAACCAGACAACAAAGGCACTGGATTTGTTAGAGAGCATATAGTTAGCAAGGAAAGGGCTTTTATAAGTTCCTAGATGTAACTCACCATTTCCCTGTCCCTGAATCCTTCCCTCCCCTCTTTCCCCCCATGTACACACTTTGCAAAGCTATTGTTCTAACTATTTGTTTGGCAGTGTTGGTAAAATTCTGGCCTAAGAATATAATAATATTTCTTTCCTTAGACTTTAAGGGAAAGATATATTAGTGATTCTGAGGCCCTCTGAGCTTAGAGTGCTATTCTAACAATCTGTCAATGATTCTAAAGTCTTCTAGCCTTAGAATAGTCCTATAAATGCTACCGTCAGAGAGATAATCTGTTGGTCAGTGATAACCAAATTCTTTTTTTTTTAAATTTTATTTTATTTGCAAAACATATGTATGGGTAATTCTTCAACATTAACCCTTACATAGCTTTCTGTTACAAATTTTTCCCCCCAACTCCCCACCCCTCCCCTAGAAGGCAGGATATCCACTACATGTTAATTATGTTAAAATACTTGACAAATCGAATATATATATATACATATTTCCAAACTTATCATTGTTGTGCAAGAAAAATCGTATCTACATGAAAGACATATCAGATAAAGGAAACACAATGTAACCAAACATCAATCAAGACTATGAGAATGTTATGTTGTGGTCCACATTTCACATCTCTCTCTCTGGGTGTATATGGCTTCCTTCAGTGAACAATTGGAAGTGATGTGAAACATTTCATTGTTGAAGAGAGCCATGTCCATCAGAATTGATCGTGATATAGTATTGTTGTTGCCGTATATAATGATCTCCTGGTTCTGCTCGTTTCACTCAGCATCAGTTCATGTAAGTCTCTCCAGGCCTCTCTGAAATCGTCCTGCTGGTCATTTCTTACAGAACAATAATATTCCATAATATTCATATACCATAATTTATTCAGACATTCTCCAATTGATGGACTTCCATTCAGTTTCCAGTTTCTAGCCACTACAAAAAGGGCTGCCACAAACATTCTTGCACATGTGGGGCCCTTTCCTTCCTTTATGATTTCTTTGGGATATAAGCCTAATAGAAATGCTGCTGGGTCAAAGGGTATACATAGTTTGATAACTTTTTGAGCATAGCTCCAAATTTCTCTCCAGAATGGTTGGATCTGTTCACAGCTCCACCAACAACGTATCAGTGTCCCAACCTTCCCACATCCCCTCCAACATCCATCATTATCTTTTCCTGTCATTTTAGCCAATCTGACAGGTGTGTAGTGGTACCTCAGGGTTGTCTTGATTTGCATTTCTCTGATCAATAGTGATTTGGAGCACCTTTTCATATGACTAGAAATAGTTTTAATTTCATTCTCTGAAAATTGTCTGTTCATATCCTTTGACCACTTATCGATTGGAGAATGGCTTGAATTCTTATAAATATGAGACAATTCTCTATATATTTTAGAGATGAGACCTTTATCAAAACCCTTAAATGTAAAGATGCTTTCCCAATTTATTGGTTCCCTCCTAATCTTGACTGCATTGGTTTTGTTTGTACAAAAACTTTTTAACTTAATATAGTCAAAGTTATCTATCTGGTTTTCAATTAGGAGATCCAGTTCTTCTTTGGACATAAATTTATTCCACCTCCACAGATCTGAGAGGTAAAGTATACTACGTTCCTCTAATTTACTTATATTATCACTCTTTATATCCAGATCATGAACCCATTTAGATCTTATCTTGGTATGTGGTGTTAGATGTGGGTCAAGCCCTAATTTCTTCCACACTAGTTTCCAATTTTCCCAGGAGTTTTTGTCAAATAGTGAGTACTTATCCCAGAAGCTGGGGTCTTTGGGTTTATCAAAGACTAAATTGCTATAGTTATTGCCTAGTTTGTTTTGTGATTCTATCCTATTCCACTGATTGACTACTCTATTTCTTAGCCAGTACCAAATGGTTTTGATGACCGCTGCTTTGTAATATAGTTTTAGATCTGGTACAGCAAGTCCACCATCATCAGCCTTTTTTTTTTTCATTAATTCTCTTGAAACTCTTGACCTTTTGTTCTTCAAAATGAATTTTGCTACTATTTTTCTAGATCTGTAAGATAATTTCTTGGGAGTTTTATTGGTATGACACTAAATAAGTAAACTAGTTTGGGTAGTATTATCATTTTTATTATAATCACTCGGCCTACCCATGAGCATTTTATGTTTTTCCAATTGACTAGGTCTGATTTTATTTGTGTGGAAAGTGTTTTGTAGTTTAGTTCATATAGTTCCTGACTTTCCCTTGGCAGATAAATTCCCAAATATTTTATACTACCAACAGTTATTTTGAATGGAATTTCTTTTTGTATCTCTTGCTGCTGAACTTTATTGGTAATATATAAAAATGCTGATGATTTATGTGGATTTATTTTGTATCCTGCAACTTTGCTAAAGTTGTGAATTGTTTCTAGCAGTTTTTTAGTTGCATCTCTAGGGTTCTCTGTCAAGTATACCATCATATCATCTGCAAAGAGTGATAATTTTGTTTCCTCATTAACTACTCTAATTCCTTTAATCTCTTTTTCTTCTCTTACTGCCAAGTTAACATTTCTAAGACAATATTAAATAATAATGGTGACAGTGGGAAGCCTTGTTTCACTCCTGATGTTATTGGGAATGGTTCTAGTTTGACTCCATTACATATGATGCTTGCTGAAGGTTTTAAGTGGATACTACTAATCATTTTAAGGAAAAGCTCATTTATTCCTATACTCTCCAGTGTTTTTAATAGGAATGGGTGTTGGATTTTATCAAAGGCTTTTTCTGCATCTATTGATATAATCATATGGATAACCAAATTCTTGAGACAATAATGAACAGATCACCCTTCAAATCTACCTGTAAGCCTTTATAAAAATAGCAAATAAGTAACATGAAGCTCTGATTTAATTTTTTTCTATAAATCTATCTTCTTGGTTCCTTGGTAAATCCTTTTGGAACTTAACCTGCTTCAATTGGCTGTTACAATTACAATAAATTTTGCCCTTGACTTGGAGATGGGTTCAAGCCTGCAAATTCTTTTGAGACACCTTGTGACACCGGTCTGTGATTCGCCCATCTTTTGGGATCTCTCTCTCTCTCTCTCTCTCTCTCTCTCTCTCTCTCTCTCTCTCTTTCTCTCTCTCTCTCTCTCTTTTTGCTGAGGCAATCGGGGTTAAGTGATTTGCCCAGGATCACACAGCTAGGAAGTGTCAGACCAGATTTGAACTCAGGTCCTCCTGACTTCAGGGCTGGTGCTCTATCCACTGCGCTGCCCCCATGAACATCACATTTCAAAACAGATCTTGATAAGCTAAAGATCATCTAGATGCGAACAACTACTAACATACCTCAATATCGTACAGTGTAGGGATCAGTTGAAAGCACTGAGGATGTTTAGACTAAAGAAGAAAAGCCAGGAGGATATGGTAGCTGTAGGCAAGGACTTTCATATGAAAGGAAGATCAGATTTGTTCTGTCTGACCCCAGGCAATAAAACTAGGAGCAGATTTAAGCTTAATGCCGGGAAAACCTTCCTAATCATTAGAACTACACAAAAGTGAAATAGGCTGAGTAGGTATCTAGTGGTCCATACAGGGAGAGTCTGGCCTCCCCTGGCTTGATTCCCTCCTTGTCAAGGTAGGTCCCCCACTTTTTTTTCTCCCTCAGTTCTATAGCTGGGACATCCCAAGCAACTGGGAGAGGGCTTTTCTGGGTTGTCTTGAGCTCCACACTTAGCAAATTTTCCTTGACTGGGGATGTCCAGACTTGGAAATTCTTGCAATTTATGGCAAAGTTCTGAAGGAACCTTTGCCACCTTTCCACCTTTTCTGGGACACCAGAGGAGATAAAGTGCTGTGGAATGGCTTTTGGCAAAGAAATTTTATGGCTTTGGGTAAAGATGGAATAGTCCTCTTTCATGTCATTTCATCTGTGTTTGTATCTCTGTACAGAATATCTGTGTCATGTTTGTTCTGTGAGCTAGATTTTGTTACCTGGAAAGTTTTAAAACACTCCCAGTAAGAAAAAAAAAAAAACTTCAATGCTGTATTTATAATGCTGGGAAAGATTTCTTAACATCCTTTATTCTCACCTTAAAAAGGGAAAAAGCTTAACTTTTTCCTGTGGACCTCAGCTCTGGCCAAACTGGGGGCTACAGAAATAAAGTTAGCTAATTTAAATTAAAATAACATCTTAGCAGATTCTCAAGGTTTTGAGCAATGATTAAGAAGTTTGATAATTACAAACAGTGTATACCCTTTGACCCAGCAGAGTTTCTATTGGGCTTATATCCCAAAGAGATCTTAAAGGAAGGAAAGGGCTCCATATGTGCAAAAATGTTTGTAGCAGCTCTTTTTGTAGAATGGATGCCCATCAATTGGAAAGTGGCTGAATAAATTATGGTATATGAATGTTATGGAATATTATTGTTCTGTAAGAAATGACCAGCAGGACGATTTCAGAGAGGCCTGGAGAGACTTGCATGAACTGATGATGAGCAAAATGAGCAGAACTAGCAGATCATTATACACGGCAACAACAATACTACATGATGATCAATTCTGATGGACATGGCTCTCTTCAACAATGAAATGTTTCAAACCAGTTCCAATTGTTCAGTGAAGAAAGCCATATACACCCAGAGAGAGGGATGTGAAATGTGGACTACAACATAACATTTTCATGCTCTATACTGATGCTTGCTTGCATTGTGTTTCCTTTTTCTGATTTTTTTTTTGTTCATGTAGATATGATTGTTCTTGCATACCAAGATAAATATGGAAATAAGTATACATATATTCAACTTGTCAAATATTTTAATATAATTAACATGTAGTGGATATCCTGTCATCTAGGGGAGGGGAGGGGAGGGGATTAGGGGGGAATTTGTAAAGGAAAGCTTTGTAAGAATCAATGTTGAAGAACTACCCATACATGTGTTATGCAAATAAAAAGCTTTAAAAAAAAGAAAGAAAGAATTGAAAACAAACTAGATGCCCCCTGATGAATGACTAAACAAATTATGGTAGTTAAATGTAATAAAATATTACTGGGCAGTAAGAAATTGAAACTGGCAAATACAGAGAAACATGAAAAGACTTATGTGAACTGATCCAAAGTGAAATGTACCAAGAAAATAATATATATGACGATTAAAATCACAATAATATCAAAACAACAACAACAACAAAAAGAAGCTTCATAATTAGTCATTTTAAGATTGAAAGAAAAATTCCTGAAACATTGGGAATAATTCTAGGAATTTACCATATTCTGAAAAAAAAGGAAAAAAAGAAAGTGGGTAAATAACTTTTTTCTAACCTTTCCTTGACTCCCATCTTGTCTTGAATCCCCTTCTGCTCCTTTGGAAAGCATCCTCTCTACTCCACTCCTCCCAAGTCCTGAGTATATTTCAGTTGTGGGGATTGCTAACAAGATTAATATAGTCCAAGTCTCTCTGTTTGCTAATCCTTCTTATCCCAGATCAGATTAAGAAAAAAGAATGCTAAAGAATTGTAAGGAAACTCAAATTCTGTTTCACCTGTAGAAATAGGGGAAGCAGCAGCAGCTGTAGGGATCCCACACAACCTTGCCCAAACAACTCCCCAACCCAGCTTGGGGGGAATGGATATGGAGTAGGGGTCAGGCTCCATGTTCAGCATTCCCTGAGTCCTGGAACCTGAAACTACCATCAAAGGGAGATCCTCCAGTCACCCCAGCCTTCAGCAGGTTCTGACCAAGAAGTGCTTGGGAAGAATCTGGGTACCCCTGGCACAACCCAACAAGACAGTGTGGGGTGAGAAAGCTAGTCAGCCTCTATATTTGGTAAGCTGACCATTCTCTGTTTCAGTTACAAAAATTTATTAGCTATGTAAGTATAAGTAAGTAAGCAAAGTAAGCTTAAGTAAGTTAAGCGGTTTAAAGTAAGCAAATTATTTTATCTCTGCTCAGTTTTCTGATTTGTAAAGAGAAATAGTAATGAATGTTGTTGTGAAGATCACACGATTGCAAAGGTGCTTAGCATAAAACAAATATTATCTGAATGTTAACTTAAGGCCTCCCCAGGACTAGGAGGACTGTTTATAGAAAAAAAGCCTCTTTCTCTTTCTTCCACCTTGCCTCCTTCCCTGACTACAGCAGGGATATTTGGACAAAGGGGTGAGAGGGAGAGAAAGAAAATATATTCACTCAGTTCAGCAAAATTTGAGATATGAGATATGAGATATTTGAGATATGAGAGGAAAAGTAGTTTTAAAGGAACTCTAATCAAAGCCCATTAAAGGGATATATAAATTGTAATCTGTTTTCATTGAGAGTCTTAACAGAAGATTTAAAAGGTTGGGGACTTTAGGAAAACAGAAAAGCAGTTCGCTATTACTTTAAAAATTCTGGCAACAAACAGCTTGCTTTTGAGTTATTGAGAGTCAGACTTCTGAGGGTCCTGTCAGTAAAAATTGGCACTTAAACCCTTTACTGGCTCACAAAAGAGAAATGGTTTGTGTGAATTGAAAAATAACCAAATGGCAATTCAATTTGTCTGGAACATTTAATTAGAATTTAGGCAATCTCATGAAGTAAAGTAAAGTCAATTTAAAAAAAAATCTGTTCTATCTCAATTTTAATAATTGTTTTGTTTTCTCCCTAAACCAAAAAGGGAAGCTTATTTAAGGGAATAAATCCTCCCTGAGAACTTCCAAAACTTTAACAGCTTGGGGGCAGAATAAATAGAACAACTAAAAGAAGGTACAAAGTTTATTTAGCTTTGCTAATCCTGTTTTATAGCATTTTGTGAATTAATTTAGGGAATTAAATATTTTCACCTTTGCTAGAAAACTAAGAGGAAATTACAGGTAAGACTATTTGGCTATTAAGAAAATTCTAAAATTTTTAACAAAGTCATTTGGAATTATGGTTATCATATTAAATCTAAAATTGGTAGTTACTCTGTGTGGAACAAGAGAGATGAGTTGAAAGCCTTATCAGTTTACTTCCAAGTATGAAGTGTTTCTTCACAGAGTGAGGAAAGGTATCAAACAGCACAGCCCATGAAAACATTAAGAATAGTTGGAGTGGGCAACAGCAAACTCAGCCTTTCCCTGGGGTCTTTGTCAACTCCCCTTAATTTGTAAGCTTGACAGTTTTCTTGAAACCAGCAGGGTAAACAGAGTCATCAGCCCTGAGAAATGAACCTGTTTAGGATGTATAGTTTACTAAGAATCTGTAAGCTTGTTTAATGATTGATCCTTTGAACCTGGATAAGTTTAAACATATAAAACATATTAAACAAAATCTCCTATGTGGTAAACTGTTTAAAAAAAATATATCTAGCTCTAAACTGGCATTAGTTGAATTTGCTATTGGAGATAAAATCTCTTGACATCGTAACTGATACTCAAGTTTTGAATTTGATTGCCTGATCATTAAGTCTAGAGAAATTTAGAGGGATGCCTTCCTGAACTGTCATAGGTGGATATCTTATCTGGGCAAGAGCTGGGAGGACACCTTCAGCCTCTACTCAAGATGGGATCCTTCTGACTCAGTTTCTGAGTTCTGTTTCTTTGTTTCCCACATGATTATTCCTGAGTCTGGCTATGAGGTGGAATTATTACTGCACAATTGGGTTGTCAAATAGATACAAGAATTCTTTATCCTATTATGTATATGCTCTCAAGCTGAAGCCTGAAGGACCTGTTTCGATGCTATTATAATTATATCCTGCTTTTCCCTCTTATAGCAAATTTCTATAATCAGAGCAAACGGTCAGTAGAAGTCATGAGCCCAATACAAGTATCCCAGGGGACACAATGGTTTTCTACCTTAGATCTTTTTTTTATTATTAAAGCTTTTTATTTGTATAACATATGTATGGGTAGTTCCCCAGCATTGATCTTTACAAAGCTTTCCATTACAAATTTTACCCCCAGTCCCCTCCCCTCCCCTAGATGGCAGGAAGTCCACTACATGTTAATAATGTTGAAATGCTTGAGAAGTTATGCAAGAAAAATCCTATCTACAAGAAAAAAAAGAAAATCAGAGAAAGGCAACACAATGCAAGCAAACATCAATAGAGAGCATGAAAATGTTACATTGTGGTCCATATTTCATATCCCTCTCTCTGGGTGTATATGGTTTTCTTCAGTGAACAATTGGAACTGGTTTGAGACAATTCTTTGTTGCAGAGAGCCATGTCCATCAGAATTGATCATCATGTAATACTGTTGTTGCTGTGTATGATGATCTCCTGGTTCTGCTCGTTTCACTCAGCATCAGTTCATGCAAGTCTCTCCAGGCCTCTCTGAAATCATCCTGCTGGTCGTTTCTTACAGAGCAATAATATTCCATAACATTCATATACCATAATTTATTCAGCCACTCTCCAATTGATGGGCATCCCTTCAGTTTCCAGTTTCTAGCCACTACAAAAAGGGCTGCCACAAACATTCTTGCACAGGTGGGTCCCTTTCCCTCCTCTAAGATCTCTTTGGGATATAGGCCCAGTAGAAACACTGCTGGGTCAAAGGGTATGCACAGTTTGATAACTTTTTGAGCATAGCTCCAAATTGCTCTCCAGAATAATTGGATCTGTTCACAGTTCCACCAACAATGTATTAGTGTCCCAGTTTTCCCACATCCCCTCCAACATTCATCGTTATCTTTTCCTGTCATTTTAGCCAATCTGACAGGTGTGTAGTGGTACCTCAGAGTTGTCTTAATTTGCATTTCTCTGATCAATAGTGATTTGGAGCAACTTTTCATATGACTAGAGATGGTTTTAATTTCATCATCTGAAAATTGTCTGTTCATATCCCTTGACCACTTATCTATTGAAGAGTGGCTTGAATTCTTATATATATGAGACAATTCTCTATATATTTTAGAAATGAGACCTTTATCAGAACCCTTAAATGTAAAGATGATTTCCCAATTTGATGCTTCCCTCCTTATCTTGTCTGCATTAGTTTTATTTGTACAGAAACTTTTTAATTTAATATAATCAAAATTATTCATCTGGTGTTCAATTAGGAGTTCCAGATCTTCTCTGGACATAAATTTATTCCATCTCCACAGGTCTGAGAGGTAAAACTATATTATGTTCCTCTAACTTGCTTACAAAGTCACTCTTTATATCTAGATCATGAACCCATTTAGATCTTATCTTGGTATGTGGTGTTAGGTATGGGTCAAGCCCTAATTTCTTCCACACTAGTTTCCAATTTTCCCAGCAGTTTTTGCCGAATAGTGAGTGCTTATCCCAAAAGCTGGGGTCTTTGGGTTTATCAAACACTAAATTGTTAAGGTTATTGCCTAGAAACCACCTCCAATTGTTCACTGAAGAAAGCCATATACACCCAGAGAGAGGGATGTGAAATGTGGACCACAACATAACATTCTCATACTCCTTGATTGATGTTTGCTTACATTGTGTTTCTTTTATCTGATATATTTTTTGTGTAGATAAGATTTTTCTTGCACAACAATGATAAGTTTGGAAATATGTATACATATATTCGATTTGCCAATATTTTAACATAATTAACATGTAGTGGATATCCTGCCATCTAGGGGAGGGGTGCGGAGTTGGGGGGAAAATTTGTAACAGAAAGCTATGTAAGGGTTATTGTTGAAGAATTACCCACACATATGTTATGCAAATAAAAAAAAAGGTTATTGCCTAGATTGTCCTGATAACCAATCCTGTGCCACTGATTGACTGCTCTATTTCTTAGCCAGTACCAAATGGTTTTGATGACCGCTGCTTTATAATATAGTTTTAGATCTGGTACAGCAAGGCCACTTTCATCTGCCTTTTTTTTCAATTAATCCCCTTGAAATCCTTGACCTTTTGTTCTTCCAAATGAACTTTGCTATTATTTTTGCTAGATCTGTAAAATAATTTCTTGGGAGTTTGATTGGTATGGCACTAAATAACTAGATTAGTTTGGGTAGTATTGTCATTTTTATTATATTCGCTCTGCCTACCCATGAGCACTTAATATTTTTCCAATTGATTAGGTCTGATTTTATTTGTGTGGAAAGTGTTTTATAGTTTAGTTCATATAGTTTCTGACTTTTCCTTGGCAGATAGATTCCCAAATATTTTATCCTATCATCTGTTATTTGAATGGAATTTCTTTTTGTATCTCTTGCTGCTGGACTTTGTTGGTAATATATAAAAATTCCGATGATTTATGTGGATTAATTTTGAATCCTGCCACTTTGCTAAAGTTGTGAATTGTTTCTAGTAGTTTTTTGGTTGAGTCTCTAGGGTTCTCTAAGTATACCATCATGTCATCTGCAAAGAGTGATAATTTGGTTTCTTCATTACCTACTCTGATTCCTTTTATCTCTTTTTCTTCTCTTATTGCTAAAGCTAACATTTCTAATACAATATTAAATAGTAATAGTGACAGTGGGCAGCCTTGTTTCACTCCTGATCTTATTGGGAATGGTTTTAGTTTGTCTCCATTACATATGATGCTTGCTGATGGTTTTAAATAGATGCTACTGATCATTTTAAGGAAAAGCCCAGTTATTCCTATATGCTTTAGTGTTTTTAATAGGAAAGGGTGTTGGATTTTATCAAATGCTTTTTCTGCATCTATGGAGATAATCATATGGTTTTTGTTAGTTTGGTTATTAATATACTTAATTATGCTGATAGTTTTCCTAATATTGAACCAGCCCTGCATCCCTGGTATAAATCCTACTTGGTCATAGTGTACTATCCTGGGGATGACTTTTTGTAATCTCATTGCTAATATCTTATTTAAAATTTTTGCATCAATATTCATTAGGGAAATTAGTCTATAGTTTTCATTCTCTGTTTTCACCCTACCTGGTTTAGCTATCAGCACCATATCGGTCTCATAGAAGGATTTTGGCAGTATACCTTCTGTCCCTTATTTTCTCAAATAGTTTGTATAGTATTCGAATTAATTGTTCTTTGAATGTTTGTTAGAATTCACATGTAAATCCATCTGGCCCTGGAGATTTTTTCTTAGGGAGTTGGTGAATAGCTTGTTCTATTTCTTTTTCTAATATGGGGCTGTTTAAATAATTTATATCCTCTTCTTTTAACTTGGGCAATCTATATTTTTGTAGATATTCCTCCATTTCATTTAGATTATCAAACTTATTAGCATAAAGTTGGGCAAAGTAACTCCTAATTATTGCTCTAATTTCCTCTTCATTGGAGGAAAGTTCACCCTTATCATTCTTGAGACTAACAATTTGGTTTTCCTCTTTCCTTTTTCTTATCAAATTAACTAAGGGCTTATCTATTTTGTTGGTTTTTTCGTAGAACCAACTCTTAGTTTTATTTATTAATTCAATAGTTTTCTTATTTTCAATTATATTAATTTCTCCTTTTATTTTTAGAATTTCCAATTTGGTATTTAATTGAGGGTTTTTAATTTGTTCTTTTTCTAGGTTTTTTTTTAATAATAAGCCCAATTCGTTGATGTTTTCTTTCTCTATTTTATGCAAGTAAGCATCTAAAGATATAAAATTGACCCTTATAACCGCTTTGGCCATATCCCACAAATTTTGGTATGTTGTCTCCTTATTGTCATTCTCCTGGATGAAATTATCAATTGTGTCTATAATTTGCTCTTTCACCCATTCATTCTTCAGGATTATATTATTTAATTTCCAATTAACTTTTGGTCTATTTTCTCCTGGCCTTATATTACATGTGAATTTTATTGCATCATGATCTGAAAAGGATACATTTACTATTTCTGCTTTTCTACATTTGATTTTGAGGTTTTTATGCCCTAACACATGATCAATTTTCGTATAAGTTCCATGAACCCCTGAGAAAAAAGTATACTCCCTTCTATCACCATTCAATTTCCTCCAGAGATCTGTCATACCTAACTTTTCTAACATTTTGTTTATCTCCCTAACTTCTTTCTTATTTATTTTGTGGTTTGATTTATCTAATTCTGAGAGAAAAAGGTTGAGATCCCCCACTAGTATAGTTTGGCTGTCTATTTCTTCTTGCATCTCTCTTAATTTCTCCCCTAGGAATTTGGATGCTATTGCACTTGGTGCGTATATATTTAGTATTGCTATTGTTACATTATCTATGGTACCCTTTAACAAAATATAGTTTCCTTCCTTATCTCTTTTGATTAGATCTATCTTGGCTTTTACTTGATCTGAGATAAGGATTGCTACCCCTGCTTTTTTTTGTTCACCTGAAGCATAATATTGTCTGCTCCAGCCTTCTACCTTCATCCTCTATGTGTCACTATGTTTTAGATGTGTTTCTTGTAGACAACATATTGTGGGATTCTGGTTTTTAATCCAGTCTGATATCCGCTTTCGCTTTATGGGAGAGTTCATCCCATTCACATTCACAGATAGAATAACTAATTCTTTATTTCCTGCCATCTTATTTACCCAAGTTACGTTTTCCCCTTTCCTTTCCCCTTTCTCCCTTCCCCCCTCCTCAGTACTTTGCTTTTGATGACCCCCTCCCCCAAACAATACTCCACCCTTTAGATCCCCTTCCCCTGTTTTTACTCCTTTCCCCTGATTCTTCTATTTTCCCTTCTATTAGTTTATCCCTTACTTTTCCTCCTTTCCCTCCCACTTCCCTCTAGCAACAGACAAGTTTCTATGTGAAATCAAGTGTCTGATATACACTTTTAGAGCCCAACCTGATGACAGTAAGATTTACATAATGCTCATCTCCCTCCCCTCTTTCTCTCAATTATATTAGGTTTTCTTTGCCTCTTCAAGAGATTTTACCTTGTTTTTACCTCCTTTTTTTTTAGATTTTATTTTACCACTTTTTCCCTCTTTTCCCCAGTATGACAACCTTTCCCCCTCTAGTTCTCTTTTTCATATTATCAAAGTAATATCTAGTTAATTATACCCCCAAACTTTAAGTATCCCCCTAATAGAAATAAAGTTCTCAAGAGTCCTTTCCTTTTTACCTTTTTATGTATCTCTTGAGTTCTGTGTTTGATGTCGAATTTTTTGTTCAGATCTGGTCTTTTCATTAGAAATAGGTGAAATTCACCTATATCATTGAATGACCATCTTCTTCCCTGGAGGATAATGCTCATTCTAGTTGGATAGGTTATTCTTGGCTGTAATCCAAGTTCCTTTGCCCTTCCGAATATCTGGTTCCAGGCCCTTCGATCCTTCAATGTGGAGGCTGACAGATCGTGTGTGATTCTAATTATTGATCCTCAGTATTTGAATTGTTTCTTTCTAGCTGCTAGAAGAATCTTGTCCTTGGTGCTATAGTCCTGAAATTTAGCCATGATATTCCTTGGGGTTTTAATTTTGGGGTCTCTTTCAGGAGGTGATCGGTGAATTCTTTCAATTGTGATTTTGCCTTCTGATTCTACAATCTCAGGGCAGTTTTCTTTCGGGATTTCCTGGAAGATAGTGTTTAGATTCTTTTTTTCATCATGGCTTTCAGGAAGTCCAATAATCCTTAGATTGTCTCTCCTAGATCTATTTTCCAAGTCAGTTGTTTTTCCTAGGAGATATTGCATATTTTCTTCTAATTTTTCATTTTTTTGTTTTTGTTTGACCAATTCTTGAAGTCTTATTGAGTCATTCACTTGCATTTGTTCAATTCTTATTTTTAAAATGTTGTTTTCTTCAGTTACCTTTTTAAGCTCTTTTTGTAACTGGCCAATTGAATTTTTTTGTTCATTGCACTCTTTTTCCACTTCACTAATTTTATTTTTCAATAATTTGGTGTCTTTTTCATATCTCTTTTGCAGGGCATCATATCCTTCATGCACTGATTTCAGTTTATTTTCCCATTTATCCTCCAGCTCTCTTTTGAGGTTCTTTATGCAATCTTCCAGAAAGGCCTTTTGAAAAAGTGACCAGTGATGGTCCTTAATAACTTCCTTTGGAGTTTTGTCTAAAGGAACCTCAGGGTCTGGGGTCATCACTTCTTTCTCTTGATAAAAGCTGTCTATGGTGAGAGCTCTCTTTTGCGTCTTCATTTTTTTTTTTTTAGACAGCTTGGATATCTCTTTAAGGTAGGGAAAAAAAAATGGCGGCTGAAGATCTTTGCCCTGGGGCACTTCGGCGAATTAATTTAAGGTGCTGGGCCGGTGGGGGCTAGGACTAAGTCCCAATTACTCCTTAAACAAGGCAAGTCTGCCAGAACACCTGCCCCCAATCAGGGAAGAGTGTCCCGAGTGCCTCAGATAAACTCCAGGTGTTTGGAATTTGGAGTTTGGAGTTCAGAGTTTCTTCCATGATGAGCTGAGCTGAGTCCCACCCTCACTTCCGGCCTACACCAGAGTCCTCTGACACCGGAGTCCTCTGTTTATCCCTCTGTCCGAGTTACACAAACCTGATGTGAAGTTCTTCAGAGATATCAGCAAGCAGTGTCCAGATATTTCTTGATTCATTGACTTGATCAGTTCAGAGGCTTATTTTATTGTTGATTTGAGAGAAGATCGGAGGAGGATGAAGAGAGTCACCTTTTCACTCTGCCATCTTGGCCCCGCCTCCCCTCTACCTTAGATCTTAAAGATGCTTTCTTTTGCATAACATGGCATAAAGTTTCACAACTTCTTTTTGCATTTGAAGGGGCAAATACAGGGGAAAATAACCCTCATCAATTAACATGGATAGTCATATCCATAACATGGAGGTAGCTCAGAGCTTCTGTGACAGCCCCACATATTTGGACAGGCCATGGCTATCCAGTATGTAGATGATATCTTGATCTGTAGCCCAAGCCTCTCTGGCTGCAGCCATATAAACCCTTAATTTCCAGCCCCCCGCCCCAGGGCTATGAAATTTCTTTGTCTAAAGGCCTACAGTCTGTTAACTATTTGTGCCATGAATTAACTTCCACCTCCCTTTTGCTCACAGAAGAAAGGAAACAATCTTACTGATCCCTGAACTTTCCTCAAAGAAACAACTGTGTACTTTCCTGGGCATGGCTGAATTTTGTAGAATCTGAATACCTAACTCTGGTCATTTCCAAGCCTTTCTGTGATTCTATTCAAGGCCCTGACACAATTTCCTTCAATTGGGATCCTGATTAGGCCAAGGCTTTTAAAACCATGAAAGCTAAACTGATCTTTTCCCAGGCTTTAGCCCTACCTGAAGCCTTTCACTGTGTATATTGATGAAAAGCAGGGCCAAGTCTTAGGGGTCTTGACTCAGTCCCTGAGATCAAATCCTAGACCTCTTTGCTTATTTCTCAAAGAAACATGGTGTCTTTGGGGTGACCCTCCTGCCTTACAGCAGTGGCTGCCACAGCCCTTCTAATTGAGGAAGCCTTTAGCTCACTCTAGGCCAACCATTGGAGGTTTTAACTCCCCTCCCCTCCAAGTTCAGAGTATTTTTTGCCCTCCCAGGGCTTTAGAATTGGGAAAAGGAATAAGAGTGAACATCTGTACTGACTTCAAATATCCCTTTCATGTTTTGCATGCTCATGGGGCTATATGGAAAGAAAGGGGACTTTTGATAACAAAAATTAATATAAATAATTCCTCCATTAAATATGCAGAGGAAATTCTACAATTACTGCAAGCTGTCCATGGACCTAAAGAGCTTTTTTTAAAACTTTTTTTTTAATTAAAGCTTTTTATTTGCAAAACATATGCATGGGTAATTTTTCAAAATTGACCCTTGCAAAGCTTTCTGTTCCAAATTTTTCTCTCCTTCCCCCCACTCCTTCCCCTAGATGACAGGTAGTCCAATACATGTTAACTATGTTAAATATATGACAAATCCAATATATTTATACAGTTATCTTGCTGTATAAGAAAAGTCAATCTACAAGAAAAAAACTAAAGAGGTTTCTGTTATGTTTTGTAAAAGACATCAGAAAGGGGATTCACTTCAGGTCAAGGGAAACAGATTCAGCCATCCTTGATGCTGCCTGTTTGCCCCTGACCATGGCATCTTTAATTCCCCACCTCCCTGACTCCTACACTCCTTCATAACTTCCAGGTACAAGCCCTTGCTAAAGAAAAGGGGTATACCCTTTCTCCTTCTGGGTGATTTCAAACACCTTCAGGCCAACTTCTTCTCTCAGAGGCCAGCCAGTGTAAACTTTTCTTTGGCCTAAACCAAGCTACTCACTTGGGGAAAAATTCCTCTCCAATCCCTTGTCTAACCCATTTTCCCCAGTCATAAGGTAGGAGAAACAGGTTGGTCAGGCCTGCCCAGTTTGTGCCTAAATAAATCCTGAAAGGGCTGTTAACACCTCACTCCCCTCTCCCCCAAATCCTGAAGCTTATCCATAGGAGGGGTATATATTTAGGGGAGGACTGTCAGATGGATTTTACACATATGCCTCCTTGTAGGGACTTAAAACAGCTTTTGTTTTTTGTTGACACCTGTCCTAATTGGGTAAAAGCCTTCCCTTGTAAGACTGAAAAGACTCAGAGTTTTTACTAAAGGAGATTGTATCCACTTAAGATTATTATCTCCACTTTGTATGTCATCCTCTTTACCAAATGCTTAACACCTTTTAAACATTATTGTGTTTGCACCCTAGGTCATCTGAGCACTCCTTTCACTGTGTATAATGCCATTATTCTACTCATTACCTCTACTCACTCCTTTGAGGAGACAAAAATAGAGATTTGGGGAAATGTTCTTTTGTATTTATCCTAGGAAAAATGAGATATTTATGATAGCCTCATCTCATTCTCCCAGACTTCCTCTGGGTGAGGTTCCTGGTTACTATCCCTAGTAATCCCCATACTAATTCCACTTTTAATTATAATTTTTTTGCTCATATTTGGTGCTTGAATTTTTAATTTGCTTGTAAGATATATTTCTTCCAGAGTCTGAGCTATGAACTTCTAATTACTTGTTCAACCTGAATACCACCAGCTAACTAATTCTGACACTCAGCCCCCCTGGATGCTGCTGCTGCCATCTTCAAGTCTTGTGCCTCCCCTACTTAGTCAGGACTCCCTTAAGCAGGTACAGCTCTACACCCCTTATCAGCATGAAGCAGCTCCAGAAAATGATATCTCCATCCCTTTGTGCCAAATGAATATGGGGTTCAAACCATTTAAGAGGGGGAAAATGATGTGGTATAGATTCTAGGGGAAACATATCAATTAGGAGGTCCTCTGACCTTAGAGTGCCTCTGTTCTAACAATCTGTCAATGATTCTAAAGTCTTCTGGCTTTAGAATCAGTGATCCTGAGATCCCCCCAATCTTAGAGTGCTATTGTTCTAACAATCTGTCAAAGTCTTCTGGCCTAGGAATATAATAATATTTCTTCCCTTAGACTTTAGGAAGGATATATTAGTGATCTTGAGGCCCTCTGACCTTTGAGTACTATTGTTCTAAAAATGTGTTCTAACAAATCTGATTCTAAAGTCTTCTTGCCTTAGAATATGGCTTAATAAGGCCTTAGGAAAAAGGCCTTCTGGCCTACAAACATTACTGACTGTCAAGACAGATAATCTGTTGGTAAGTGATAACCAAGTTCCTGAGACAATAGATCACCCCTCAAACCTACTTGTAAGCCTTAAAATGAGCAAATAAGTAGCATGAAGCTCTGATCTAACTTTTTCTTATAAATCTATCTTCTTTCTCTTGGTTCCTTGCTAAATCCTTTTGGAACTTAGCCCAATTCAATTGCCATTACAATTACAATAAATTTTGTCTTTGACTTAGAGTTGGATTCAAACCTGCAATTTTTTTTGAGACACCTTGTGACACCAGTCTATGATCCCCAACCTTTTGGGGTCCTTTCTAAAACTCAACGGTGTGTAGGAAGGGAAAAGACTCCAAGGCAGAATGCTGTGGTGAGCTGACACAGAGGAGAATGGCAACCCTGGGATAGCCCACAAGTAAATTTTATAGGGAAAAGTTTGGCCTCAGGGACATGACTGGGATTTCCATAGAAGAAAGATTGAGCAACCTGGAGAGGGAAGTCCAGATAGACAAGAATGTACTCCTTATTTATTTAGAGTTTTTTCTTTTTCTTTTTTGAACTAAGAAAGAGGCAATTTTTGCCTCAATTGCTACCTAGCCTTAATGACTGAATGAATGTGGTCTCAGTCAAACTGAGATACTTTGAAGACCTTAGCTTAAAAAGCTTAAAAAGATCTCCTATTTCAACCAGTACCATCTTTAGATATCTTGATCTATATCTTGCTACTGGACACAGTGGCTCTGGAGGAGAAAGTGAGGTAGGTGACCTTGCCCAGCCCTTCCCCACTTAAAATCAGTTCACTTCCCTAAAGAGTCTGAGTTCACATAGATCAATTTGGATATTCAGGGTTAAAAAAGGTTCATTTCCCCCCTCTTTTGCTTATTCCCTGCCTTCCTTCCAACTTAGAAATGCTCCAGGAAAATCTACTAACACTTCTAAAACTCTTTTTCTATGTGAAATCTGATGAGGACCTGAGTAGTGTGTTGGATAGAGAGAAACTAAAGAATTGAGTCAAGCAGGGAGAAGGCACTGAGATTAATTTAGCTCTATGGTCCCACTCTCTGGGGAGGTCTTCCAGTCTGAAATCCAAGTAATGTTAAACCTCTGATACTTACTCTCTGTAGAGGTCTTGAGCAGTCTCACCTTGTCTCACCTATTAGAAATCCTAGTCATGTCCCTAAGGTTAAATTTTCCCTATAAAATTTACTTATGACCCATGGCTTTGCTGCTACCTTCCTTTGGGTCAGTCTGCTACAGGACTCTCCCTCATGGTGTCTTTCTCCTTAAGTCTCCCCCATGCCATGTGATATCTCTCCTAAATCTACTATACTTCTTACCTCCATTTCTTTTCCTTACAGTTAACTAACTGTTTTAGGGTCCTAAGTCCCTTTCAGGATTTAGCCTGCCAGCTAAGGACATGCTCCAACCTCATGGAGTTTTCTCTTTCTCCTGGATAATAGTGAGTTCCACTGAGGAATTTGTTTTTATATGCTCTTCCATTTTTTCATATTTATCAATCCCGGTGTCTACTGTATCCCTTTATTTTGTCTGTACCCTATTCTACTAAATAAATCTACCTTTTGCCAAAGAGAATGGCCATTGTGAATTCTGGACATGATTGAATCCCAGCTTTTCGTGCCTACCATCATCTGGTGTCTATATTACCCACATCAGAATCTATTATATTTATATTAGAGCTTGAGTCTATATTTCCCCAATTATAGGTATGGAGTTCCATAATTCAAGGTACTAAATGTATATTGGATACCAGACAGTCTTTTATTACATAGAAAGTGAAGCAGATACAAAAGACTCACATTTACCTAGTAAGTTACAAACAAACAAATTAGAAAAATAATGCACATATAAAGTATTTAAATAACCCATCATTAGCCCCTATTTCCTCAGAAGGAAATTGAACATGAGGTTAGTGTTGGAATGGCTGCACTCTCCATCCTTACTGTGCTAGAGAAAGATGGGCTACATCACCCTTTCAAGATTCTATGATTATCCTTTTAAGAACTGGAATTATCTCTCTATTGCTATTGACTGGAGCCTTCATTCTAGGTGTCATCCAGAATGCTAATAACTAGCATCCCATTTCTATTTAACCACTTGATATCAGTGAGTTTTACAATTGGGAATTTACTTCAAAGACACAGAAAATACAGAAGTACAAATATCTACCCCAAAGTTTAGAGGTACCTTCTTTCCTATACCACCTCATTCTTTGGTGAAAGAATGCTGAGACTTAATGCACTTTTTGCATAGCATTGATGCCACCAAGTTTACATTCAAATGCCACATTGTTCTGGATACATCCTGTTTCAGTTACCATAGTTACAAGCCAGTTACCATAGTTACAAGTCTGTATCTTGAATGACCCTCCTACTGGTTGGGACATCATGGGGAGTTACCTGCAAAATCTAACATGGTCTAGACATGGTCTTGATGAAATTTTCCTAAATTGCTAAGGGAATTGCCTAAAACACAGAGAATCTTAGAAAAATAATGTGTTCTTTGTAGAAAAGGACACTTAAAAAATTTTGCTAGACCCCAGATGGATGGACATATGCTCTGAGGCAAACATGGAAGTTTTCACTCAGGACAGCCATTACAATAAGATCAAGCATTTATATGTTTAAAAATTTGTAAAGTATTTTACATATTTTATCTCATTTGATCCTTGCAATAACCCTTGTAAAACAGTTGAGATAAATTACTAAAACTTTGGCAGCTAAGTAGCATAGTGGATAGAGTGCCAGGCCTAGAGTCAAGAAAACTCATCTTGAATTCAAATCTGGCCTCAGACATTTACTAGCTGTATGACCCTAGGGAAGTCACTTAACCCTGTTTGCCTCATCTATAAAATAAGCTGGAAGAGGAAATGGCAACTACTACAGTACCTTTGCCAAGAAAGACTCAAATGGAGTCATGAAAGACAGATATAATTGAAAGGACTGAACATATCACCAAAATTAAAACTTTAGGGGTGCAGCCAAAACAAACCTCAGAAGAAAATTAATTCCTCCAAAGAGTCTATTATTAAGAAGGATAAAGAACAGATCAAGGAACTGGATATGTAAAATCTAGAAAACCAACAACCACCATCACAACAAAAATCCAACAAAGTATCAAAATAGAAATTATGAGAAACTGAGAGATTAACAAAATTGAAAGGAATTGTTAATAATATAATTGCTTAAAATTCAAAGCATTAAAATGAGAGGAAAACTTGGTTTTAATTTCAAAAATGACAAAGTAACATTCACAACAAATATAGAATAAGAAAAACAATTGGGAAAAAATGTGAACTTCTAGTCAAAAAACCTGAATAGAAAGGATTAGAACACTCTGATTCTCATAATATAATCCAGAATAATAAAATAAAGGTGCTCCAGACAAAATAATGATCAAAAAATAAAGAAAAAAGTTTATAGTTAGTATCTTCATGTAACCTTGGTTAGCAAAAAGGGGTACCCAGAAGCCTGTAGACCCTAAGGTGGGGTGTGTGTTTAAGCAGAGGAGCTGGGATAAGACATGTGCATCATCACTTGGAGGCTTTCCAGATCTTGCTGTTTCATAAGGCTCCAGCCAAAGAGTCCCAAGGTGCTCAAGCATATCTAAAAAGAGGAGAGAATGAAGTCTGGAGTTCTTCAGTAAGGACACTTCAAGGCAAAACTCGGCTCAAAATAGGAACAAAATAGGAAAGTTGCTCCAGGGAGGACAGTGATCAGTTTGCATGCTCTAAGACAGCAGGTTTTTTGTTTTGTTTTGTTGTGAAATTTATTTTATTTGAAAAAAACAGAGCAAGAAAAAAAGAAAAACAGAAAAGAAATGCAAAACAAAATAAAGCAAAGAGAGAGAGACAGAGAGACAGAGAGAGAACATTGTCATGTGCCCAGCAGAACATCTTGGAGGATTCAAAATATATAACAACAAATCATCAGATCAAGAAAACATATATATATATATATATATGCATATATATATTAGTAGAAGAAATTATATTCATGAGTTCATGAGTCTCCATTTTTTCTTTATTTCCTTGTAAATTGTTCTTTGCTTCTCTGCTGTGCAGCTTATAACTTCATTCTTTTTTCCCCCTTTCCCCCCACTCCCAAGTAAGGTACAGTTAATATAGTTATATTAATAAGTTAATAAGATATACTTATGTATACATATGTAGATATATACATATGTACACATAATATTCACCCCCACACCCCCCCAGACATACATGTTTTTCCTATCCCTGCTGCCTCTTTAATTAAATTCTGCTCCATAACTTGCCTTGCTATTACTTAACCTCCTTCCACCCAAGGAAGGATCCCTCCTTTGTCTTCTTTTCTCACCCTTTGCTTCCCCACCTGCCCATTCCTCCCCCAATTTCTTTATAGATTTTGGAGGGTGCTATACCCTTCATAATATATGTGTAGTGTTTCTATTGAACCCATTCCCCATGTGCATCAGTTTTCTGGACTACGAATCCTCCTATCCCCTCCAATGCCTCTGTGTCTATTCTTCCTCTGCACCTCATTTGTATAACCTGTTTACTATTTTTACCTTGACTCTTAAGGCAGCAGTTTTTAACATAGGGTTATTTAATTTATTTTAAAAAACATTTTGATAATTATTTTCAATACAATTGGTTTCCTTTGTAGCTCTACATATTTTATATTATGCAGTTAGAAACATTATGGATCCCTTGGAGAAGGGCTTATGGGCTTCATTAGACTGCCAAAGGTTAAGAACTTCTGCCTCATTAGTCTGAAATTTTGCAGCAGCTGACATAAGCTGCCTTGACCCTAAAGACCCCTGCCCACCCCCCCCCATTTGATATTTTATTTTTTCCAGTTACATGTAAAACAATTTTCAACATTTGTTTTTAAAACTTTGAGTTCCATGCTTACCCATTGATCCAGCAGTGTTTCTACTAGGCTTATATCCCAAAGAGATCTTAAAGGAGGGAAGGGGACCCACATGTGCAAAAATGTTTGTGGCAGCCCTTTTTGTAGTGGCTAGAAACTGGAAATTGAGTGGATGCCCATCAGTTGGAGAATGGCTGAATAAGTTATGGTATATGAATGTCATGGAATATTACTGTTCTGTAAGAAATGACCAGCAGGATGATTTCAGAGAGGCTTGGAAAGACTTGCATGAACTGATGCTAAGTGAAATGAGCAGAACCAAGAGATCATTGTACACAGCAACATTAATATTATATGATGATCAATTCTGATGGATGTTGCTCTTCTCAATAATGAGACATTTTAGTACAGTTCCAATGATCTTATGATGATGAGAGTCATCTACACCTAGAGAGAGGTCTGTGGGAACTGAGTGTGGATCACAATATAGTATTTTCACTTCTTTTGTTGTTGTTTGAGTTTTATTTTCTTTCTCATTTTTTCCTTTTTGATCTGATTTTTCTTGTGTAGCAAGATAGTTGTATAAATATGTATGCCTAAATTAGATATATATATATGTACATATATACATATATTACCATGTTTAACTTTTTATTACTTTTATTTTATTTTATTACTTATCAACTAGGGGAGGGATGGAGGAAGGCGGGAAAAAATTGGAACACAAGGTTTTACAAGGCTTAATGTTGAAAAATTATCCATGCATATGTTTTGAAAATGTAAAAGCTTTAATAAAAAGAAAAAGAGTAGCTTGATTTTGGACCAACCAGTGAGTTCTTCAGGGTAGGCAAGAGAAAAGAATAAACATTTATATAGCACCTACTATAAAAGTGCTTTCTTTACAAATATTATCTTCTCATTTGATCCTCATAATAACCCTGAGAAATATTATTATTCTCATTTTTAAGTTGAGGTAACTTGAGGCAAATGGAAGTTGATTAAATTGCCCAGAGTTACATAGATAGTAAGTGTCTGGACTGGGTTTGAACTCAGCTCTTGCTGACTAGCTCTAGTGCATTATCTAATGCATAATGTAATCTTGGAGACATTGCCTACCTTTCTACCCGGTTTTCTTTTTACTACTAAAATGCAGGAGTTCTCTTGTAGAAAAGAGAAAAAGGGAATTGAGAACTGATTCAACCATTTTGTAGAGCAGTTTGGAACTATGCTCAAAGGGCTATAAAACCATGCATATCTTTTGACCTAACAATATTATTACTAGGCACAAATCCCAAAAGATATATATATGTATAGATATATATACATAGATATATATCTATCTATATATATATTAAAGGAAAAGGATCTTTTAAAGTGGAAGTTGCTAAATTTTGTATTATCTTTACTGGTTCCACTATATTTGAATTGTTTCTTTCTGGATGACTGCAATATTTTCTCCTTTACCTGAGAGTTCTGGAATTTGATTATAATATTCCTGGGAGTTTTCACCTTGGAATCTCTTTTAAGAGGTGATCAGTGGTTTCTTTCAATTTCTATTTTACCTTCTGGTTCAGGAATATCAAGACAGTTTATTGTGATAATTTCTTTAAAGATTATGTCTAGGCTCTTTTTGTGATCATGACCTTTATATAGGTCAATAATTTTTAAGTTATTTCTCCTGGATCTATTTTCCAGGTCAGTTGTTTTTCCAATGAGATGTTTCACATTGTTTTCTATTTTTTCATTCTTTTGGTTTTGTTTTATTGTTTATTGATTTCTCATAAAGTTATTAGCTTCCATTTGCTCAATTCTAATTTTTAAGGAATTATTTTTGTCAGGCAGCTTTTGTGTCTCTTTTTCCATTTGACCAATTTTGCTTTTTAAGGCACTCTTCTCCTTATTAGATTTTTGTACTTCCCTTTTGTTGCTCATTTCTCTTCCCAGTTTTTCTCTAACTTTCTTACTTGATTTTTTTTGTTCTATTTCTTTTTCCAAAATGGGGCTATTTAAATAATTTATTTCCTCTTCTGTTAACCTAGGCAATCTATATTTTTGTAGATATTCCTCCATTTCATTTACATTATCAAATTTATTGGCATAAAGTTGGGCAAAGAAACTCCTAATTATTACTCTAATTTCCTCTTCATTGGAGGAAAGTTCTCCCTTATCATTTTTGAGATTAACAATTTGATTTTCCTCTTTCCTTTTTCTAATCAAATTAACTAAAGGCTTATCTATTTTGTTGGTTTTTTCATAAAACCAACTCTTGTTTTTATTTATTAATTCAATAGTTTTCTTATTTTCAATTTTATTGATCTCCCCTTTAATTTTCAGAATTTCCAATTAGGTATTTAATTGAGGGTTTTTAATTTGGTCTTTTTCTAGCTTTTTTAATTGTAAGCCCAGTTCATTGAGCTTATCTTCCTCTGTTTTATGCAAGTCTTACTTGATTTTTAAAACCCCTTTTGAGCTTTCTTATGTCCTGAGACCAATTCATATTTTGGGGCATCTATTCAATCAATTCAATTCAAATGGGGAATAGTTGAATAAGTTATGATATATGAAAGTTATGGAATATTATTATTCTATAAAAATGATGAATAGATTAATTTTAGAAAGGCTTGGAAAGATTTACATGAACTGATGCTGAGTGAAACATGCAGAACCAGGAAAATATTGTACACAGCAACAACAAAATTGTGACAGATTTGATTCTTGCCAGCAGTTCAGTAGCTGCTCCAAGGCAATCCCAATAAACTTTGGTTGGAAAATATAATGAAGTCCTTTTGGGCTTGCCCATAGGATCTGTTGGAATTTTTGGAAGGCATGAAACAAGAAACAAAAAAGAATATTAAGTCCCAATAGTGAATCCTATGAAGAGGTTGCTTTATTAAACTTATAAACTTATGTTACATATTTCCGTTGGCTTGAGACTAATTATCATATTTTACATAATTATGAATTTAAATTGCAATCAGGGGATTTGTTGTTTGAATTAATCATCACCTGGCTGAAATAAGAGCTCTAAAATTCTAAAGCAAATAGTTTGTCAACCCCTGCTTTAGAGGAAAGAATTGGAAAGCTAATAGATAGTTTAATACAAGAAGAATAAAACTTCCTGGAAATAGGAAAAAGAAAAACCAATGACTTCATTTTTTTTTTTTTTTTTTTTGCTGAGGCAGTTGGGGTTAAGTGACTTGCCCAGGGTCACACAGCTAGGAAGTGTCTGAGACCAGATTTGAACTCAGGTCCTCCTGATTTCAGGGCTGGTGCTCTAACCACTACGCCACCTAGCTGCCCCAAACCAATGACTTCATGAAACAAGAAATATTACGGTTTGGTCAGAAGCAAAACACTGGGTGAGAGGGGAAGGGTGAAAGGAGAGAGAAATACAAACAAGAGGAAAAATAAGATGGAAGGAAATACACAGTTAATAATCATAACTATGAATGTGAATGGGATGAATGAACTCTCTTTTAAAACAGGAGCAGATAGCAGAATAGATAATAACCAGAATCCTACAATATGTTGTTTACAAGGAACATGTTTCAAGCAAAGGGACACAAAGGTAAGGTAAGGGGCTGGAGCAGAATCTGTTATGCTTCAGCTGAAGTAAAACAAAACAAAATAAAACAGGAGTAACAAATATGATCTCAGAGCAAAAGAAAAAAAATAGATTATAATTATCTAATAAAATAGTCAAAAGAGATAAAAAAGAAAACTAAATCTTATTAACATGTAGCATAGATAATGAAGTAATATAAATACTAAACATATATGTACCAAGTGGTAAAGCATCTAAATTCTTTTTTTTTATTTTATTTATTTATTTTTTTTATTTAAAGCTTTTTATTTGTATGACATGTATATGGGTAGTTTCCCAACATTGATCTTTACAAAGCTTTCCATTACAAATTTTACCCCCAGTCCCCTCCCCTCCCCTAGATGGCAGGAAGTCCACTACATGTTAATAATGTTGAAATGCTTGACAAGTTATGCAAGAAAAATCCTATCTACAAGAAAAAAAAAGAATCAGAGAAAGGCAACACAATGCAAGCAAATGTCAATAGAGATCATGAAAATGTTACGTTGTGGTCCATATTTCATATCCCTCTCTCTGGGTGTATATGGTTTTCTTCAGTGAACAATTGGAACTGGTTTGAGACAATTCTTTGTTGCAGAGAGCCATGTCCATCAGAATTGATCATCATGTAATACTATTGTTGCTGTGTATGATGATCTCCTGGTTCTGCTTGTTTCACTCAGCATCAGTTCATGCAAGTCCCTCCAGGCCTCTCTGAAATCGTCCTGCTGGTCGTTTCTTACAGAGCAATAATATTCCATAACATTCATATACCATAATTTATTCAGCCACTCTCCAATTGATGGGCATCCCTTCAGTTTCCAGTTTCTAGCCACTACAAAAAGGGCTACCACAAACATTCTTGCACAGGTGGGTCCCTTTCCCTCCTCTAAGATCTCTTTGGGATATAGGCCCAGTAGAAACACTGCTGGGTCAAAGGGTATGCACAGTTTGACAACTTTTTGAGCATAGCTCCAAATTGCTCTCCAGAATGGTTGGATCCGTTCACAGTTCCACCAACAATGTATTAGTGTCCCAGTTTTCCCACATCCCCTCCAACATTCATCATTATCTTTTCCTGTCATTTTAGCCAATCTGATAGGGGTGTAGTGGTACCTCAGAGTTGTCTTAATTTGCATTTCTCTGATCAATAGTGATTTGGAGCAACTTTTCATATGACTAGAGATGGTTTTAATTTCACCATCTGAAAATTGTCTGTTCATATCCCTTGACCACTTATCTATTGAAGAGTGGCTTGAATTCTTATATATATGAGACAATTCTCTATATATTTTAGAAATGAGGCCTTTATCAGAACCATTGAAAAGCATCTAAATTCTTAAAAAATTTAAGTGAGTTACAGGAGTTAATAGACAACAAAATTTTTCTGGTGGGGCAACTCAACTTACCCCTCTCAGAACTGGACAAAATAAACAAGTAATATGGTTAAGGAGGTGAATAGAATTTTAGAAAAGTTAGAAATGACAGACCATTGCAGAAGATTGAATGGAGATTAAACACACACACACACACACACACACACACACACACACACACACACACATACCTTTTCCTCAGCAGTACATGGCACTTACACAAAAAACTGACTATGTATTAGGGCATAAAATCTTCAAAATCAAATATAGAAAGGAAGAAATATTAAATCCATCTTTTTCATATCATAATGCAATAAAAAGCAGTAGAAAGATAAAATAAAAATGAGTTCGAAACCAGTAATTTAAACCTAAAGAATAAGTGGGTCAAAGAACAAGTCATAAAAATGATCAATAATTTCATTAAGGGGAATGACAGCAACAAGACAGCATATCAAAATTTATGGGATGCTATCAAAGCGGTATCTTAGGGGAAATTTTTTTAAAATTTTCATATCAATAAAATAGAGAAAAAACAGATCAATGAACTGGACCTGCAACTTAAAAATGTAGAAAAAGAACAAATTAAAAATCTCCAATTGAATTCTAAATTGGAAATCCTGGAAATCAAAGGTATAGATTAATAAAATTGAAAGATAAAAAACTATTGAACTAATACATAAAACTAAGAGCTGGTTTTATGAAAAAACAAACCCCAATCATGAGATAGATAAACCATTGGTTAATTTGATTTTAAAAAGAAAGAAAAAATCAAATATCTGGTATCATAAATGAAAAGGGTGAATTCGCGACCAATGAAGAGAAAATTAAAGCATTAGGAAATATTTTGTACAATTATATGCCAATAAATCTGACAATGTGAACAAAATTGGTTAATGTTTACAAAAATATAAATTGTCCAAATTCTCAGATTAACAGGTGAGGAAACATAATACCTAAATAATCCCATTTTAGTAAAAGAAATTAGCAACTCTGAGCTGTACAGTGGTACAGAGATGTGTAGTGACACATCTCTCGGATTGGCTAAGGTATCAGGAAAAGGTAATGATGAATGTTGGAGAGGATATGGGAAAACTGGGTCTCAAATACATCATTGGTGGAGTTGTACACTGATCCAACAATTCTGGACAGCAATATGGAACTATGCCCAAAGGGCTATCCAAATGTGCATACCCTTTGATCCAGTAGTGTCTCTACTAGGCTTGTATTTCAAAGAGATCATAAAAAAGGGAAAAAGACCCGCATGTGCAACAAATGTTTGTAGCAGTTCTTTTTGTTGTGGTAAGGAATGGGAAACTGAGTGGATGCCCATTAGGAATGGCTGATTAAGTTATGGGATATGAATGTTATGAAATATTATTATTCTATAAGAAATGATCAGGAGAATGATTTCAGAAAGGCCTAAAGAGACTTATATGAACTGATGCTTAATGAAGTGAGGAGAATCAAGAGAACATTCTACACAGCAATAACAAGATTGTGTGATGTTAAGTCCTGATAGATGTGGTTCTTTTCAACAATGAGGTGATTCAGGCCAGTTCCAATGATCTTGTGATGGAGAGAGCTATCTGTACCCAGAAAGAGGATTGTGGGGACTGGGTATGGATCACAATATATTATTTCCATTTTTTTATTGTTGTTTGCTTTGTTTTCTGTCTCATTTTTTTTCTTTTTGAACTGATTTTTCTTATTCAGCATGATAATTGTAGAAATATATATAGGAAAACTGCACATGTTTAACATATATTGGATAACTTGCCGTCTAGGGGAGGGAGAGGGGAAGGGAAGGAGAAAAAATTTGGAACACAAGGTTTTGCAAGGGCGAATGTTGAAAATCATCCATGCATATGTTTTGGGAAAATAAAAAGTTTTAAAATTTAAAAAATGAAGAAAGAAAAAAAATTTAAAAAGAAATTGAGCATGTCATCAATGGATTTGCTAAGAAAAAACTCCCAAGTCCAGATGGGTTCATAAGTGAAATCTATCAAACATTTAAAAAAAATTAACTTTGATATTATGTAAATTTTTTTTGAAAAAAAAGGTGAAAAAGGAGTCCTAGGAAATTTCTTTTAGTATGCAAATATGATATCTAAACTAGGGAGAGCTAAAACTGAGAAAAAAACCTGTATACCAGTTTCCCTGATGAATACTGATGCAAAATTTAAAAATCAAACATAGCAAGGAGATTATAAGAATATATCACTAGCATCATACACTAGACCAAGTTGGATTTATATCAGGAATGCAGGTTTAGTTCAATTTTAGGAAATTCATATCAACATCTAAATCAAGAGAAATCATATGATTATCGAAATAGATGCTGAAATAGATGGTTTTTTGACAAAATATAGCATCCATTTCTATTAAAAACACTAGAAGACACACTAATAAATGAAGCTTTCTTTAAAATGATTAGTATCTATGTAAGACAATTAGCATGCATTATCTGCAAAGGGGATAAGCTAAAAGACTTCCCATTATGACCAGGGGTGAAGCAAGGATGCCCATTATTACCACTACTATTCAATATTGTACTTGAAAAGTTAGCTATAGTAATAAAGGAAGAAAAAGAAATTGAAGGAATTAGAACAGGCAATGAGGAAACAAAACTATCACTCTTGGTAGATGATATGTTGGTATACTTAAAGAATACTAGAGAATCAACTAAAAAAACTATTCAAAATAATGAACAACTTTAGCAAAGTTGCAGGATATAAAATTCTAGGTAACATAATATACTTGGGAATCTTTCTGCCAAGATAAACCCAGGAACTCTTGGAAACAATTATGCAACACTTTTCACACAAAAAAAAGTCAGATCTAAACAACTTGAAAAATGTCTTTTGTTCATGGGGAGGCCAAGGTAATATAATAAAAAGGACAATTCTGTCTAAACTAATTTACTTATTCAGTACCACACCAATCAAACTACCAAAAATTATTTTATAGAGCTAGAAAAAAAACAACAATATTCATCTGGAAAAGCAAAAGGTCAAGGATATCAAGGAAATTAATGAAAAAAAAATGCCAAGGAAGGGGGCCTAGCAGTACCAGATCTCAAATTATATTATAAAACAACAACCGTTGAACCTATCTGGTACTGGTTAAGAAACAGAGTGATGGATCAATGGAATAGATTGGCCACACAATGCACAGTACCAAAAGACCCCCAGTTTCTAGGATAAGAACTCACTATTTGATAAAAACTGCTGGGAAAACTGAAAAACAATATGGCAGAAACTAGATGTAGATTAACATTTTATACCATATACAAGATAAGGTCAAAATGGGTACATGATTTGGACATAAAGGGTGATACCTTAAAAAAATTTGGAGAGCAAGGAGTGGTTTGTCCATCAGATCTATGGAGATGGGAAGAATTCATGATGAAACAAGAGACAGAGAGCATTACAATATGTAAAATAGTTAATTTTGATTATATTAAATTTTTAAAAGTTTTTTCAGAAACAAAACCAAAGCAATTAAGATTAAAAAGAACATAGAAAGCTGGGAAAAATATTTATAGTAAATGTCTCTGATAAAGGCTTATTTTCTCAAATATCTAGAAAACTAAGTCAAATTTGTAAGACTGCAAGCCATTCCTCAATTGATAAATGATCAAAAAATATGAATTGGTAATTTTCAGGTGAAGAAATCAGTTATCTATAGTTATATGAAGAAATGTTCTAAATCACTTTTTTCCTTTTAAAAATTCCATTTTCCCCAGTTACATGTAAAACCAACTTTTTTTGGTTATACATGTACATTCTTCCCCCTTCCCCCCAGCCAATTGGGGTTAAGTGACTTGCCCAAAGTCACACCGCTAGGAAGTGTTAAGTGTCTGAAATCAGATTTGAACTCAGGTCCTCCTGACTTCAAGGCTGGTGCTCTATACACTGCACCACTTCGCTGCCCCACATTCATTTTTTAAAAACATATTTCCTTATGAATCAAGTTGGGAGAGAAAAATCAGAAAAAAAGGGAAAAACCACAAGAGGAAAAAAAAAAACAGAAGAAAAAGAAAAAAAAAAAGTGAACATAAAATATGTTGATTTACATTCGGTCTCCATAATTCTCTCTCTGCATGAGGATGGTATTTTCCAACCAAAGTTTATTGGGATTGCCTTAGAGCACTGAACTGCTGGTAAGAACCAAGTCTCTCATAGTTGATCATTGCACAATCTTGCTGTTCCTGTGTACCATGTTTTCCTGGTTCTGCTTGTTTCACTCAGCATCAGTTCATGTAAATCTTTCCAAGCCTTTCTAAAATTAACCTATTCGTAATTTTTATAGAATAATAATATTCTATAACTTTCATATATTGTAACTTATTTAGCTATTCCCCAATTGATGGGCATCTACTCATTTTGCAATTCTTTGCAACTACAAAAAGAGTTTTAAATCACTTTTGATTAGAGAAATACAAATTAAAACAACTCTGAGTTACCACCTCATACCTATCAGATTTACTATTATGACAGAAAAGAAAATTGATAAATGTTGGAGATATGGGAAAATTAGATTTGTGAACTGATCCAATCTTTCTGCAGAGCAGTTTACAACTATGTCCAAAAGGTTATCAAATTATATATACTCTTGCTTCAAAAATATTATTACTTGGCCTGTATCCCAAAAAGATCAAAAGAAAAAAAAGATCACAAAGAAAGGAACCCACATGCACAAAATTATGTATAGCAAATCTTTTTTGTGGTGACAAAAAGAAATTGGAAATTGAAGGGATGCCCATCAATTGGGGAATTACTGAACAAATTGTTACATTAGTGAAATGGAATACTGCTGTGCTATAAGAATTTAAGAAAAATCTGGAATCATACAAAGTCAAATGAGAAAAACTAGGAGAACATTGTATATAGTAACAGCAACATTGTGTCATGATTAGCTATGAATGACTTGGCTCCTCTCAGGAATACAAGGATCCAAGACAAATCCTGGAACTGGCCTGGTGGCAGTGGTAACAGAGCACTAGGAGTAAAGATAGAAAGGAAAGTGAGAAAATGAATCAGGGCAGGAAGCACTGGGGCAGAAAGAGATTCAAAGGGATTTCTAAATTGGTTCTGGAAATAGGAATAGGTGCCAGCTAGCAGTTGTGTCATCCCTTATCCAGTTTTAGGTCACAGATCCAGTGCAGTGAGGAGAGGCTATGACTGAGCAAAAAGACCCTAGCTAAGTACCCAGTGCACACACACACACACACACACTCTTCCAGAAATTTAATTGTGTGGTTATAAGCACAATGGGAAGAGCTAACTAAATTCTAAATCTTTAGTCCTACAGTGGAAAAACCAAAGCAAGAGAACAATACCAAAGGGGAGCCAGCAATTCACTTGATCTGAACTTTTAGAATCTTCAGTGGGCTCATAGAGATGAACCTAAACATTTTATTGAACTTTAACAAATGAACAGATCCAAACCTCCTCTCAGACCAGAAGGACGGATAGCAGACTTCTCTCTGGATCACACCATGTTGGAGACACTGAAAATCTGCAGGCTCCCAGAATGAGCAGTGAAAGCAACAGAAGTGCAGGTAGGGCACATATCCCTGGTCACCCAAAGTGAGCAGAGCTTAATACTAACAAAGTCAAGAAGAAGGCTGCAAGAATGAGAAAACAAACAAACAAGAAGAACTACTCTGGTGACAGGGAAATTGGAATTATAAACACAAAAGAAAATAACTTGAAAACTTTTATAAGGAAAATCTCAAAGAAAAATATAAATTGGATACAAGCCTAACAAGAATTCCTAGAAGATTTAAAGTGATAGATAAAGGAAGGAATTTTTTAAAAGGTCAAAAAATTATTTTAAAAACCAAATAAGAATGATAGAGAAAAAAATGGTAAAAGAAATGAAAGCTTTCCCAGAAAGTTATGAAAAAAGAATTAACAGCTGATAAAAAAGGTACAAAACTTTACTAAAGAAAATGATTCTTTAAAAATCACAATTGGCCTATGGAAAGTAATGACTCCATGAGATATCAATAAATAATAAAAAAAATAAAATGACTGAAAAAATAGAAGTAAATATGAAATATCTGATAAGAAAAAAATTGGCATAGAAAATAGATAATCTCACTTTGTTGATTTTGTGGAGTCAGCCTATAGGTGTTTGAACTTTACTTAGGCTGAACCTCTGTCCCTGGAGGTCAGCTTTTTCCTGGGATCTTCTCAATTTGTCTTAAAAGGACAGCTGCTTTATCCTGTGTTTATTTCTGCTGCTCTGAGGTGATGGTTTGACTTTTTTTTGTGGAGAAAATTTGGTGAGCTAAAACTTTTCTGTTCTATTCTACCATCTTCCCAGAATCTGCGTCCTCTTCATTATTTCTTGTACCTCAGTTAATTGGCATTAATTATTTTTATAGATATGAACCCTTTTCCTCTTTCTTTGATCTCTTTAGTGTATAACTACTACATAGTAGTGATGTTACTGGGCTAATACATACACTGTTTAATAGCCTTTTGGGAATAGCCCCAAATTGCCTTCCAGGCTGGTTAGACTAGTCCACAGCTCCACCAATTTTTCTGCTTTTTGAAGGATGAAATAATTACTAAGGCAAGTCAAGGAGGTATTAGCCTTCATCCAGCCCATAAAATGTAATCTTTGTAACATTACTATAATATCCTTGCTAGTATTTTATTTAAGATATTCACATGAATATTAGTGAAATTGGCCTATATTTTTCTTTTTTTCCTCTATTTTTAGGTATTACGATCACAATTGTGTCATAGAAGGAATTCAGCAGATTTTCTCTCTTACCTAATTTTTCTTTTCTTTTTTTGAGGCAATTGGAGTTAAGTGACTTGCCCAGGGTCACACAGCTAGTATGTGTTAAGTGTCTGAAGTCAAATTTGAACTCAGATCCTCCTGACTCCAGGGCCAGTGCTCTATTCACTGTGCCATCTAGCTGCCTTTCTTACCTATTTTTCAAAGTTTATGTAATATTGGAATTAAATATTCTTTAAAAGTTTCATTCAATCCACTTATAAATAAATTCATGTAGTCCCGGGTTTTTTTCCTCCTTAGAGAATGCTTTTATGGCTTAATTTCTTTTTCTTTAAGGACAAGGTTATTTAAGCATTGTATTTCCTGTTCTGTTAATCTAGGACATTTATATTTTTGTAAATATTCATCCATTTCTCTAAGAATGTCAGTTTTCACATGTGCAAAAATGTTTGTGGCAGCTCTTTTTGTAGTGGCTAGAAACTGGAAACTGAATGGATGCCCATCAGTTGGAGAATGGTTGAATAAATTATGGTCTATAAATGTCATGGGATATTATTGTTCTGTAAGAAATGACCAGCAGGATGATTTCAGAGAGGCCTGGAGAGACTTACATGAACTGATGCTAAGTGAAATGAGCAGAACCAGGAGATCATTATACACGGCAACAAAAAGACTATATGATGATCAGTTCTGATGGACATGGCTCTCTTCAACAATGAAATGTTTCAAACTAGTTCCAATTGTTTAGTGATGAAGAAAGCTATATACACCCAGGGAGAGGCCTGTGGAATCTGAGTGTGGACCACAATATAGCATTTACATGCTTTCTGTTGATGTTAGCTTGCATTTTGTTTTCCTTCTCAGTTTTTTTTTCCTTGTAGATCCAATTTTTCTTGTACAGCAAGGTAACTGTATAAATATGTATACATATATTCGATTTGTCACATATTTTAACATAATTAACATGTATTAGACTACCTGCCATCTAGGGGAGGGGGTGGAGGCAGGAGAGAAAAATTTGGAACAGAAGACTTTGCAAGGGTCAATATTGAAAAATTACCCATGTATATGTTTTGTAAATAAAAAAGCTTTAATAAAAAGGAAGTGTCAGTTTTATTGACACCGAGATGGGAAAAAATAGTTCCTAGTTGCTTTTATTTTATCTTCATTTTTTGTGAATTCACATTTTTTCATTTTTGAATAGAGAGAAGTTAAATATTTCAATAAAAATTTAGAAAAGTTAGATATCACATATTTCTGATGATTACTAAATAGGAATTGAAAGAAGTAGACATTTTTTAACTGCATAGAATATATACAAAAATTGATCATATGTTAGGGCATAAAATCCCCACAAACAAATGCAGAAAAACAGAAATGTTTATTTAAATTCAGTTCAGAAAAATCAACTAACAAATCAACTGAATGTGTCAAGGTATATAATATTTCACATCAATAATCCCTCACCTTTGCAAATGTGGAGAAATGGGGTATAGGATGTATCATTAGGTCTTTGGTCATATCTTCCAAACTGTGGGATGGACACTGAAAACCATCAAAAACCATCAAGATTAAGGTGGAGCATTCATCAATTCAAGTACAATAGTAATTCAACAAACTTATTCAATACTCACTATTTACTTTAGGAGATAAAAGTTTAGATGAGGTGAAGTCCCTTACAGTCGAGAGAGATAGAGAGAGAGAAAGAGAGAGAGAGAGAGAGAGAGAGACAGAGAGACAGAGAGAGACAGAGAGACAGAGAGACAGAGAGAGACAGAGAGAGACAGAGACAGAGAGAGATAGAGAGAGACAGAGACAGAGAGAGAGACAGAGACAGAGAGAGAGACAGACAGACAGACAGAGAAAGAAGCCTGGACTGACTTTACACAAACTGATACTAAGTGAAGTGAGCAGAATCAAGAGAATATTGTGCATAGTAACAATAAGATTACATGATGATCAACTGTGATGGACTTGGTTCTTTTCAAAAATGAGGTGATTCAAGGCAATTCCAATAGATTTATGATGGAAAGTGACATCTGCATCCAAAGAGAGAACTATGAAGACTGAATATGGATCAAAGCGTAGTAGTTTTACCTGTTTATTTTTGTTGTTATTTACTGTTTTTTTTCCTTTCCCATGTTTTTTCACTTTTGATCTTATTTTTCTTGAGCAGCATGATGAATATGGAAATTTGTTTAGAAGAATGCACATGTTTAACCTAGATTAAATTGCTTGCTTACTAGGGAGAGGAGAGGGGAAAAAAGAAGGAGAAAAATTTGAAACACAAGATTTTGCAAAGGTGAATGTATAGAACTATCTTTGCATGTATTTGGAAAAATAAAATACTATAAAAGTTTTAAAAGAGAGAGAGAAAGAGAGGGAAGGAAGGAGGAAGGGAGAGAAGAAAAACAAACCTGGATAACTATAGCAAACAAAAGAGAATATTAGAAATAATATAAATAAAGTAGTATGCAAAAAAAGTGAGATCTAAGGAATATTGCTATCAGGTTTTAACTATTGTACATGTGCAAAATCTTTTCAATTTTATGTAATAAAATTGCATATTTTCTCTTTTATGATCATATTTATCCTATAAGTGTATATCACAGTTTCACTAGAAAAGAAGACATTTTATTTAGGTTTTAAAAGATGGGTTGGAGGGGCAGCTAGGTGGCACAGTGGATAGAGCACCAGTCCTGAAGTCAGGAGAACATGAGTTCAAATCTGGTCTCAGACACTTAACATTCACTAGCTGTGTGACCTTGGGCAAGTCACTTAACCCTAATTGCCTCAGCAAAAAGCAAAAAAAAAAAAAAAAAAAAAAAAGATGGGTTGGAAATCAAAGGGAGATAGGGAGGCAATTCCAGGCAAAGAATGTTGTAAGACAAAAGGCAAACTTGGGCAGTTATGGGGTCTATATATTGGGGCAGCTAAGTGGCCAAGTGGATAGAGTATCCAGTCCGGAGTTGGTTTATCTTTTTTTGTTCAAATCTGGCTTCAGACACTTACTAGCTATATGACTCTGGGCAAATAACTTTTCTCATCCTCAGTTTTCCTATCTGTAAAATGAAGATAACAATAGCACCTATTCTATAGGATTGTTGTGAGGATCAAATGAGGTAGCATATGCAAAGTGCTATAAATGTTAGAAATTTATTATTACATTAAAGTTTATCAGAGAAATGTAAAGATTTTCCTGTTTCTTATTTTTTAGAGTTTTAACTATAGTGAAAGATTAAAGTTTTAACTGTATTTTATTGTGCACATGCAAAAATTTTTCAATTTTATGTAATAAAATTGTACATTTTATCTTTTATGATCATATTTATCCCAGTTTTAGGTAAGACTTTTCTTCTCTCTCCATTGTTGTAAAAGTTATCTCCTTCCTCTTCCCTGTTTTTTTTTTAAAACAAAGTGACCTTTTATATTATTAAGACATGTACCCATTTGGAGCTAATTGTAGTAGATTGGATAAGACTGTTTTCCTATTTTTTTGGGGGGGGGTCAGTTTTTGTCAAATAGAAAGGCTTTACTCTAGGGTTGGTGTCCTTAGGTTTACTAGCTACTAATTGGGCAGTTAAGTATCATAGTGAATAGAGTAGCCAGCCAGGAGTCTGGAAAATTCATTTTCTTAAATTCAAATCTGGCCTCAGACTATAAATTGTATGTTCCTGTGCAATTTAAAATTGACTAAAAAATGACAGAGAACAATTTACTGTTTGGTTGCTCCTGAGTCATATTTGTCTAATCTGTTTCATTGATCACATTTCCTACTTTTAAATAATATTGAAGTTTTAATGATTAATAATTCATATAGTATAATTTAAATCTTATAATTGGAATACTACATCCACATTGGGTACCTTTCCTTTGTTCTTCTTTACTTTTCAGCTTCTGTTTCTAGGTGGTCTATCCCTATTAGATTATAAGTTCCTTGAGGATAGGGACTGTTTTTTCTTTTCATATTTGTATCTTCAGAACTGAGGACAACTAGAGGGTTGCAATGGATAAAGTGCTAGGTCTAGGAAGACATCTTTCCAAGTTCAAATCTGGCCTCAGATATTTAATAGCTGTGTGAAGCTGGACAAGTCACTTAACCCTGTTTGTTTCAGTTTCCTCAACTGAAAATGAGCTGGAGAAGGTTTTGGCAAACCACTCCAGAATCTTTGCCAACAAAACCCCAAATGGGGTCTTCAAGACTCAGACATCACCAAAATGACCATACAATAATATGACTGAAATGAATGAAAAACAATAATCTTCAGCACTTTGCAGAGTGTGTGGCAAAATGCTTAATAAAAGCTTTATTGTTTTTATAAACAAATAATATTATTCATTAATAATTATATAATAATATTATTTATTAATAAACTTAATAAATGTTTATTGATTCCTTTATTCTTAATTTTCTTGTTTCCTTTGTGATTCTTGATCTTTTGTTTTCCAAGTTTATTTCACATTACTATGGTTATATTCTCTAGATTTTGGCCAAATTGACGTATTTTTTGTTCCCTGAAACCAGGATCATGTCTACCACATCTATGCCACTGAACAAGCTATCTCCCCTTCCCCCATGCCTGGAATATATATTCCTTCAATACTCACCTCAGAGAAGTCCAAGCTTCCTTAAAGATTTATTTTGGGTGTCGCCTCCTTCAGAAAGCATTTCCTAACTTCCTTTTAAAAATTATTTTATATTTGCTTTTCTGTGTACATTATTTCCCCAGTAGAATTTAAGAAGCTCCTAGAGAGCAGGAACTGTGTTTCATTTTGTCTCTGTATTTCCAGTACCTAATAGAATATTTCGATCATAATACATACATAATAATAGTATATTGAGCTGCAATGAATTAGGAAAGAGAAAGAGGACATTCTAGGAATAGAAATTTCTTTGGAAATGCCTTTGAGTGGGAGAGTACAGCTCATGTATAGTGAGTTGTCTGGTCTGGACTTCATTAAGGAGTTGACATTTGATTTAGAATTCCTATGATGCATAAAAATTGAGGAGATTAAAAAGGGCAAATGGAATACCATTAGACAAGGCAAGGAGTTTTGAAAGTGAAGAGCTAAGTTAGGCAGGAAATAGCAGAGTTCCATTAGGTATTATCTTATTGGTATGTCATAGCAAAAAAACTAGAAACAAAGAGGATTTCCACTACCAAATAGCTGAATAAATTGCAGTAAATTAGTGTAAAAGGGAATGTGATTGTACTGTTAAGCCCTGGATAGCAGATTATTACCCCACCCTCCACCCCCTTCCCATATTAGATCCTGGATAGCTGGCCATAACTCCCTCCCCGTCCCATCTCCCCCTGCCCAATGTGCAATTAGACTTGGGAAAATTGAGTTTAAAAAGAAAACTTTAAACCTTGAGACTCCAATTCTTCTTTATATACCATTGAGACACAATGAAGGATAGAAAATAAAAACAGTCTTCGGGTTGTTGTGTCTCTGATTCCATCCCCATCCAAAAACTACCCTGGGAATAGAATTATTGTCAAGGACAATCTCATGTCCTGCAGTTACACCCTCATTATAGTCCCTATCTATCCAAGAATGGTCCTACTCCTCTGTCTGACAGGGCCTGGGCCACAATCTACAAGCTGTAAATACCAAGTTAACTCCTCTCTCCCTGCTCTCTCTTTGAAGTAAAGATAACAGCCCTCAATCTTAGAATAAGAAATATATCTTGTTATAAAGGAATTACTAAAGGAAAAACAAAACTAGTGATTCTGATGTATTAGCAAAAAGCTTTTTATCACTGTTAAACAAATAGTACTATTAATATAAAAATTACTCTCAAAATTTGATAAAACATTCTACAAAAAATGAAGCAAAGATAACAGCTGCAAGACTAATTATACTCTTGCTTCTGTATTTTGCTTGCTTAAAAAACTTTATATAAACTCTATGCCTCAGTTGCTCTGAACCAAAAGCTTTGGAAGTATATTCCCATTTCTGTCAGCTAGCTTAAACTCTCCACATTAAAAATTAAAAACAATCTCTTCTCTCCTCAGTTTCTCTGAAGAATTTACAAATTACAAGAAATTACAAATATGATGAATTCAGAAAAACTTGGGAAAACTGATGGAATTCTGTGTTATGAAGTGATACAGTGATCTAAAAAAGTAAACAACATGCACAATGATAACAATAATATACATGAAAACAACATTAAAACATGATGATCAATGAAGGGCTTAGCACATAGTGCCTCAGACATAGTAAGGCTTAATAAATGCTTGTTGACTAACAAAGCAATAACCAATCTTGACTCCAGAGGACTGACAGTGAAACACACTTTCCTCTTCATGCAACCTAAATTAAAGAGGTGGAGGATAGAGATGAAGAAAGAGAGACACATTTTGGTGTTATAGTAGTAATATCAACCCACATTTAGCCTGTTATTTGGCTTCTATAAACCTTATAGAAATTTTGAAATACATCTCCTTCAATAGTTAATTGATTTAAGTGACAAGGTTATAGAAAATACCTTGTCACTTAAATCAATTAACTATTGAAGGAGATGTATTTCAAAATTTCTCCACTAAGTGACAGACACTATGCTTGAGACCAAATCAAATGCCATTATCCCTATCTGGAGTACCTGCTTGAGCCTCCTTTGTGGGCTGTGTATGGGAAGCTTCTTAAGAAATGTAATATTTCTACTGCCCACCAGAAAGTACACAGTCTGAAAATCTTTGACTAATGCTTCAGCTCCACACAGTTTGAAAATGAAATACTACTCCAAATTATCAGGAAAATCATTATCATTCTCCACCTCCTATCTTGGATAATTTCTATCCACCCTTGCTCTTTTATATTATGCAGCCCATCCACACTGTAACCTCATAACTTATTCCATTTTAAAGAATGCCCAGTGTGATTGCTTTCTGCCTTTTTTTGGGAAGCATTCTCGTTACTTCTGGATGGATTGTCGGGAGAGAAATTTCAAATCCAGTTAGTACGTGTAGGCCATGGTAGAATTAATAGAAGGTATAGCAACAGCCACAACCACAACTTTCTTAGGTATTTTGATAATGCCTTAAAGTGTGCAAAGTGCTATCTAATTTGTTGACATTTTTTGGAGCCTCCCATAGGTTAGGATTTCCCAAGGGAACATGAGGTAGAGAATGAAAGCAATCCTATTTTTCATCTCATGCTCTGAAAAGATTTTCATGAACTGCTGCTTCTCTCCTGTTCTAGTCTTGTCTCTTTTGTGAGAGATCCATTCATGGTTCTAGACACCTCAGCTGCCAGAAGTCTTTATCAAAGGCAAAATCACCAAAAAGCAAAAAGGAGCAAAGACCAACTTGTATTCAAATATTGCTCCATCTCCAAATCTTTCAATGTAGCTTCATCCTTGCCCCAAGCAACTGATCGAGTAGTTCCACTTTCAATGCTTCAACTGACAGTTTCTCTTACAACTTTTGAGGACCCCTCTAGCTCCCATAGAAATCAAACATGTTGTAGGCTTCTGTTGCAGATGAAAAATTCAGTATTAATAGGACTGTGGGAAATTCCACTCATTAGGAGTTATGGAATTATGAATTTGTCCATCATTTTGGAAGACCATTTGGAATAAGAAAAGTTTTTAAAAAGTTAATTATTCCCTTTTATCCAGCAATTCCTTTTCTAAGTTTATATTCCAAAGTTGTTACTGACAATGCTAAAAGCCCCACACTTGTATGTGACAGTAGTGTAAGTTAGGTAAATTCTTCGTAGACAGCCCAAATGATCATTAAGGTGCTACAGTAATAAAATAATGTGCACAAAATAAAATAAAAGAATCCTGTTCTACTTTCTGTGAACCTAGAGAAAAGCAAATTAATTTAGTAGTTAATTGATCAGAAAGGAACTGTAACACATAATTTGGTCACCAGGTGGTGGTATTCTCAAAATCACAAGTTTATTAGTCTGCAATAGAGCATTCTCAAAGGCAATGGGAAGATGGCTACTATTCACTATAAAGTATTTACCTACAAATCCTGACTACTCTTTGTCCCATCCCGCTGAGTTTTCAGGACTCAGAGTCTGTTCTGGCCCTGAATCAGTATTAATTTAGGAGTAAATATAGAAAAAAATGGAAAATTGTCTTAAAATATTAAAATTATAAAAATGTCAATTTGGCCCTAGCCCACAACTCCACTTGTCTGTTTCTCAGTCATGATCCTTTCACGTTGGAATTTTAAAAAATATTTTTTAGCCAGATTGCTAAAGGGGTCATGAATTCCATAGGTAAGGCTGGAAAAGATGATAGTCCCCCTTCTCAGAGTAATATTTTTAAATGCATAAAATCCAATGGATTATAATAGAAACTACTTATATTGAAATAGTTCTTTAAAAATATTTTTAAAAGTTCAAGGACTCCACATGTTAAGACCCTTGCTCCACATTTATATTGTTATGTAGGCAATGTACATTGTGGCCACACACTTTATGGAACCAAAATTTTTGACGAAGATACTTTTGGTCTCTCACCAAACTTGCCAATCCCCCTCAATATGTGCAGAGGGGACATGGTAAGAAATTCCAGATTCTCCCAGCAGTAAATGTCATGAAAGGGTTCAAAAGAGGGGTGCACTTCTGGAGCTTAATGGAGGAAGAGATGGGATAGAACTAATATTTGGAAAAATGGAGTTGAGAAAATGGTACTGCTTTCCCATCTTGCCCTCTTGAGATTTTCCCAACAGAATTCTGTCCCTCTTTGGTCTATTCTCTTCCACAAAACTGACCCCATCTCATAAAACTGGTCCTATACTTCTCCCCAATCACTGCAATTCTCCTAAAACTGACCTTTGTGGGATTGTAGACAAGACTGTGACAACAGCAAGCAGCCAGTGGTGGTTATCCATCCTACTGGCACAGAAAGAATAACCTAAAACAACCAGTCAAAATTTTTTTCAAGGGTGAAAGAAATGTAAGGCTATATACACCTGAATATATTTGATGCTTTGTGAGACTATCATACAGCAATCTAGGGCCCATGTTGCATCTCAAGCTGGTTTCTCACATCTTCTCATCTGAGACTTTTTCTGTGTACTAGTCACAAAACAGCCCAGTTCTTTAATTTCTCTAGCATTATATTTCATTGACCTTTTTGTTTAAAAAAAGTTTTTTATTGATGCATTTTGTTTTTACTTAATTTTCATTTCCAAATATATCTTTCCCCTCTTCAGAGAGCCTTCCTTTGGGGGCAGGAATTTAAAAAGGATGGAGAAAAAGGATATTTAAGAAAAATAAACACGCAGACTAATTACATAACTTTTTCTTTTTTTTGATTGATTTTCTTTGTAATAATCCTTCCTGTGAATATATAAATCCAAAATACTTCTCATCTCTTTGGTGCCTTCAAAAAAGAAACAATTCAGGTAAAAATGAAGGAAAAGACAAAATATTTAATATACTTATGTATGTATGCATACATACATGCATGTATATATGAAGACAACTTTAAACAATAATAAAATTAACAAAATACGCCTTTTCTTTCACTTAGTAAAAAATGTTACTTAAGCAGAAGATTACATGTGTAAAAAAAGTGTAAATAAGTTATTTACTTCTTTACTATTGTAGATGTGTAAAAGTTCTACAGTCAATAAAGTATTAGTCACATCTCTGGAATTAGTCAAAACAAGAGGAGTTCCATAAGTTGAAATTTATCTCTAGTAATTGAAAAGAGAACTAGTTATAAAGAATCCAGCTCTTGAGAGAGATTTTTTTTTTTTGCCTTTTCCATGATGGGTCTTTTTGAATCTGTGGAAGAGAGATTTCTTTCTCCTCCTCATTCTTATTAATGATGGCATCTTATAAGGGAACAACTTTTCCACTAGGAGCTTTTATGCCCAATAGTGAGAACTGAGAAAGAGCAAACTTTGGCATTTGCAAATTTAGCTGCTGAAAGAAACAAATTCAGGGAGTCCAACTAAGAGACTTGCCCAGCAGAGACACTGTGCCCAAGAAGAAAATAATGAAGCCTCCTCAAGAAGAGAAAAGGTATCAGGGTACCACAGTGTTAAGGGAATAAATTGCCTTGTCCACATGTATTCCCTATAATCTCTATTCTCACCTAGTACACTCTCTAGCTATTCTCATTCTTTTTACTAATGTGGTTTGGATTTTTTGGGTTTGGGGGGAAAGAGTGTACTCTGGGTTTGTGGGGTGAAAAAAATGACAAGGCAAAAGATAGCTAGGAATTGAGAAATCTAAGGACTTCGGTGTCAGGTTTGCCTAGACAAACATGTCTCCCACTATCATGTACCTCCTTCTAGACTGAGAAGACTCCTTCCCATCCCTTACTGGAAGTTCAGTCTAAATATTCAGGGAATAAAAAGCAGAAAAAAGTCCCAAGAAAAGGAGAAGTATTTTATACACACCCACACCCACCCACCCATACACATATACCTACATGTACATATATATGTGTATGTTAAATATGTATATATATATATGTGTTTTTATTTTGCACATTCTTGTATACCACACTTGAGAGCAATTCTTCTGACAAAATCCATCATCCACCACCTATACCATTCTCTTTAGCACTTGATTATATATACCTATTCTGATTTAAGTTCCCTAAGATTGGGGAACTGATCTTAGATTGTTCTGGTATTTCTCAGAGGATCTAACACTACTGAATTCATTGCAGTTACTCAACAGACCTTTTAGATTTGAAATCCAATAAATGCCACAATCTCTGGTTTGGTCGGAGTGTTACAGGAATGGTGACCAATATATTTAAGAAATGAGGGGTCATTGCCTCTCATCAAGAAAAAGAAAGTATATATTTTTAATAAGCTTTGCAAAAGAAACATCCTTAAGTCAGATTCTACGTCTCCATCTGAGGTTCAGAAATTTTGGTCATTGTATCTATAGAATCCTAGATATTAGAATTGGAAGGGACTTCCAGAGGCCATCTACTTCAAAATTATTATCTTACAGACAAGGCAACTGAATCAGAGCAAAGACTTTTCTTAGGACACACAGCAGTAAATTTATAGCAGAGCTGGCATTTGGACCTACGTCTTTTTCTGTGGAAATAGCTTTTCAGCATCCAGATTATTGCCATAATTGACACAAAGAGATATTATAATTGGACCTCAGTAAAGGACAATGAGAGATATCACCTCAGGTTTGTATGATCTGAAAAGAAAACTGAACAGCCATGTAGAGAAAACAAAGGATAAAACATGGATAGATCAAATATTTCACTCTTGTCCACTGAAGGGAGGAGGGGCAGAAGCATTAAGTGTCTATAATATGTCAGGCATTGTGTAGGATTTTTTTTTAACAAGTATTATCCTGTTTGAGTCATGGAATTTTAAAAAGACAAGAAAAAAGCTGCCTGAGTTCTACATGGATCATTAATGAAAGTTTTATGGAAGGGCAGAAGAAAAAACAGGAAAAGAAAAGCTGCACTCTGTACCCACTAAAAGTAAACTCCACATCAATGAAATCACAGATTCACTGAAGTTTAATATTATTTTATAATATGCATAGGCTTAAAGATCAATGAGTGTGTTTATGTGTAGCTTGTACATACATGTGTATGTCTAGCAACATGTCACATGTATTACAACATACAAATCACACATATACAATGACATCTATGTGATAAATTACACACCACACATTTTATGCCATTTATTATGCATGTGAAATAAGTAATTTATTGTGCATATGTGATGTACAAGTGATGTCTCATACAAGTGAAAAATGTTATATGTTACATTTTTATATTAGATTATAGATTATTCCATAAATAACATTCAATGGTATGACTCATAGTATAACTTAAGTTATCCATCTGATTAATAGTCTTTCTTTATCTGTCTTTTTTTTTCCTCTAGAGATCATTAGATCAAACTCTTGATTTTTCATGGGTTTCACTTTAACAGTATGTATCTTTAGATGGTAAAGGACTTCACCATTATTTAATGAATAGTCCATATTAGATATAAGTAACAATTAATTATTTGTATGCAAGAAATGGATTAAAGGAATAGTTGAAGGATCCAAAAGTTTGTTGTGCTTCTTCTAACAAAGCAGCTAATAACTTTTTTCAACTTAATCAATGATCTTTGAGAGTTGCTGTGGCTAATAAAATTAAACAGCTCGCAACCAACTTGATTGTGAGACTCTAGAAATATAACTAGGTCAATCTTCGGACAACAGATACAATAATACTTTACATACCTCACTCCTCAATCTCCAAAATTTAGGTCCCTTCCAATTTTAAATATTATCCTATGATGCTGGATATGCAAGAGATTTCAATGAGAAGAACAATCAAACAAAGGCACTAGGTAAGCAAGAATATATGAATTCTTGTATGACCTCAGATTTAGAAGGGAGGAACTTCAGAAGCCATCCAGTCCAACTTATATCTAAACAAAAATCTCCTCTGCAACAGAACTAACAAGTATCCAGACCATTTGAAGAGCTCCAGGGAGAGGGAATCCATTAACTGGAGAGGAAGTCAATGACTTCTGAGTAATGTAACTTACAAAATGGAAAACTACACATTTTCCCTGATGTTCAAAACCTCTCAAAACTCTCAAAAATAGAAATTCTGTGCCAGAGATAAAATAATTTCAGTTTTCTCTGTAGTCTAGGACACTAAGAACCCAAAATAAGGTAGAAATTCCATAAACTAAGCCCTCACTTATGCTCGCTCAGCTTCCCCTTCCCCTTGCATACTTCCCAGCAAGACTATACAAGCTGACCCAACATATGGGTTTGGAACAAAATGCTACCCCATACCTTGCTTTCTTCCTTTCCAGTGCTAAGGAGATCAAAACTACAAAGTGGAGAAATTTGCTGAGGCTGCCATATTCAGCTCTATACCTTGACCCGTACCCAACTTCTTATCAGTGAAGCAGAAATTGCAAGCAGCAGAAATTTGCCTAGTTCTCAATAGCAGCAGCATGGCAACACTTTAAACTGCTGGGTCAGAGAACTGAGGAACAGAGGGAATGGGACAGGACACCATACATGGGGGTGAGAGGTGATGAAGCATCCTACTCAGCTTTAACATCCAGTTAAAACCAGTTGTTTCCCCAAAAGTTACTTGGGGCATAGACCTAAACCAAGGAAACATGAATTAACTGGTCTTGGGTGATGGTTGCTTTTTTCTGGTGGCAATCTATGAATTTTTTTTGAATGACATTTTATTTTCATTGTTCAGAAGTTCTGAGCAGTCTTCTTGTACTATTCCTTGCATTTTGGTGTTTAGGTTTTGTTTGCATGGACAGTATGTTTTCTTTTGATGTAATTGCTTTTTGCTTTTCTTATTCCATATTTTTTCTTCTTCTATGCATTCTTAATCAGTTGTTGTATCTCTTATTTCTCCGGTGAAACTTGCCACTCATGGAATAAAAATTTTCCCTTTTGCCATTTATTTCTGCTATATGGCCCATGAATTTTGTTCTCCCAAATATGATTTTTCTTTTAAACCAATTAGGAATAACTTCTTGTTGTTCGATGCTGTCTTCAAAATTCACAGGATACAAGCCCTATCAGGTTTTGAATTTTTTTCCTTTATTTTGCATTGTTTATTCATAGATGTCTGACTAAGTTTGCTAGCTCTAGAGGCCCCATGTTCTTCTTTTGGTGTATTATTCTATTGGTTAATCTGATTATAGTCAAGATCTTTGAGTTTTCTTCCTCCTAAGATCTTCAGCAAATTTAATTTTTTTTTTCTTTATTTCCCTCTCTTGCTCACTTTCTGACTTTTCCCCTTCTAATGGTCGTTTCTCTGGGAACTATATCTCAAGTGTCTCAGTCTCCTCCCACACCAGTTAATTCAGTGTTGTTGTTACTATATATAATGTTCTCCTGGTTCTGCTCATTTCACTTTGCAACAGTTTACATGTCTTTCCAGGTTTCCTGAAATCATTCTGAAATCATTTCTTATAACATAATAGTATTCCATCACAATCATCTATGACAACTTGTTCAACAAGTTCCCAAATTGATGGGTATTCCCTCAATTTTCAATTTTTTGCCACTAAAAAAGAACTGCTATAAATAATTTTGTACCTATAGGTCATTTTCCATTTTAAAAAATCTCTTTGGGAAATTCCATTCCAAATAGCAGATGATAGGATAAAATATTTGGGAATCTATCTGCCAAGGAAAAGTCAGAAAGTATACAAACTAAATTAGAAAACACTTTCCACACAAATAAAATCAGACCTGATCAATTGGAAAAATATTAAGTGCTCATGGGTAGGCAGAGCCAACACAATAAAAATGACAATACTACCCAAACTAATCTACTTATTTAGTGCCATACCAATCAAACTCCCAAGAAATTATTTTACAGATCTAGAAAAAATAGTAGCAAAGTTCATTTGGAAGAACAAAAGGTCAAGGATCTCAAGGGGATTAATGAAAAAAAAGGCAGATGAAGGTGGCCTTGCTATGCCAGATCTAAAACTATATTATAAAGCAGCGGTCATCAAAACTGTTTGGTACTGGCTAAGAAATAGAGCAGTCGATCAGTGGCACAGGAT
>JAJPUD010001478.1:118527-191721 GCA_023553655.1 Myrmecobius fasciatus | reverse complement strand
CCTCCTAATCTTGTCTGCATTTGTTTTGTTTGTACAGAAACTTTTTAACTTAATATAGTCAAAATTATCCATCTGGTGTTCAATTAGGAGTTCCAAGTCTTCTTTGGACATAAATTTGTTCCATCTCCACAGGTCTGAGAGATAAACTATATTACGTTCCTCTAACTTGCTTACAAAGTCTCTCTTTATATCTAGATCATGAACCCATTTAGATCTTATCTTGGTATGTGGTGTTAGGTATGGGTCAAGCCCTAATTTCTTCCACACTAGTTTCCAATTTTCCCAGCAGTTGTGATTAAGTCTTAATCCTCATCTTCCATATAAAATTTTTGGTGAATTAGTTCCCTTGGGAGAGACATAACAATTCCATTGAAGGTAGCATAGATATGAGAGGAACCATAAGATTTGAGAAGAGCACAGTCTCTTTGTATCAAAAATATTCAAAAAAAGATCTCTTGTCTAGGAGGAGTTTGAATTCAGATTAGAAATCTTTTTGTTCACTATTAATCATTTTAGGGTGGCATAGGAATACTACAGAAAAGCATCTGAAAGGGGCTGTGTTCTCCCTGGAAAGAAATCTTTATTCTTTGTTTTCCTGTCCCATGTCCCATTCTAGGTGTAGGAAATTTTCTCCTTCTATTTTCTCATGCTGTACATCTCTTCCACTTACCATTTCTGCAATATTGACTATACAACAAGAGTGAGTAGCCACTTAATTTTTTTTCATACACTGTTCCAAAAGTCTTAGTGCAATTTAAAGCTTCAAGAACTTCAGAGGCAGACATTCTACAAACTTACAAAAAGAACATTTGAAAGTTTAATTATTTATATTTCTTTGACCCTTGTTTTTTAATTTTGTAATTTTTTTTCAATATTAAATTAATAAAATTTTAATTTGTAATAACAAGATGGAGCTCCCTTGTCACTATGCATTATTCGTGGGGCTGGATTATATTTCCTCAAACTCATAAATTAATGGAGGATGCCTTCTCGTTTGGTTACCCCAGTCACCTGATGTCCATTATAGTTGTTTTGGGTGGATTCATGTCAAAACTGTTGGCTATGTAACAAAACTTCATAATTGGAAAGCTTTTAAGGCTAGAGTCACAAATACAATCCTTTCAGTCACTGAACAGCAGCCCATTAAAATTTTGAAAAAGTTCAAAATCACTCAAAGTGATCTATAGCATAAAGTGGTTGATTGATCATTATTGAATATTGATCGTTATTGAATATATTGATTATACTTAGTAAGAAACATCAATATTTTGAAATTTAATTTAATCTTTTGAATATTACTTTTTGAAAAAAAATTTTTAGCATTTATAACTTCGAAATTATTAAAGCTTAAATCTTTTGGGACACTGTATAACAGTGGGAACAAACAGTATCCAGGAAAAGAACAGAGCAGCAGGGGGAGGGGAACAATATGTGAGCATACACAGGCATGGAGGGCTCTGCCAAATGGAGCAGAGAACTGGCTTCTCTAACTCCTTTCTCTCTCAGAAAGTAGTCTGGACAATTGCCTCCTTCTCTGATGGCTTCCCAGAAGAGGGATATTGTCTCTGAGGGGCATTTAGGGGTAGCCTACCAAATCTGGTCTGACTTGTACCAGTTCAACTGGTTACACTTTCTGCATCAATTGTATTATTAATAGAAGCAGCCGCAGCCACCACAGTTTTCTCTCAGAATCTTTTCAGGGAAGCCTACAGGAGGCTATAGTTAGGCTTCAGACACTTTACTAGTGTGACTCTGGGCAAGTCACCAAACCCTATTTGCTCAGTTTCCCCATCTGCAAAATGAACTGGAGAAGGAAATGGCAAGCCATTCCGGTATCTCTGCCAGGAAAATCCCAAATAGGATTTTATGAAGAGTTGAACAACTGAAAACAACTGAAATAAATGAGCATTACAGGAGCACAGATCTATGGCTGACTAAATATTTGTTTTTGGAAAAAGTCCACATGGTGCCAAGATGAAGGACAAAACTGAATTCTCTACCATTTGACCAGGCTTTTCCCCATTCCTTCACCCAGAATTCTTTGTGAATTCTATGTTTGTGTATCTATAATCATAGATATCCATCCCAATCTCATGATGTCTGTGGCCCATGGACTAGGGGCAATCATCTTGATTTTCATGGAGATTCTGCTGCAAGGGTATGGTGGGAAAAAAGTAAAAGATGATTGATGGGTCACACTAATAGGGTGAGTGATGGGTATGCTCATGGTGATTTTAATGAGTGATAGGGTAAGATGACTGACAGAGAAGCTGAGATTCTAATAGGGATTGAATGAGAGGAGATACAATGAGGAGAAGTGAATTTCAGTCAGAGAGAGATGCAGCAGCATGGTCATGATTATGTTCCACTGGGAAGATGGGAATCATTCTTTTTTTTATATATTAAAGCTTTTTATTTGCAAAGCATATGCATGGATAATTTTTGAACATTGACCCTTGCAAAGCTTTTTGTTCTAAATTTTCCCTCCCCCCCCAGATGGCAGGTAGTCTAATACATGTTAATTATGTTAAAATACATGACAAATCGAATATATGTATACATATTTATACAGTTATCTTGCTGTACAAGAAAAATCGAATCTACAAGAAAAAAAACCTGAGAAGGAAAACAAAATGCAAGCAAACATCAACAGAGAGCATGAAAATGCTATTTTGTGGTCCACACTCAGATCCCACAGGCCTCTCAGATGGGAATCATTCTTACTGTTAAATGGAAGCAAGGATCCTCCCTTTTTCCCCTGGGTATCCATAAGTCAGAGCTAGTAGTGTCTGAAATGCTGGTGAGGCTGAGGCTGCCTACATGCCAGAGGCACCTGGGAAACATGCCAGATACCAGCAAGAGAAGGCAGTGTGCTAAGTGGGGGGAAATTCAAGAAGGGGGATAATGCCCTCTGGGAGAATGCCAAGATTTTAGATGCTCCAGTTACCATTCTGCTAAATTACTAGGAGCAGATAATTTCCACCTGGGATGCTATCCAGGAGCCTGGATGTTAGTGAAATGATTCCTTAATGTATTTATTTAATTAATGAACATTTATTTTCTTTCCTTCATCCAACTGAATAAAAAGAAAAAAAAGAACCCTGTTTAGCAAATATGTATAGTCAAACAAAGCAAATTCTTGCATTAGACATGCCCCCAAAATGTCTCATTTTGCATTTTGAATCTATCACCTCTCTACCAGGAAATGGATATAGCATGTTTCATCAATAATCCTCAGGTAATATATGCACTTTTCTCAAGTCTTCAAGTTGTTAAAACAATTCCCAAGTTATTTTTCTTTATAGTATATTATCATTGCATAAATTGTTCTCCTGATTCATTTCAGTTCATTTTACTCTGTATCAGTTCACACAAGTCTTCCTCGTTTTCTCTGAAAACATCTATTTCATCTTTATTTTTATGGTTCAAAACATTCTATTGCAGAAAATTTATATCTGAACATATATGTGTGTATATATATGTATATATATTTGTATGATTTTATATGTGTGTATCTATATATTCTTATATCAATATCTATCTGTTGTAGCTACTAGGTAATTGAAATTTCTATTCTTTTTTTTCCCTGAGGCAATTGGGATTAAGTGACTTGCCCCAGGGTCACACAGGTAGGAAGTGTTAAGCATCTGAGACCCGATTTGAACTCAGGTCTTCCTGATTTCAGGGCTATTGCTCTATCCACTGCCCCACTTAGCTGCCCCTGTTTTTATCCTTTTTTGGGGAACAGCTGAGGTTCCACAGCCCAGAAGTTTTAACAGTGTTTTCGTTGTTCAGTCATTTCATTTATGTGTCTCTTTGTGACACCCGTTTGGGATTTGCATGGCAAAGATAGTAGAGTGAATTGTCATTTCCTTCTCCACCTCATTTTACAGATGAGGAAACTGAAGTAAACAGGGCTAAATGACTTGTCCTGAGTTACACAGTTAGTGTTTGAGGCCAGATTTGAACTTACTTAGGTCTTCATGAATCCAGGCCTGTCACTTTATCTACTTCACTTCCTAACTGCCGCCAATTTAATATTATGTCTTCATTTTTATTCCAATCAACAAATATGTCCTAATTTATAATGTGAATCTGTAGTCACAGGAAGTTAGGCAAGATGAAAATCGCTTGGGAACTGGTGCAGGAGCCATTTATATAAATGTATCTGTAATTGATAAATTAATATTTTATACCCTAGAACAAATGAAATGAAATAGAATTTGGGATGATTTTTAATTCACTAAGATAAGACTGGGAGCCATGGGGACATCTGGGCTGGTCTGTCTTTACTTGTGCTGATATCATACAGATGTTTTTTTTCTTTTTCTTTTTTTATTAAAGCTTTTTATTTACAAAACATATGCTGGGGTAATTTTTCAACACTGACCCTTGCAAATTCCATGGCTCAAAATAGATAACATTTGGGTTTTTTCTTTTTTTTTTAGTTTTTATTAAAGCTTTTTATTCAAAAAACATATGCATGGGTAATTTTTCAACATTGACCCTTGCAAAACTTTCTGTTCCAAATTTTTCCCTCCTTCCCCCCACTTCTTCCCCTAGATGTCAGATAGTCCAATACATGTTAAATATGTTAAAATATATGATAAATTAAATATATGTACATATATTTATAGTTAGCTTGCTGCATAAGAAAAAATGGATCTAGAAAGAAAAAAAAAACCTGAGAAGGAAAACAAAATGCAAGCAAACATCAACAGAAAGTGTGAAAATGCTATGTTGTGGTCCACACTCAGATCCCATAGGCCTCTCCCTGGGTGTAGATGGCTCTTTTTATCACAAGATCATTGGAACTGTCATCAATCATATCATTGTTGAAGAGAGCCATGTCCATCAGAATTGATCATCATATAGTCTTGTTGTTGCCATGTATAATGATCTCCTAGTTCTGCTCATTTCACTCAGCATCAGTTCATGTAGGTCTCTCCAGGACTCTCTGAAATCATCCTGCTTGTCATTTCTTACAGAACAATAATATTCCATAACATTCATATACCATAATTTATTCAGCCATTCTCCAATTGATGGGCATCCACTCAGTTTCCGGTTTTTTGCCACTACAAAAAGAGCTGCCAACAACATTTTCGTACATATGGGTCCCTTAAAGATCTTAAAGATCTCTTTGGGATATAAGCCCAATAGAAACACTTCTGGGTCAAAGGGTATGTGCAGTTTGATAATTTTTGAGCATGGTTCCAAATTGCTCTTGAGAATGGTTGGATCCATTCACAGTTCCATCAACAATGTATCAGTGTCCCAGTTTTCCCACATCCCCTTTAACATTCGTCATTACCTTTTCCTGTCATCTTAGCCAATCTGAGAGGTGTGTAGTGGTATCTCAGAGTTGCCTTAATTTGCAATTTATTGATTTAACATGTGAGATCTGTGGAGAAGGAAGGAACTTTGGTTGTGACCAAAGAAAAACTGGAACTCATTATTGAACACCAAATAGATAATTTTGATTATACTAAGTTAAAAAGTTTTTATACAAACAAAACTAATACAGACAAAATTAAAAGGGAAGCAATAAATTGGGAAAACATTTTTACATTTAAGGGTTCTGATAAAGGCATCATTTCTAAAATATATAGAGAATTGACTCAAATTTATAAGAATTCAATCCATTCTCCAATTAGGAATGGTCAAATGATATGAACAGACAATTTTCAGATGAAGAAATTGAAACCATTTCTAGTCATATGAAAAGGTACTCTAAATCACTATTGATCAGAGAAATGCAAATTAACCCTGAGAAGTATTATTATTCTCATTTTAAAGTTGAGGTAACTTGAGGCAAATAGAAGTTAATTAAATTGCATAACATAGGTATTAAGTGTCTATACTGGGTTTGAACTCAGCTCTTGCTGACTAGCTCTTCATGAAGGAATAGCTTTTTTCCCTAAACCCTCAACACCAACATGACTTCATCTTCTTCACTTCTATGACTTTAAAAAAAAATCAGCTTGAATTTATCCAGGAGTATCTTGACTTCAAGTTTTTTGATAGATGTGCAAAGTTTAGGACCAGTTTCCCTCAAAGATTTTAAAGAATGACTCAACCTCCAAGCTTATTCAGTTAGATAAAATATCTTCCATCTTCAGAAAAGAAAATCTACTTTCTCCCATCCTGAAAGTACCAAAGGGATAGTAGATGTCAGAAAAGAGAGGAAGTAGATCCTTGAAGAAACCCAAAATAGCTCCTGACCTTTGGACTTCTGGTGACCAACATGGTGAGTATCTGGAGCAAAAACTAGGAAACTTAGTAAAATAATTCTTCCCTTTTCCCCCTTGAGATGTGACTGTGGGAGGTTGGGGACCATCCTTTCCTCTAGCAAAATCATTTGAACCCCATAGGCTCCAAAGACATGGGAAGGCAGAAGGAATTGTGATTTCAGACTTTCTTCATCCAGTAGGGAATTTTAATGTGGCATTTTTTACTTAACTAATTTAGCCAATAAATGTGCTCTAGTCTATGAAGTGATTGTGCAGCCCCTTTCAGATAACTCCAAATTGGAAAGGAGATTATAATATCAATGAGAATGGAGCATATACAAGCCATTGATAATTTATAAATGGAAATTTACATACCCTAGAGATTGTGGTTCTCATTTTTTTTCCTTAATGGCTTAAAAATATTAAGGATCTCAAAGAACTTTTATTTATATGGATTGTATCTATAGGTATTGATCATATTAGGAATAAAAACATTTTAGTAATTATGAAATTAGGTTTGACTTTGCAAATGTCCTTAAAGGATCTAAGAGACAATTGGATATTTTGACAACTATTGCCCCAGACAAAAAAGCCTAGGCTCACCACACCATTTCTGGTGGTGTGGTCAGCCTAGGCTTTTTTTTTCCCACCTGGAAACTTGATGTCCTCTGCTTGCTTTCCCTCTATACATAACTTATTGCTGTGTTGAGTTCCTCTGATTGGTTACTGAGCCAGAACTCTGTGGATATAATAAAGGGGTTACCTTCCCCTTCAGACTCCTCTTCTTTTATTGATTTAACATGTGAGAATTCTTTAGAGTTGTATCCAGGAAAGTTAGGTAGAGTAATAGTAGAAATCGTTCCCCCATTTTGTACCACATAGCCATAAGCACATCCTTTCTAAACCCTATGTCTAGGATGGAGCAACTTTTGTGTTTCCTTTCCAAACAAGGAGATTTTCCAAACAGAAAACTTGAGATGAATAAATCCAGGCAGCCTTATGAATTTGAGAAGGTCCTGAGAGGCCACTAAAACAATATTTTCAGTGCCCACCAGAGTGGATGCAGCAGGCAAAGTGGACTGGCAACAAAGGGAAGACTGGCAACAAGATCTGCACATCTGATTAATATAACAGAGAGAAGAGGCAAGAGCATGAGAAAAGAAGCTGAGACTTGGATCATACTTGAGGTTTGAATTGTCTTTACTCAGTAGAAGCGAAATGTAAAAATGGCTAATTAACAAAACTGCCAAACTTTAAAGTCTCCACCTAGGCTTACTACCACCTCCCAGCAGATTGTAACCTGGCTATTAGTTGAGTTTCTGAACTCTGTTTAAATCATTCTTTTAATACACACCGTGATTCCCTTTTGTTCAGCATTGCTTTCTGTGTGGGAAGAAAATGTCCTGTCCTACAATTAACTCATATAATTCACTGGCTACCTCTTTTAGTTCCCCTACTGTGGGGAAGTGAAATTGTCCCCTAGCAGCTGGGATTAGAGGAATGCGTTGATGAATGTGAAATAAGTGAAACTATTGTCTTGTATTGAGAAGTCAGGCTTTCCTGGAGCTGAATCCTAAGCAAAGTAAGAGACAAGGACTGGCACAAGTTGTTAAATAGACCCTGTAATCTCAGGTTGGTGGTTCACAGATAGCCCCTCTGATAGATTAAGTATCTGAGACCAGATTTGAACTCAGGTCCTCCTGACTTCAGGGCTGGTGTTCTATCCACTGTGCTATCTAGCTAACCCGATAGAAAAGAATATGAACAGAATAAAGGTCAAAACTTTAGAAATGGAATGTGTTATGATGAAAGGAATGTTCAGAGGATTTTTTTAAATTCCAGGAATAAGACCTGATTATAGAATAAAGATATAATGAAAAGCATGGATGGGTATTATAAAGGACTTGGGCAAATGCAATCATTTCATATTTAAATAACAAATATTATTTCATTTCAAATTTCCTGATGTGATCAAAATAAAAGACTATACTAGGAAAATTGAAATTGAATTTTTCCTCTAAAGAAGATTTGCTTAATTTGAAAAGATTGAGCATAGAAGTATACATATGGTGAAACCCTTGATGGAACTTGAAAACTATATTTTACACTTGTGGATGGTGCTAGGACTGGATGTCTCTGATCACAGGGACGCCTTGGTTCTAGTTAGGAATTTTTTCAAGAAATTACCCAAATTTCCTAGAGGTAGAACTAGTAGAGACTTAAATCAGTCAGGCAAGAGAGAAAGAGAAAGACAAACAGACAGAATCAGAGGCACAGAGAGGGATACAGATACCCAGAGATAGAGAATGGACCTTTGATTGCATTAATATGGGGGAGTTCCAAATGAGAAAAGTCCCTCCAACAAAGCAAGTTGACACATTCTCTTCGATTTAGAATCTTAGAGAACTGCCCCCATGGCTTGAGAAGTTAAGTGACTTGTCTAGATGGATTTTTGTCACTTTGAGCAAATCTCTTAATGTATCTCTGTGGCACTTGCCACTTCAATGACTTACAGTAAATGAACTACACCCATGTCAAAGTGTTATGTGTGGATAACATCAATATATTGTGAAAGATTCTGGAAGAATAGGAGAAAAAAATGATGTGTTTGACTTGAAGAAGCTGATTTGATGCTATCAATTGACAAGTAAATATTTTTTAGCTCTGTCAGACATGATTTATATAGTACCTTCATCTAAGTTTTCTCCTCTGTTTCCCTTTCCGAATTATGAATTCCTATATGTAATTTCACATCTCTGTGTGTATGTTTGTTTTGTTTTGCTTTTAAATACATTTTAAAATTATTTATAATAATTTTTTATTTTTCAAAATACATGCAAAGATAGTTTTCAACATTCACCCTTGCAAAACCTTGTGTTCCAAATTTTTCTCCCTCCTTCTCCCCCTGTCCCCTCCCCTTACCAGTAAGTAATCCAATAGAGGTTAAACATGTGCAATTCTTCTAAATATATTTCCACATTTAAATATGTTTTTAGAAAAGGAAAAAAATAAATTTTTAGTGATGTCTTTTTTTATGTTACTAGGGTTCCTCTTTTCCTCTCAGAGTCATTTCATATAACAAATTATTTCTCTAAAAACAAAAAAGAGGGGAAAAATCAGCACATCTGATCAATACATTGAAGAAATCTGAAAATATGAGTAATGGGCATTCTTGTAGAACTCCCAACCTCTCTCCAAAGAGAGTGAAAGGTTTTCTATCTCTCCTCCTCTTTTTCCTTCTCCTCCTCCTCCTCCTCTTTTTCTTCTCTCTTTTTTTTTTTTTGCAAAGTAATTAGGGTCATATATTAAGTTTCTTACCCAGGGTCACACAGCTATTAAGTGTCAAATGCCTGAGATCAAATTTGAACTCAGGTCCTCCTGGATCCAGGGCTGGTGCTCTATCCACTATGCCACCTACTTGCTCCTCCTATCACTTCTTTTAATCACTGTTTGTTCTTTATAATCTTGCTGCATTCACTTTTGATTTTTTTTGTGGTTGTTTTTTCCATTTGTATTGTTGTAGTCACCGTGTATATTGTTTTCTTGGCTCTGCTTACTTCAATTTGCATCAGTTCATGTAGATCTCTTCATGCTTTTCTATATTCAAATATATGTCATTTATTATAGCACAATAATAGTCCATTACATTCAGGTTTCACAATTTGCTTAGCCATTTCCCAACAGATGGATATCTCTAACTTTGTCTTTATGTATATTCTTACTATAAAATGCTACTCCACTAACTTTTAAATATACATTCTAGTCCTTTTAACTAAGATAATGCCCTATCATAGACATAGTCTGGTCATGAATCACATCTTGCCACAACAATACTTATACTTTAATGATTCATTGGATTTTGATTTTATCTGTCAATTGCAAAGTAACCATGCCTTCTCATACAATATGATTCCTTTCCATGTTCTCCAAAAAATGTCATATAGAAGATTTACTCAATGTATTATGGTCCTTTCTCTATATATTTTTACATTTTAGGGGGCTCTAGTGCTACTATAAATTTGCAGATTTTAGAATATTATTATCTCTGAATAATCAGAGTTGCAAGTGACCCAAAGAGTCATGGAAAGACTTATGATGGGAGGGAGGGAGTTGCTATATATATTGATTGATGATCAATATGCAAGTGTAAGTGTATGGAACCATTGACTATCCTGTCCATTTAAAAGTAATGATCTTTTGTTAAGTAAAAGCCTCTGTAAATTGAGTAAGTCAGAATTGAATGTGAACCGGCCCTTTGAATCTCTTTTGAATAAATGACATGGTTGAGAGATTTAATAGCATCCTAAGGAATTTTATAAAAATGAGATATCTCAGAACCAGATAAGGAATTCTGAGCATCTGTAAGCAGAGAGGAAGGAGTAAGGCCATTCAGAGTTGAATCAAGAACTGGAAACTCATGAACAATTGTGAAAGGATAAAGAAGGAAAGACTGAACTTTGATAGAGGAGGGAGATAATGAGGAGGATATTTAGCTCTACAGACATTTTGGAGCAGAAGACACAAGTTGAAATAAGTTCTAAGAAAAGATTAACTCTGATCATTATACATGGCAACAACTATGCTATATGATGATCAATTCTGATGGACATGGCTCTCTTCAATAATGAAATGTTTCAAACCAGTTCCAATTGTTCAGTGAAGAAAGCCATACACACCCAGAGAGAGATGAAATGTGGACCACAACATAACATCTTCATGCTCTCTATTGATGTTTGCTTGCATTGTGTTTCCTTTCTCTGATTTTTTTCTTGTAAATATGATTTTTCTTGCACAACAATGATAAGTTGGAAATATGTATACACATATTCAATTTGTCAAGTATTTTAACATAATTAACAAATAGTGGATTTCCTGCCATCTAAGGGAGGGGTGGGGAGTAGAGGGGAAAATTTGTAACAGAAAGCTTTGTAAGGGTTAATGTTGAAGAATTACCCATACATATGTTTTGCAAATAAAAAGTTTTAATAATAATAAAAAGAAAAGACTGACTCTGTCCTGAACTTCCTCTCCATTTATCCATAGGCACTATAATATAATCTGCTGTTTTGTTACTCAAATATTTTCAGTAAATTAAATATTGTCATTGCCACAAAAAGGTCAGAGGTTTAGTTAGAAACAAATATAAATGTAAAGTTGGGCAAAGAACCCAACTTTCTGCCTAAATGTCATGAATTTTTCTAACTGGGGAAGGAGATGTCTCAGAATGATTGTGATTGAATTCAAAATAATTCATCTAAATTAAATTCCCTAAAGCCAAAGAAGTCATGTGAATCTCAAGAGACTTTTATATTGCTGCCTTACAGTGAGCTAGTTGTAACAGGCTGTTACACAAGTAATGGCATAAAGGATACCATCAAGGAAATTTGTAATTGCAAAAGGAGATGGGCTGGTTCATTCTTTGCATCAAGAACAAAGTATTACACGTAGACATTCTGGCACTGCAGTTATGCTTATGTAGCAGAGGCCATCTCCCTCCAAACCCCTTAGATCATGCTCATTGTGGCCATGTGGAATTTGGTGGGGGATGGTGATGACATGGTTCCTTTGGCCATTTGTAACTCATCTCAAAGAGAGTCACATTATAAGATCACAAGGAGTCCTTTTAAAGGCCATGGAGCCAGAAGAGCTTATGATTCAGTGGTTTTCCCCTAGAGGTATGTTGAAACCATCTTCTCCTGAGTTCTTGAGAGACAATTTTTTAAAAACTTTTATCTTTTTAAAGCTTTTTATTTTGAAAATATATGTATAGTTTTCAACATTCACCCTTGCAAAACTTTGTGTTCCAAATTTTTTCTCCCTCTTTTCCCCTCACCCTTTCCCCTAGATAGCAAGTATTCCAATATGTTAAACATATGCAATTCTTTTATACATAGTTCCACAATTATCATGCTGCACAAGAAAAATCAGATCAAAAAGGGGAAAAAATGAGAAAGAAAGCAAAATGCAAGCAAAACAACCACAACAAAAACGTGAAAATGCTATGTTGTGAGACATACTCAGTTCCCACACTCTTCTCTCTGTATGTAGATGGCTCTCTCCATCACAAGACCATTGGAACTGGTCTGAATCACCTCATTGTTGAAAAGAGCCAAGTCCATCAGAATTAATCATTGTATAATCTTGCTGTTGCTGTGTACAATGATCTCCTGGTTCTGCTCATTTCACTTAGCATCAGTTCATGTAAGTCTCTCCAGGCCTCTCTGAAATCCTCCTTCTGGTCATTTCTTACAGAACAATAATATTCTATGACATTCATATAGTATAGTTTATTCAGCCATTTTCCAACTGATAGATATTCACTCAGTTTCCAGTTCCTTGCCACTACAAAAAGGGTTGCTACAAATATTTTTGCACATGTGGGTCCTTTCCCCTTTTTTATAATCTCTTTGGAATAACAGACCCAGTAGAGACACTGTATGCACAGTTTGATAGCCCTTTGGGCATAATTCCATATTGCTCTCTAGAATGGTTAGATTAGTTTACAATCCACCAACAAAATATCAGTGTCCCAGTTTTCCCACAACCTTTCCAACATTCATCATTATCTTTTCCTATCATTTTAGCCAGTCTGAGAGGTGTGTCCTGGTATCTCAGAGTTGTTTTAATTTGGATTTTGCTTGACAATTGCTAAATTTTTAATGTAAGTACTTACACATCAGAAATTGTCAAAGCTACAAAATAGAGATTGATTTATTGTTTAGTTGATTTTTTTTTAAAAAAAAGATTTAGATGACAATAAAGTGGATTAAACTTAAAAATGTGTCGTGGGTACTTTTCCCCCTCCAGAAAAAAATGTACACACCCCATCTATGACCCTTTCTTCCTTTTTTTAGCTGAAGATCATGCAGGTCTGTTTTGGCATGGATCCCTAGAATTACATGGGGAAGAGGTGGCTGACTGTGAGCATATGGCCATGAAGGTACATGTCCTTCCTAAGACAAGCCTAAGACTGGGTTTGAGCTGGCTCTTTTGCATTCCCTTTCCTGAGTGAGTGACTGCATAGCCACCTTGAGACATAAATGTATTTAGGCTTGATGAGTTCAAGAGGTCAGGAAGCCTGTGAGTGTGGTTGATGTGGTTTCTACCAGAAGGCAATGTCTAAGAGTCTAAGAGCAAGAGAAACTTCTGTATCAGAGAGCTTGCAACTGACATGAGGATGGATACATGCCTGATTATTTTAACAGAGATCTATTATTCCAAGGATTATCTGGACAGTGCTTAGCTGAAATGAAGTGAAAATTACCTAACAAGTATTCCTGCAAATTGCTTTATGTTGTGATGAGGTTTCAGATCAGATTTGGAGCAGACTGTTCTAGCAGTCATAGTAAGTTTCCGAATCCTGTTCTGTTAATGCATGTGTGTAAGCATTCTATGTTTATCATCCCTTTTGTGAGTAGGAATTACCTGCTCCATATTTGATTCATATTGGATATTGACTTTACCTTTTTTTGGGAGTCCCTAGAGGTGTTTAATAGTATCTGGATGGGAGACTTAAGCAAATGACTACGAGATCAAGAAGCATTTGTGGCTTCAGTCATGTCTCACCACATGTGGGGTTTTCTTGACTGACACACTGGAGTGGTTTGTCATTTCCTTCTCTAGTTCATTTTACAGATGAGGAAACTGAGACAAATAGGGTTAAGTGACTTGCCCAGGGTCACACAGCTGATGTTGGAGGCTAGATGTAAACCAAGAAAGATGAGGTTTCCTGGCTCTATCCTCTGTGCCATCTAAGCTGCCCTTGTGCCACCTAGCTACTCCATCAGGAAGCATAACTGCTCTGAGCAGAGGCAGACTCACCCAAAACTTAACTAACTACATGCCTGGATAAGGGATGGGAAAGGGCTCATTTTCCAGGACCTTGATGATTGGTTTCTTTCTTGAAGTTAAGACTAAAAAGATAAAATGTTCTTCTTTGTATCTAGATGTTACTTCACATCTTGTTTATAATTCATATTTTGTACATTTCTGATCAGATCAGTAGGGACATCTGATATTATGTTTTATTAATGCCTCCCTTCTTGGTGTAACACTTGCCTTTCCTAGGAATAGTTAGGGATGCATGTGCTTTTTGTTATTTGCACCTAAGGGTATGGTTCCAGTACATCTGCTTGTGGTGCTTTATCTCTATAAGGCACTAATTGATACTCAAAGCAAGAGCTACAGCAGCACTCTCAAGAGGAGCATGCACAAATATCCCTGGCACTCTCCCAACCTTTAGCTAAAAATGGGGGATGTGTCATTAACAGTCCTTCACTAATGTTTCCCGGTCCTTTCTGCATTTAAAGCTTAAAGGAATAAATTAATTCCAATAATCATGATAATGATAGCTAACATTTATATAGTTATTATATGCCAAATTTAAATTATTTAAAAATATTATTGCATTTAATCCTCATAACAACCCTGGGAAGTAGATTTTTTTTTACTATTTTACTATTTTTTACAGTTGAGTAAACAGAGGCAGAAGTCAAGTGATTTACCTAGGACCATATAACAAGAAAATGTCTGGAATCAGATTTGAAATCATCTCTTTCTAACTCCAGCACTTACAGACACTGAACCACCACCAACTCAAGAATCCCAATCTTGCTTCCAACATAGCTCAAAGAACTCAATAACTCAGTGCAAAAAGTAAATATACCATCTATTTCAGTGAAAATAAAATTAAATTGTCTAAGTATTAACCAGCAAACAATTAAGAGCAAGTTGCTGCCACCATTTCTGGAAGAGTCTGAATTTCTAATTCCCCACCCCAACATCATATTTCTATCTTGCCCTTGTTTTAAAAGAGGTGCGGTTGAGGAGACATGCTTGCCACAGCCTTTCTTGGTAGATAGATGCTATTAGACATAATTGATCTCAAGATCATGGTGTGAAAATGAAACCTCTTACTCACAGAAGCCTCTGTGATGTGGTATAGCTCATCACTGACTGACTTCTGTCTAATCTTGCCTGCCACTCTTGGCCAACTGGCAGATGAATTTTTTGCCTGATGTCACTATGAGATGGATGGCTTTGGAAATCTCCCTTAACTATGTTATCAGACAACTTCAAATCTCTGCCTGGTGTGTTATCACCAGACCCAGAAGTCCATGTTGCTGCTGAAACTCCCTGTTTAACAGTCCTTTGAGGGAATGTGACCAAAGTGATTTCTGACAATGACATTTTATAAATCCCTTTGCCTTCTTCCCTTAAGTTCCACATTTTTATTTTTCTTTGGGATCCAGTCTCCTCTCAGTGTTCTCATCACTGATCTTTTGGTCTTGACATTGTGAAACACTTAACTATCACTAACCAGAGTGTTCTCCTATCACATGCTAAACACTGTGGGTGATCATATTTTCTTTCCGTCATCAGAAGGAGTCAGAAATGTGGAGGGGGAGATCATGAGATTTGATGTAATACTGTAGTGGAGATTTCAAAACAAAGACAGTTTCCTGTTTTATGAGGTCAGAATAGGTAATGTGAAAAACATGCCTCAGATGTCAAAAATTTCAGGGGAAAAACAAACACAGGTGGGAAGGAAAAACTGCATAAAGGCAGCTGATGATGAAGCAGATGAAGCATTGGATCTTGAGTCAGAAAGACCCTGAGTTTAAATCCAATTTCATTTACTAGCTGTGTGACCTTATTTCTTCAAATGTAAAAATGGCAATAGGACTGTTGTGAGGATCAAATGAGATATTTATAAAAGAGCTTAGCATAGTGCATAACAGATAATAGGGGCTATACAAATGCTTATTCTCCTTAGGATTGAGTTTACTTTTAATATTATATCCTATGAATTACTGGTCATTCTCACTGATATTCTTACTGGTTTGTATATTCTATGGTATCTAGCTTGGCAGACAGATGTAGGCAGGGAAAACTTTCACAAATCTCTAGGCAAATGTATTGTTTTGTTTTGTTTTACTCTTATTAAATGCACTATATTCCTGATCACCACTCCATATTTTAAGCCATAATCCAGATATCCAAATCTTATTATTGGCATTTTCTTTTCTGTCAGTTAACTTCTTAAATCTCTCTTGTTTTTAAAGCTTATACTTTTGAGTAATAGCAACGATGAAAATACAACATAAAACTTTGATCTTCACTTTTTTGCTCAGCACTTAAGCTTTCTAGGTTTCTTCTGGCAAATATTCTTAAGCTCAAAACTCACAAAACTTCAAAATTAAAAAAAAAAAACCTCATGGGTTAACATTTAGCATGAGTTACAGATTTCTTTCCTTTATAGGAGCACCTGCCTTACAGTGACTAAGAGTCTGGTGGGCAGTGTGACAATATCTTTGTACCTCCAAAGGGTGGGACTGGAAAAGCTCTTGGTAAAATATTAAATGATGTTCCAAGGTTATGCTACCAGCCCTTTTGTACAGTTATGAATGTGGATACAGGGACTTGTCTTTGCTTCTTTCTTTAGTCCTTCTTATGTGTGTATAGACTGACTTGCTTAAGTGCCTTTTTATTTCTTGCCCATGCTATTCTGAAGATTACCAAAATTTATTTGACTCATACTTCCATTACCATTAAGATTTTAATTTCATTCTCCAAATGAACCAAAAGGAACATACACTTCCATTATAAATCAGAGTACATTTATTGAATAGAAATGAAAGTAAAAGAGACAATATTATGCAACCCCTCCAGCAAGGATATTGCTCTGGGGACAGATAGATACTATCTGCTTATTAGCATGCATGGATTATAAGGGCTTTTGACTTTGGGAAGCAACTCCATACTACATCTTGTCCATGTTTCTCATAAAGCATGTATCTAATAAGGCGACTATCTTTGTTTTGAAAGTCCCACTATAACATCACATGATAGGAGTTTTTGAAAGTTTCAAATTTCAGCCTCTGCTTTTGTTTCTCTCTAATGTCTAGAGTTGGTAGGAAAATGAAACTGAGATCATTGCTCATCTTTGGTAAGTGCTTAATAAATGCTAGTTGTTTAACTATGACACAATAAGGAGTGAGCACTGATCTGGAAAAAAGAGTCGTTGAAAGTTTCAATTCTCAGCCCCTGCATTTGTTTCTCTATGGTGTCTAGCGATGGTAAGAAAATGAAACTGAGCTCATTGCTCATCTTTGGTAAATACTTAATAAATGCTAATTGTCTTTTCAACTTTGATATAGTAAAGAGTGAGCACTGATCTGGAAAAGATAGACTGCCTCCCCACCCCCAGTTCTCAGTTTGTCATATGCAAAGAATCTGTGAGAATTAAGGATATTTCTAGGATTTAATGGTTACTATTACGAATTTATAAATAACTAAGTTATTATGGCTAAACCTCTCAATAATTTCACCTAATGATATATGATTGCAAAGAATTAATAGCAGACAGACAAAAAAGACAAAATTGGCTGAAACTCTCAGAAGCCATTTGGAAACCCTTAGAATGGGTAATGTGAACAAGCTTTTAAAGATCTGGTCAGCTGCCTCATGCATGCGCCTGTGTTGGATTTTGCATACTCAAATAAACTCTTTATGTTGTCTACTGATGCTACTTTAAAATGCTTGGGAGTAGTCCTAGCAAGTAATGCTCATAAATATATTGTTGTACTCATCAGTAGAGCACCATCTATAAACTAGAGTTCTTAGCTTTAAAGTTTAGAAACTGTAAGTACAGAGTAAAATTTCCATGTGAATGAACAAAAATCTATCAACATATTCTGATTTTTGTATTAAAACTGCCTACTAGAGATGGGTAGCAGTGCTAGCTGATTGTGAGTCAACTCATTGCCTATTGCCTAGGAAGTACCAATAAAAATGTAGATACTTTCTCCCATGGCTTTATGATGCTAAAAATCATGCTGATATATAAAAGGGTGAAAATCATCTGTTATACCTAGTTGTCCTTGAATGATTGGTAATGAGAACAGCTGCATGATGAAGGAATATGGGAAATAATACAAGCAAACCAATAAAGTGATTAGCCTTTGAGACTCAAGTTTTGTTCCTTGGAGACCTTACTGTTAAGACAATGAATAGACGTTGGAATTATGCAATGGAGAGCTATGTTACTCTCTAATTGATCTGACTTGTATAAACAAGAAGCAATTTTAACTTCCCTGTGAATTTCACACTACAGCTATGATGAGATTCATGATGACTTTAGAGACTTTGGTCAAGTCTCAGCTATTGAGAAATAGGTTTAATTGTCCTAAAATAGTACAAGATATATATAAGAAACTTGTGGCTTGTGCTTGATGTGTACAAAGGACATCTGCCAACTTGGACTATATACTCAAAAAGCATAAGCATCAGCAAACTGTTATCTCAGCTTATCCTCACAACAACCCAGGCAGGAGGGTGTTATTATTATCCCATTTTCCAGTTAATGCAACTGAAGCAGATAGAATTTAAGTGACTTGCCCAGGATCACACAGCCAGATATGAATTCAGATTTGATTCCATATCCACCCTTTTATCCAGTGCACCACCTAGTTTCATTGACATATTGTTTCTAGAAGTAGACAGTAAAAGCAGGAGCCCTATCTCAGGGGCGATTGAATGTTTCACCCAGTATGCAGAAGTATATTTAATGAGGTACCAGAAGGCTACTTCCATAGCTGAGGAGTATCCTTTATCAGGATACGACGTCTCATCTGGAATTCAAGCTGGTCAAGGTAGAGACCTCAAAAGCAAACTACTGGAGGAGATATTGGCTTAGCCAGAATCAAGAACCATGCCATACCACTCTGAAGGAGATTTACCATCTGAGTATTGCTACCACATCCTGGATAAATAGATTCGGATCATTAAAATTGAAGCAGAAATCTCAGTGGAGTCAACATGTGGCATTTCTAGTGCATGATTACAAAGCTACCGGGAACAGTGTCAAAGGTTTCATTCCATACTTGCTAATGCTTGAAAAGGAGCCACTTTTGCCTCTTGCCTTATGTTTTGGAGTTCAAGAAAATCAGAAATATGAAGAGATTTGTGTTCAGTATGTATTTTGGTTTAGAGATGGCCTGACAGAGTTCAGAAAACTCTAGATAGAAATGAATGAACAATGCCTGAATATACTGTCAAATATGGGTGACAGAATTCTAATAAGGAAACTTGGTGTATATAAACCACATGAGAAGGATGATAGAATTCTAATAAGGAACCTTAGAGTATATAAATCACATGAGATCAAACCAATGAAAAGCATGCTCTAAAATAGCTTAGGGAGACTGGGCAATTTGCCAGTTTTATAAAATAGCCCCTAAAGAGACAAGCCAAGATGGAAGAATAAGAGGAAGTATAGTTCTACTTCCTCCACAAATACTCCCCAATAATTGGATTAAATAGTGGTTGGGAAAATCAAAGAAAAAATTATAGTGGGTCATCTTTGCCACCTAAGATTACAAATATGACCTGTAGGCAAGTGACCAGGACAATAATAGAAACGGGTTGTAATCATGGAGTCAAAACCCAGAGCTTCAAAACCCAGGAGCACTCAGAACTGATGGTAGACTCAGCCCCCAGCTTAGCTAGCAGCTCGGGGTCTGTTAGAGGTTTGGAGAAGGTAGATCCATTGCCCAGAGTCCAAGATGGATCCAACCAGAGAAGACTGTGGACATAGTCCCTAGGACAGAAATGAAGGTGGTGTGGAGAAAGGGAAGGAAGCTTCCCAGAGGATCCAGCTTCTAACTAGGGCAGCACACTTCAGTTGTTCAAAGCAGAATAATGGAAAGCAAACAGTATAAGGAACTATTATGAGGTCAGAGATGCCCAAGACACAAATCCAGAAAAAGAGAATAACTCCAAAGCACCTTAAAGACTCAAGGGAAAATAGAACTTGCCCACAAAATCAAATAACATCCTTAAAAAAGTATGAAGAGTTAAATATTATATTTACATGAAATAAGAGTGATAGATAGCAAGATAAGTATGGAAATATGTATACATATATTCGACTTGTCAAGTATTTTAATATAATTAACATGTAGTGGACTTCCTGCCATCTAGGGGAGGGAAAGGGACTGGGGGGAAAATTTGTAGCGGAAAGCTTTGTAAGGGTCAGTGTTGAAGAACCACCCATACATACGTTTTGCAAATAAAAAGCTTTAATTTTAAAAAAAAAAGAGTGATAGAAAAAGTGTTGGGGAAAAATTGAGAGCAATGGAGGAGAGATTTGGAAAGAAAATTACAAGCTTTCTCAAGAGGTACAAAACTCCATCTAAGTAATAGATTCCATAAAAATCAGAATGGACCAAATAAAAGTAACTGAGTATATAAAATAATAAGAAATACTTTTTTAAAAAGTCAAAATATTGAAAAATGTAAGTTATATCCAAAACAAGTGACTTCAAAAACAGATTAAGAAGAGACAGTTTAATAGCTGTTTAGCTACCTGCAAGCTTTGACCAAAAAATAAAAGAACCTGATTATCATATTTCTAGAAATCACAGAAGAAAATTTCCCAGATATTAGAAAAACTGGACAAAGTGAAAATAGACTCTCCCAATCACCAACAGAAAGGAGTTCCCCAAAAGTAAACTCTTAAGAATATCATAGCCAAAACTCAGAACTTCAAGTCAAAGAAAAAATACTGCAAGCATCCATTTTAAGCAGTTTAAGTACCAAGTAATCAAAGTCAGGATTACACAAGGCTTAGCAACTTCTACTTAAAATAAGAGATCTTAGAATGAAATATTTCCAAGAACAAAAAATATAGACTTACCAACAAGAATAACTTACCAGCAAAATTTATTGTAATATACTACATAGGGGGGAAAATAGGCATTTGGTGGAATAAACTACTCAAAAGAAATTATTTTAGAGTCTTAGAAAAAATCAAAGCTGAGTAGAAAAAAAGAAAAGACCATTGAAACTATTATAAATATTAAAAATTCACAGTTAAAACAAAAGGAAATTTAGAAGGAAGCACAGACAAGCAGGACAATTTAAAAAGTAGACATTTTGAATTTGTTATGTACATTTTTTTTAAAAAAATGAATGATATGAAATAAAGATTTAATCAATATTTTATATATAATCCTTTATGGTTTTGCTATAGATATAAGGAAATACTCTTCTTTTTGGCATTAAATCTCAGAATTTAAAAAATTAAAATATCTATGTGTATAAAACTACTTCTGTGAGAACTATTTTATCTAAGGGGAAAAAACTGGAAAAACATGGATTTGGGGATGACTAAATAAATGATGGTAAATGTATGTAATTCAATGTTATTATACGAATATTTAAATATATCTGGGATTTCTTCAGTTGGAAGTTTGGAAGTTCCAACAAATACAAAAAAAACAAAAAACAAAACAATACATCCATGCTTGGTCATCATCCTATGGCTTTGATTCTTGCCCATATTCTCCTTCTATAAATCCACCACAGTCTCTACCCAGCAAGCTGACTTTGCCAGGGATTTATTTTCACCTAACATTGCATTCTGTGGAGCATTCTGACTGTCCAACTGTCATCTTCACTCAGGTGTGTGACCAGCCAAACTTCTCTTCCTTTCAGAGAAAACCTTGATGGTACATCTTTTACTCCTGTTGTTCTCTGGAGTGTTTCACTGGTTCTTTGTTTCAGCCTGATCATTACATCCATTCTATGCCCCCTATGAGCTACCCATTTTTAATTTTTCAGCAGCATTTGTACTCTGTGTCTTGTTGCTCTTCCTATAGCAATATGAATGCAATTGATAGCTAAGAATTGAAAAGATGGACCTTTGCTTTTATAGGCAACTTTGGGGGGGTCAGTAAAAGAATTTTGCAAAATCCCCAAAATAATATGGACTGTTGCTGAAGCACCAACTAGAGTGCTATTTGCTATAATAATGAGCATTTATTGTTTGCATTAATATTTGTGTATGACACAAGTACACATCAACAGAGCAATCTCTAAAAAAATGAAGATTAGAATTGAGACATTGTAGAGGTCTTCTAATATTGGGAGTCGATCCAAACTTTAATAATGAGAGCATTTGAGAATGTTGTACTAAAAAATGAAAGAATGTGAATAGAAGAATGTAAAATTTAGGCCACTAATTTTTTATTTATTTTTTGTTGTTGAGGACAACTTGTTAAGTGACTTGCCCAGGGTCATACAGCTAGGAAGGTCTGAATTCACACACATTTGAATTCAGGTCCTCCTGACTTCAGGACTGGTGCTCTATCCACTACATCACCTAGCTTCTTCATTAATTTTAAGGCAAATCTTTCTAGGTCTTCCTGAGAATTTCAGTGTTGGAGATACAACTTAAGACAATACAAGCTATTCCTAGGAATTTTATGTTAGACTTCCCTCTGAAGCAGAAAAGTTGCTTTAAAAGGTAGGAACTTCATTAATCAAAGAAGGCATTCCTTCAAAAAACTCAATGTCTCTGTTTAAATCTAGAAGTGTCACTATCCCTTATAAATAAGGCTTTAAAAGGGAGAAACCCCATTAATTAAAGAAAGCATTCCTTCAAAAAACTCAATGTCTCAATTAGGTCTAGAAGTGTCACTGTGCTTTATAAATAGGATTGAGGTCTTACCCTTGTGGTAGACATGAAGGATTATTCCTTAGAGTAGACAAGTACATTAGACCAAAGATTAGCATTTTTTCCAGACAAGAATGATCTCAACAGAAAAGTGGATTGTGACTCTGGTATGTTCAGATCCTCCAACAAGAGAACAGTGGCAGAAGGCTTTGATTAAACAGACTTAGAAAATGTAAGAAATTTAATAAGATGGTTTAGGATTTTGTGTATAGCCTTAAGAGGGAGAGAACTTGTAGCAGACATACAGAATAAAAGAAGAAACTCACTGACTTTGTACTCAGAATACACAATTACCTGGAGATGATATGGTAGAAAGGTCTGGTAGAATCTGAGAAAGCAGATTTACTTGCCTTGCAGCAAGTATTCCTTGACTTGACTCATAACTTTAACCTACCTCAAGATTATCACTATTTGGCATTTGAAGAAACCACTGCCACCTCACTTGAGATGAAAGTGTCACTTCTGAACATAGGACTATTATCTCCTTATAAGAAGTGCTCTGCCTTTGCTAACTGAAAACCCTTTTCTTGAGTGTGGACCACAGAAGCAATACAAAGGAACTGGCCCACCAGGATACCACTCAAAAAGGGCACATCTTTAAACACAGATATAAAGATGATAAGACAGGAGAGAGAAGAGTGTATAAAACTATTGGAGGGGTAGAGCATGATTAAAGGAATGGTAGTCTAATGCAAGAATATCTCTTGTACTATCTGGAGTAACAGGTTCCCTCCTCCCTTCTATTATAATTCTGGATTATATGGCCAGTTACCTTAGATATATTTGTGAAAAAAAATGTAGCCCTGGTCATGCAGAAACTGAAATTTCTTTTAGTTTGCTCTGGGAAACCAAGGTGGGGGGAATCAGAGAAAAAAGTAACCCTGGATTCCAAGAGAAGTCACACTGTCTTCATTGTGGGTTCTTTATGGGTCTATTCTACCATGATTTACAGGACCACATGTAGACTATAAGAATTGAGAATATGGATTGAAATGCTGTCCTGGACAAGGAACCTCAAGTTATCATCATTTTTATAAGGTTTTTTTTAAATCAGATTTTTGAGGAAAAAATACTTTCAAAGTCCGTGATAGGACGTGGACTTGGGTGTTTTGAGTAATGAAACCATCCAGACTTGAGATACAACAAGGTGAGATTTAAATATTCTCTAAAAAAAATTGCTGGTGTCAACAGAAAAGTGTACACCACATCTGACTTTGGTATATCCAGACCCTACAGAAGGCACTGGACTGTCAGCAGTGATTGGAATTAATTTTATTTTTTTCAAAATTCTAGCAGGACATCATAAGCAAATTGGAATTCAGCATCAGCAGTCTTTGATCATCTACACAGACACTTAACACTTCCTAGCTGTGTAACCCTCCACAGTCATTTAACCCCAATTGCCTTACCAAAAAAGAAAAAAGAAAGAAAGGAAAAAGAAAAAGAAAGAAAGAAAGAAAGAAAGAAAGAAAGAAATGTAGATTGATAGATCCTCAAAGAATTAAGTACCCCTTGTGCATAATTCATTGTATGGACCAAAGAAGAATGGATAGAAATGTCTATATGTAGAATATTAGACTTTGAACAAAAGAACTAAAATGAACCCATATATTATATAAATGGACTCATACATTACATCATGTATCAAAAATGAAAAGGGTGAACTTACTACCAATGAAGAAGAAATTAAAGTAATAGGAACTATTTTGCTCAACTATATGCCTACAAATCTGACAATCTAACTGAAATGGAGGAATACTTGCAAAAATACAAATTGCTCAGATTAACAGAAAAGGAAATAAAATATTTAAATAGTATTTTAAAAAAAGAAATTGAACAAACAATCAATGAACTCCTAAGAAAGAGATCATTCACCAGTTACATAGTTTGACCCAGATATGGGCACCAAAAGTAGTGATTCTAATAAAGGAAACTCTCTATATTTTACCAGGGCAGGATTACAATCCAGAAATAATTCATCTTGCCTAGAACTGTTGCTACAGAGATTCCCAAGGTAGCAATGCAACTCAAAGAGCACAAATATATTGACAGCCAACATATCTACCTCTGCCATCAGCTAAAGTATAGATAAACAAGTCTAAAATAATTCTAATAGTCAACCCATACTATGTACTAGCTCAGGTATAGTTAGAGAGGCATCAGTCCAATGACAAGGGAGTTAGACTATCAGATTAATAAAAGATGATTTTGTAAGAAATCAGATTTAAAATCTGACCTGTTATTGAATTATATTATGATGTTATAAATGTATCCAAAGACATAATTACATATATATATCTAGTTGACAGTACTACAGGTTGCTCATGAGATATATACCTTGCACATAATTGCACATTTGTTATATAATATATATGTATATAATTATTATATATTTGAAAATGCTTATGAATTCTATTTTTAAGTTCATTTAGTCATTTATATTATGTTCATGCTAAGTAACATCTGGTTGTTCATGGTTTTGCTTGTATTTTTTGCATTTTGCTAGTGTTTAGAGTTAAGATGTATTTTTCTATAGGCTTGGGGCTCGTGCTTTTGTTACAGCTAGCCAGCTTTGTTTTGTTAGTTAGCCATGCTATATATGGTTTGTTTTTAATTGCTATATACAATGAATGTATGTATATTCTTAAGCTGTGCTTAAATATCCTGTCAGGTGATGCTTTCTATCATACTGACTATTTAATGTATTGTTAATAACATGTATATTTTCTTTTGCTTTCAATAGTAGTGATAACCAGATCACTTGTTTTAAAACACTGTATTTATACTGTATAGTTTATAGGTTTCAGGCTTATCTCAACCAATTTTTGTAAGGGACTACAAAAACTCAGTTTAGAGGGAAAATGTCAACTGACTTCTGATCAAACCTGGTATAGTTTTCCTGAGGGGCAGTTCTGTGATGTATAAAGTGACTCCTAATTGTCTGAGACTCCTTTCCAAGTCAACAGCACTATATATTAGCAAGTCAAGGGAGAGAAGACTATGGAGAGAAAAAGATGTAGACACCTCAGAGATGATTGAAAGAGTTCAAGAGAGGTGAGTGCAGATTTTTGAATAGTGGAGTGGAGATCACATAAAGAAGTCACAAGAGAGTTCTCACTTTGTCTCCAATTTCCATCATTTGCAACTTCAGAGACTTCTAAGAGAGACTCCTTGGCTAAACCAAAAAACTCATTTATTTTACTCTATGCTATAGTCAGTCTATTCTAATCTGGATAATGTTCTTGATTTCTGTTTACTGCTTATTTTGATAAAGAGGTTTATTTGATATTCTAGATTTTTTTTGTGTGTAACTGGTGTTTGGTGTAAGAAGGCAATAGTAAGCTAAACATTACCATCCCCTTAACAGTTATCAGGGAAAGTGGAGTTTATCCTGAACCCCAAAGTATCATACCTCTAGTCTACCAATATCATAAGTATATATTCTAACCCTAAACCAATCTTGGAGACACAGAATAATGGAAAACTCTAACCATGGTGTCCTGGAATCTTACCTGCTTCTCTCTTCATGTTGGTGTAATCTCTCTTGGAAATGGGGTAGGTCAGGTGCTAGATCATACATGTCCATGCTACACATGAACAAGCTGTATTTATATTTAGGCAGCAATCATACACACATATTTACATTAAAAAATAAAACCAGCTAGGAAAAGCCCTGGGGGATAAAAATATCCTGTAAAAATCTAATCTATGAAGAATTGACAATCACAAACGTGATTGAATTGACTCAGATTTCTAGAGTCACATTCTACATTCCCCACAGGGGAAATAGTTCAAAAACAGGTATATATTATTATTATTATTATTTTATTATTATTGCTGAGGCAATTGGGGTTAAGTGACTTGCCCAGGGTCACACAGCTAGGAAGTATTAAGTGTCTGAGGCTGGACTTGCACTTCTGTCTTCAGGGCCAGTGTTCTATCCACTGTGCCATCTAGCTGCCCCACAGATATATTTGATGTAACCCCCCCAAATTATTAATAATTTCTTGTTCAAATTATTATCATAATCAGAGAAACACAAATTGAAACAATTTTAGTATATTGTCTTATAACGATAAAAATTTAAAACTTGATTAGGAAATTAGGAATTAGGAAAAAAGAGGTAAGAAAAAACCTAATGCTGCTTAGAACCTGAAATTGTTTTATACAACCAAGGCCACAACTAGCATGAGGAGTTCAGGGCCTACTTACAGTAAAGAATGTTTCCTCTAAAGTTATTTGCCTATTATTTGCAAAAGTAATAAAATTATATTTGGAAAATCATATATTGAAAATATATCTTGAGTCAACTTAAACCTAAAAAACTCTAGTCTGAAAGATTCATTTTTGCCTTAAGGGGTAAACATATAATACCTTAAGAGAAGAATATATGTTATTCTGGAGGTTTATAGAAAGTGGTCAATATTGGGTTTTTCTAGGTTTTTGAGTTAACTGTCATATATTCACTATCTACATGGAATTCCAGAAATTAGTTAATTTCCTGATTTCTAATAGATTTTTTAAATATCTGGATGAGTTTAAACTCAAGGAGAAGAAGGAAAAGAAAAAGGAGGAAAGAATATTGAGTGAAATTTTATTATTGCAACGCCATGGGAAAAATAATAATAACTTAGCACTAAGCTATGATTAACGAAACTTATTATTTGAGGTAAAATCTCATAGGGCTGTAATCTGATATTGATTTCAGTCGTGATTGTATTGTCATGTATTGTCATGAGGCCGATAGTTCACCTTCAAAGGGGATGCCATATGCTGCCCAGAAGCAGTGTGGTCTGGAAAATGCTATGGGTGGATGAATGCTACAGGATGAACCTGGAAAAGGTTGAAGGGACAACTGTGACATAGCTTAAGATAGTATCCTCTTGACCCTATTTCCCCATTGTTTTTGGAACAAGAATCTTCCCCCCCGGTTAATCCTGACTCTGGTTCTCATGTATCTTATATAAATGAGTTAGAATTTTATATATGATTTACTGTTTTTAAAATTCAATTATGACTCTCCTCTGAAATAAAACATAGCTAAGGATGTTTTATTCTTAAAGTGCATTGAGTTATTCTGTGTCTAAGGCTTGGGTCTAGAGAACCAGTTTTGTTGCTGTTATAATCATGTCCCTTCTTTCTGTCACAGTAAATTTGTGGGCAGGTGAATAGTGGAAGCTTATCATTGCAATACTGGCTCTACTAATTATTAGATGGATACTAAAAAATATAATTTGCTGTAAAAAGCTATGAGTGGAAGAGATCATTTTCTATATAAATTTGTAGTAAACTGAGTTGCCTTAAAGATGTCCCGGGAGTCTATGTTTATGTGATATCTTTCAACAAGTATAATTAAAGTATCTCTTCTTCCTAAAGGGTGATTTAGCAGGAATGAAAAATTTTGAGAAAAGCAACAAGATCAGATGACTATATATAATCTAATGTAAATGATTCTAATGGGATATACAGAACTTGAGCATGTTCTAATAATAAGTTCTAAAAAGGCCTTGTGCATGTTATGATAATAAATTCTAGAAATTGGGTACAGAATTTTATATATAAAATTGCATTAATAACTTTAAGGAAGAAAGATAGAGATAACAAGTGGTATATAATAACTGGACATTTTGGAAGTTTCAGGTAAATTGTGGCTTCCTAATTTGGAAAGATTTGTAATAGAATTACCCGAGAATCTCTGCAAGTAACTTGGAGCCAGAGAAGCAAATCTACTGAAAAGAGAAACTTCAGAGCTGCTCTGAGAATGAGGACTATTCTGGAATGTCCAAGGGAAGATATTTCTAAGGACTGGACAACTACATGGGATATATGGGACTCAAGATGAAATGTGCTGATTAAGTGAACATTGGGAGTGGGTTACGGTTACAAGGATTATTAATCTTATTTGATATTGATGATCATTATTACATTACTTTGATCTTTTGTTTAATGGAATTAGTTTTCTTATTGCTTCTGTTGATATGTAAATCTCCCCTCTAAAATGAGAACATGATGAGCTCTCTAAATGGCTTGATTTGTAACATATCTTAGTTTACATATAGAGCCTAATTAACAAGGTTTGTCTCTGCAGGGACTACATGAGATAATTACCATCTAAATTTATTCAAGTTTATGACATTGATGAGAAACATGGCATTATGATTTTTGGTTTGTTTTTTTTTTGTTTTGTTTTAGGGTTTTTTTTTTTTTTTTGCTTTTTTTTTCCAGTGCATTCAGGATTAAGTGTTTAGGTTACATAGCTAGTGTCAAGTGTTTGAGATCAAATTTGAATTCACGACCTCCTGATTCCATGGTTGGTGCTCTGTCCACTGTGCCACCTAGCTGCCCCTGAAGTTATGATTTGTGATTCATAGTACTCTTATTTCCTGTTGTGAGTTTAAGTCCATTAACTTATAGCTATAGTTAAGCTAATACTTGCTCAAATTGATTTGTCATGAGACTCAGAGATTAGAATAATGGAGGATAAAAAAGTGATGTGAGACTGAATGTGGTGATGGACCATATCTATTTTATTTTTTTGTTTTGTTGTTTCTATATATATGGTTAATAACAAATGAGGGAATTATTGAAAGTTATATTAACTTTGGATGTTTCCAAGTCCTACTTGTCAATCAGTGTTGGGAGAAGATCAACCTCAGCTTTGCATTACCTATTGTTTAGAACATACTCCTATCTGTGATGTTTGTACTTCTACCCCTTCTCTAATAAGCTTGCCATATTGTTCAAACGCCAAGTGTATTTTTGCCTAAAAGATTATTTTATGAAAAATTCACACAAATCAATCACTTACATGAAGGTCAGAAAAGCAATGGTACAAGGACACTTCCAAGTCTTTTTGAAGAACTTTGGAATTGATTGTGAGACATGGGAGACACTGGCACAGGACCGCCAAGTACAGTATTCCCACTTCAAAGATGGTGCTGTACTCTCTGAGCAAAGCAAAACTTCCACAGCCCAAAAGAAACATGAAATATTCAAATTCAAAGCCATCTTCATTCCAAATGTTCATATGGATTGTTTATGCACTATCTGTGGCCTATCCTCCTGAGTTCATTTTAGTCTGATTAGCCACACTTGGACACACTGTACATTGACCCCAAATTAATGATGCCATTTTGATCTTCTTCAGCTATGAATGACAATAACCAGTATCCCTACCTGATAAATATCATATATAGGCTAGTGGGGAGGAACTGATTTATAATGGCCTCTTTACTGACATGGACCCATAAAAATTGTCTTGATATCATTTCAAAAGTTGTCAATAAAAGCTTGAAGCTATTGCAGCTCTCCAATGATCAGCCTATCAATATATTGCTACCTTGTTTTATTTTTAATAAATTCCTTTTAATTCTCTTTGTCCTGACTTTTGCCTCAATCAGGGAGAAAGCCCAAATAAAGGATTTTTCTTTTAACATCATCTGGCCTTTCTAGGCCAGGGAGAATAAATTCAATCCCATCTCCTTAAGACCTCTTCCTTCAGGTACCTGAAAACAACTAGTATGTCCTGAGTCAGTTCTTCCTCAGACTGAACATCTTGACTTCCTCCAAATGATTCTTTTGTGCCATGCACTCTTCATCATTCTGGTTACCTTGTTCTGGATACTTGCAAGCTTCTCAGGCCTTATGTCTCTGCTGCTTTTGACTCTATTAATCAGCTCCATCCTTCTAAGGATCTCTCCTACTCCAGCTTTTCTTCCTACCTGCCTGACATCATCTTTTTTTGCTGGATCATTATCCGTGCCTTATCCCCTAAAGCATGCATATCCTATAGGTCTTGGTCTTGGTACCCTTTTTTCTCTCTCTAAAACCCTCTTTCTCAGCGATCTAATCTGCTCTCTTGGGTTCAGTTATTCTCTCTCTGCAGGAGACTTTCATATTTACATAACCAGCTCTAACCCTCTCTTGAGCTTCTCACCAGCATCACTGTCTGCTGAACATGTCCACTTGAATGTTTTTCAAAAATCTCAAACTCAACTTATCCAAAATGAAACTGATTTTCTGCCTCCTAAGCTTGCTACTCTTCCAAACTTTGCTTTTTCTATTGAAGTCACTCTGAATTCATTCATTCAAGGGTTCAATCTCTCAGTCATTCTCAACTGTACTGTCTTCCTTCACCCTCTTTATAGAAAATAAGTTTCCGGGGCAAATAGGTGGTGTGATGGCTAGAGCACTATTCCTGGAATAAGGAGGATCTGGATTCAAATCCTGATTTATGCACATATTAGCTACATGATCCTAGACAAATCATTTACTAAGATTGTCTCAAAGACAAAAAAAAAAAAGTTTCCAAGTCTTCTCAATTCTATCTCCATACCATCTTTTACTTTTCATCTTCTCTGAATCCCTAGTTTAGTCCCTCATCACCTGTTGCCTGGATCATTGCAAGGGCTGTCCTAATTAGTCTCTTTGCTTCCAGTTTCTCTACTCTTTAATCCTCACAATTTTCTAAAGCACAGGTAAAGCAAGTCATTCCCTTCTTCTAGAATCTTCAGTAACTTTCTATTGCTATTAGGATAAAATATAAATTTTTTCTATTTAATATTTAAAGCTCTTCACAATCTTTCTAGCCTTGTTTTACATTATTCTCTTTCATACATTTTAAATTCTAATCAAGTTGGCCTATTTGCCAGTCCATTGGCTAAATCCATGATCCACCTTCCTATCTATACTTGGACATCTCCAAATCAGACTTAATTTAAAGCCCATTTAGGGGAAGCCTTCATTGATCCTCCTGGGAATTAGTGACTGTCATTTAAATTTTCTTGTGTTTATCTATCTGCTTGCATATTCTATCATCTCACCAGTAAACCATAAGTCTCCTGGGAGTGGGACTGTTTTTTAATCTTTGTATCCCCACCCTTAACAAAATTCCTGCTTATCAACTGAACTGAATAGAATTGAATTGATCAAATTCTCACTGAATTCAATGCTTCAGTGCTGAGACTGTAGGTAGGAGGATTATTAAGGGAAAAAAAAGGAAGAATGGACAAAAATATTCAAGGTAATTTTATTTGTAATAACAAGAAACTGGTCATTGCCAACATAGCCAATAATTGGTGAAACACTGACTACATTACAATAGGATTGAGAGCTAAAAGGGATTGACCTTCATGGCCATTTGGTCCAAAGCTTCTTAAAAGTGTGGGTCACAACCCCATATAGGGTCACATAAGTGAATGTGGGAGTCATTAAAAATTTGACAACAGAAAGTGGTTTCTGAATGCAGTGACCAAAAATGAATTCAGAATCAAACATAATGAATCCAAGGTGTTTCTGGCAGACTTGCCCATGTTGAATTGCACAACTTCACTGCAACTTTAGTTCTGAACACATGACATGTATACTTTACATTATGCATACACAAAAGCTGCCAGAAATACCTTGGCTCGGATTTGAGATGGAATTATGTAAAAATTTCTCAGGTGAAATGGAGTTGAAAGAGCAAAAATATCTAGTCTAATGCTTCATTCTATAGTGGAGAAAACTAAGGCTCTGAGAAGTTTAAATCCTCTCTAACTGTAATAAATCAAGGTAAAGAACTATTTTTGTGCCTTTGAGGTAATCTTGTTCAATTGTAGTATATGTACATATATGTATGTCCACAAACATACATATATGTTTTAAATCATTATCTGTAGGTAGGGAGATTATTAAAAAAAAAAAAAGGAAGAATGGACAAAAACATTTAAGGTAATTTTATTTGTAATAACAAGAAACTGGTCATTGCCAACATAGACAAAAATTGGTGAAACACTGACTACATTACAATAGGATAAAGATTTAAAATGACAGGTATGAAAAGTACAAAGAAATATGAAAAAATTATGTCAAGTAATATTGAATTAGGAGAATAATAACATGCATGCTATGACTACATAAAAATTAGCAAAAGTAACAAAACTTTATGATGATAGCAAAGATTGCTAGATCCTCATTCATCTCTTTTTAAAATCAAGAGGTCAAAAGTTCCCACCTTATATTTTTATTCAAGATTCTACTATATTTTATTTGTATTTGAGGAAAACATTATTAAGTTTATAAGAATAAGTAATTTTGGAAAAAGAGGTTGATGAATAGATTTGTGAGTCAGGAGAAAGGTGAATAAAGGAATGAGTGGGATGATTTTTGGAGGTGAGTGATTTAGGATAGGGATGGATGATGGGAATAATATAAGACATATTAATAAATTAATAAATCAGGACAGTGGTGGAGACAAGGAGGGGTGGCTGTTGAATGGCATTAAGTGATAAATATTGGAGCGACTCTGAGAGGGGTAATGGAACTCTGAGGGTGAGAAGTCTAAGAAAGGGGTGATATTGGGGCTAATGGACACAATGAATGTTGGAAGGTATGAGTGATGCTGATGGAAATACTCTGGGGTAAATAATAGGAATGGAGAGACTGTTCATTTAGAGATGAGTGATAAAGTGACTTCAGGGGTCAGAGATGAAGAGCCTTGAGTACCTGGAGGAGCTAGGCAGGTGTGTCAATTGCCAATAGATTTTGCAGAGTGGGCAAGAACTTGGGAAAGCACTGAGTGGTACTATCCTAGGACTGGTATGGAAAATGAGGTGTGGAAAACAGGAATTTTAAGGCAGGGTAAAGTTGGGAAAGTCCTTAAAGGAGAAAGTGGTACATTAGGATCATGGTGAGAAGGTCCATTTCTCCAGGGTTTATTTCTTCAAATAAGAGACCTGAGATTTGACCTCCTATCCTTCTTTCTCAACTTGTAATCATTCCACCTATCTTTCTACCTTCAAATAATTTTTATTTAAACAAAAATCTCTCATTTGTCTTCATATTGCCACAGGAAGAAAGAAATCCCCCGACCTCTGAGCCACCCACCTCCTGCCACATACTCAACTCTATAATTTCAACACTCTTACGATCGGTTGTCTGAAGAGTAGAGCCGGAGGTTCCTTCGAACATGCTGTTGATCCCGCTGATCCCCATGGCCCCTGCCTGGGTTTTTATGGCTGACTTTAGCTCATGGTTTTCGCGAATCAACCTCACCAGTTTCTTCAGCTCCTCGTTTTCCCGAACCAGCCGCTCAATTTGATGCCTCAGCCCTTCATAGTTGCTGAGAAGTGACATGATGGGGGGAACTGGAGTGGAAATACTGCTGCTGCAGCAGCGCTCAGGAGGCCGGGGCCTAAGCCCCGGGCTGGTGGGAGACATAGAAGGGCCTGCAATGGTGGCTGTGCAGGACTCCAGCCTTATTGTGAGGTCAGAGGCTCACCTCTCCAGCCCCTCCCTGATCTAGACTCCAACTGACCCTGCCTACAGGGTCCTGGAGACTTAGGAAGAGCCCCACCTTCCTTGCTATGGTAACCCTTTTCCTCCATGTCATGGGCCTCCAGTGGGTTGTTAGGGATCTCGAGCAAAGGCTTCCAGCTCTCCCAGTCCGACCAGGCCTCAGACCCAAGTCAGAAAGCTGGGCTTCCTAAAGCCCCTCACACGGCAGCCCCACATGTCCCCTGTGGCTGACATCTTCTGGATCGCCCGCCTTAGGCTGGCACAATTTTAGGGGGGCTATTCCCTTCCCTGGCCCCAGACTGGATTCCCCTTGGAAAGCTGTAAGGTACCCAACATAATTTGTCTTTTGCTAGATTTCTCTCAATCACCAGTGCCTCTGACTTCTCCAGGACCTTGTTCTGGATCCAGGGCTCTACCATTTCATCTCTCTCTTTTTTAAAAAATTATAACTTTTTATTGTCAAAATATATACGTGGAGCCCTGAAGTCAGGAGGACCTGAGTTCAGATCTGGCCTCAGATACTTAACACTTCCTGGCATTGTGACTCTGGGCAAGTCACCTAAACCCCAAGTGCCTCAGGGGAAAAAATATACACAACACACACACATACACACACACACACATATATATATACACGTGAATAATTTTTGATATTCACCCTACAAAACGCTGTGTTCTAATTTTTTCCTTCCTTTCTCCCCTCCCCCAGTTGGCAAGTGGTCCAATTTATGTGCAATTCCTCCATACATATTTCCACAAATATCATGCTACACAAGAAAAATCAGATCCAAAAGGGAAAAAAATCTCATTTCTTATTTTTTTATAGAGCTCTTTTAACTAGGAAACTGAAGAAAAGGACTCACATGTACAAAAATGTTTGTAGTAGCTCTTTGTGTGGTGGCAAAGAATTGGAAAATGAGTAGATGCCCATCACTTGGGAGAATGGCTGGAAAAGTTATGGCATATAAGAGTAATGGAATTGTATAGAACAATGGAATATTGTTCTATAAAAAATGATGAACAAAATGATTTTAGAAAGACCTGGAAAGATTTATATGAACTGATACTGAGCGAAACAAGCAGAACTAGGAATATATTGTACATAGTAACAAGACTGTGCGATAATCAACTATGAAAGACTCAGTGGTCCAGATAGATAATTTTGACTATATTAAGTTAAAAAGTTTTTGTACAAACAAAACCAATGCAGTCAAGATTAGGAGGGAAGCAATAAATTGGGAAATCATCTTTACATTTAAGGGTTCTGATAAAGGCCTCATTTCTAAAATTTATAGAGAATTGTCTCATATGTAAGAATTCAAGCCACTCTTCAATAGATAAGTGGTCAAAGGATATGAACAGACAATTTTCAGATGATGAAATTAAAACTATTTGTAGTCATATGAAAAGGTGCTCCAAATCACTATTGATCAGAGAAATGCAAATTAAGACAACCCTGAGGTACCATTACACACCTGTCAGATTGGCTAAAATGACAGGAAAAGATAACGATGAATGTTGGAGGGGATGTGGGAAGGCTGGGACATTGATACATTGTTGGTGGAACTGTGAACAGATCCAACCATTCTGGAGAGCAATTTGGAGCTATGCTCAAAAAGTTATCAGACTGTGCATACCCTTTGACCCTGCAGTGTTTCTATTGGGCTTATATCGCAAAGATATCTTAGAGGAGTGAAAGGGCCCCACACGTGCAAGAATGTTTGTGGCAGCCCTTTTTGTAGTGGCTAGAAACTGGAAACTGAATGGATGCCCATCAATTGGAGAATGGCTGAATAAATTATGGTATATGAATGTCATGGAATATTATTGTTCTGTGAGAAACGACCAGCAGGATGATTTCAGAGAGGCCTGGAGAGACTTGTATGGACTGATGCTGAGTGAAATGAACAGAACCAGGAGATCATTATACACGGCAACAACAGGACTATATGATAATCAATTCTGATGGACATGGCTCTCTTCAACAATGAAATGTTTCAAACCAGTTCTAATTGTTCACTGAAGAAGGCCATATACACCCAGAGAGAGGGATGTGAAATGTGGACCACAACATAACATTTCCATGCTCTCTATTGATGTTTGCTTGCATTGTGTTTCCTTTCTCTGATTTTTTTTCTTGTAGATATGATTTTTCTTGCACAACAATGATAAGTATGGAAATATGTATACATATATTTGATTTGTCAAGTATTTTAACATAATTAACATGTAGTGGACTTCCTGCCATCTAGGGGAGGGGAGGGGACTGGGGGTAAAATTTGTAACAGAAAGCTTTGTAAAGATCGATGCTGAGGAACTACCCATACATATGTTATGCAAATAAAAAAAGAAGAAAGACTAAGTGGTCCAATAAACTTTGGATAGAAAATACCATCTGCATTCAGAAAGAGAACTATGGAGATTAACTGTAAATCAACACATGCTATGTTCACTTTTTGCGTTTCTTTTTCTCTTGTGGTTTTTCCATTTTGTTTTGATTTTTCTCCCAACATGTTTCATAAAGAAATGTGTATTTAAAAAGTTAATATACAGGTATAGCCAAAAAAAATTAAAATAATTTAAAAAAGGGAATTCAACCTCTCCTCTCTGCTTTCCCTCTTCTCTTGCTCCCCCCTCTAGGTCATGGCCATCAGCCATGTAATAAGGCAACTTCATGAATCTGAACAGTACTAGTTTCCTTCTAGTGTTCATTCCTATCTCTCTGCATTCTCTTTTGGAATGTGAACCTTGAACATATTCTCTAGAAAGTTCAGGCAATCAGCTAGCAGGAAGAGTTCTATATTGTGGGGAAAAGAAAAAGGGAAAGAAGGCTGGCTGGAAGAATGTGAACTAAGTATTCTACCCAGACCTCATAATAGTAGAGGTTGGGAGCTTATCATTATCATCATCACCATCATAATTATTATTATTAATTATTATTGTATTATTTCAAATAAGAGATCTGAGATTTGACCTCCTATTCTTTCTCTACCTGGGTCTTGCTGTTCATTGTATAACCATTCCACCCATCTGTCTTTCCACATCCCCCTGATTTTAAGGTATCCTTTAAATAAAATCTCTCATTTGTCTTCAGACAAAGACCCAGCTGCTCCCCTGCCCAACCCCCATGCTGGTTCAGGTTTGAGAAATCATTGCAATTTGGTTAAAGAAATCAGATTTCAGTATGGGAAGTTGGAGTGAAACTGATGCCCATGTGTTATTTGTTGTGTGAGGCTTCCCGATATCATGGGACATTCTATTTTAAGTAAATTGTTCTTTTTGCACAAGATGTGAAGTCAGATGATTTGATAATTTGTCTGTAGAGGAACAAATTCAGGGATGCTGGGGGCTTGAATACAAAGGAAAAAAGAATCTTAATGTGGCATATGGGATTTGCTACAGATTTTCTTAAGGAATATTTCTCCCTGATTACCTGAAGAGCACAAGAGCCTTCTCCAATCCCTTCACCTTTTTTTTTTCTAGGAGGGAGTCTAGCCTGTACTTTAAGCATAGAGAATATTACTTGGTCATAGCAGAAAGATAAACGTTGTGCATTTTACAATCCCTGCAAAAGCATCACTTGCGGTCTTTATTCTGGAAGTAATAAGATGTTTTGTTAGTTTTACCAGTACCTTTTTGGGCCAGCTTCCACACATTCACTGATCCTAGCAACTGCTTCGAGGTTTTTCCACTTCAAGGTGTTCTTTCCTCTTTTCACTTCTCCAGCACGTGTGTTTTCCCTTGAAGGTAAGCATCTGGATAGGAAACCTGTGGTCCTTGCTTTTATTTCATCAACTCCTCTTCTTGGATCCTTCTCCATCCCTTCTGCTCAGCTATTTTCTCCCATTCTCTTCTACTTCTTTTCCTTATGAATGAGATGGGAAACTGAGGACTTCTCAGAATAATGATTGTGAGAGATTGGCAGGGTTTTTCATTGGGAATCCTGTTGCAGGAAGAGAGATAAATTGTCGCCTTTTTAGAATATCAGACAGACCAGAACCAGTCTGCTAGTTGTTGATCTGGAAAAGGGTCTGGTTGATATCAGTGGTCCTTGAGTAGACGGGAAGTACTTTGTTCTGACATTGACAGGCCTGGGGGTGGGTTTGCCTTTTCTTTCCCTATAAGTGTGGGCTCAGGTGAGAAGGGGGTGTGCACTCAGTCCTCTCCTGGCTGCAGTCCAGAGAAGAATGACTGTCCCAAGAAATTTTGCAAAATTCAAATAAACCTTCTTATCTTCGCTTTGAGAAATCTCTGAGTAATGATTTTGAATCGGGAATCAGATTTTTATCCCACACAGTTTTGGGGGCTCGTCCAGGATAAAGGTTTAGTAAGGAAACAATTGTTGCTGGATTTCGGAGACATAATGGCGCCAAAGGGACCTTTTGTCCCTGTCTCCAAAACCGACACCAATCTCCTCTCTACTAAGCAAAAGCACCCAATGGGAGATTCTCAGAGAAGATGGAAGCAGAAGTAAGATCATTGGCGGCCTGGAAGGCCTAAGCCTGGTGTGTGTAAGCCTTGTGTGTGTAAGTCTGGTGTGTGTAAGTTGAATTGAGCTCATGGCCAGGAAATCTTGCATATGCAACTTAAGGTAAGCCTCAGAAAGTTTAGGATAGAATAGCTCTCCTCAATTAAAAAGTTTTCTGAAAAACTCTTAGGTGGCCATTTGTAAAGAGGTAACTCTTTATGGAGAGACTGAAGTGCAGTCTCCAAAGAGACTGAAGTGAAGTGAGTGTTAGAAGGCCTAGAGACCTAGATCAGAGAATAGCTGAAACTAGGAAATCGGCTGAGGATTTGAGATGTTAGCTAACTGAAAGGGGAATAGGTAAGGAGAATGTGGGAGCATTGCTTCGGGATCAGGGTGGAATTAATTAGAACTAAATGGGGAAAAGTTCTTTTAATTCAGAGGAATTGGAGTTTTTGCAAATCTCTGGCTTCAGGGGAGGAAGGCCTGGCTTCTTGAGCCAAGCCTAAGAGTCAGAGAATTGGGGAATAGGGAATGGACAGAAAATCCCATCTCATCTCTGGGATTCTGTTGTACTTTTACCTCCTTGTGCCACAGGCAACTTCGGTGTAGAGGCTGAATTAGCAGAAGAAAAGCCAAGATACTTGAGGATACTTAGAATCTATCAGCAGTGGAGAACTATGGGAGTGTCTCCAAACTGTTTGGTTTCTGGGACCCAATATCTATACACAGAGGGAATTAATTTGAAAAAGAGAAAAGAGGCTTTCCTGTTGGTCCAACTGTGGCCAAGTTTGGAACTTCAGGAAAGTCCATTAGAATAATAGTTGGGGAGTGTGACAATTGGTCACTAGAGAGTGAAGATAGAGTAAAGATGGTTTCTGAGCAGGAGCTCAGAACCTGGGAGAGAGAAAGAAACTATGCCCAGTTTAGTGAAGAATAATTTTTATATTGGGATTGTTTCTGTGTTGGTGCTTGGCATAAATGCTTGTGGTTTTTCCAACTTGTGCTTAAAAATTGTGATTTGGGCTTAAAAATTGTAACCTGTTTGTGCTACTTTGAAAGAAAAAGGAAGAGAAAAAAAGTTGAGCCGTTTTAAATTCTGGCAGAGAGAGCAGGAGAGATCAAGGAAGTCTTCTTATTCAAGAAGCTGCTCTGTCTGGGGAGGTAAGAGAGAGAGAACAAAGGGAACTGAAGCTGATTAGCTTTTAAAAAACTTGGGGAGGGGCAGCTAGGTGGCGTAGTGGATAGAGCACCAGCCCTGAACTCAGGAGGACCTGAGTTCAAATCTGGTCTCAGACACTTAACACATCCTAGCTGTGTGACCCTGGGCAAGTCACTTAACCCCAATTGCCTCAGCAAAAAGCAAAAAAAAAAAAAACAAAAAAACAAAACAAAACAAAAAAACTTGGGGAAAAGTTTCTGGGAATCAGGTTTAAATGTAAGTGTATGTATGTATATATATATATATATATATATATATATATATATATATATACAACCAAATGGAAATTCAGTTTGTTTACAACGTTTAATTGGGATTTTAGAAAGTTTACTTAAGTGAGAAAAGCAATGTCTTTTTGGTTTATTGGTCTATTGAATTTTGGGGAACTTAGTTTTAAATACTGAAATTGTGGGAAAATATTGTTGCTTTGTGCATGTTAAATCTGTTTATTCTGGGTATGAGTTCTTAGGAATTTGTTTGAATAATTGGCTTTTTATTATTGAAAGAGAAATTTCTAAAAGCTGTATTTGATTTGAGTCAGTTCAATAATAATTGTTTTAAAAGTTTTAGTAACTTAGGTTACTTTCTGAAAGATATTTTGGGTAATTTGTAAGCATTATAAGTTATGCTTTGAAGTTTGTCATGCTGAACACGTGTGTGAGTTTTATGGAGTGATTTAACTATTCACTATATTGTGAATCTAAGAGTTTAAAGTTTTGAAGTAGGTGGAGATGGAGAAGAGTAAACTTATGAGTTTTAAAAAAAGTTTAAAAAAGTTAAGAAAAGGAAAAATGAGAAAGGAAAAAATGAAAAAGGAAAAAAGAGTAGAGGAAAAGGAAAAATATAAATACATAGAAGAAATGAGATAAGAAAAATGGGTTTGTTAGAAACAATTGATGGGGAGAGAAAGAGACAGGAAGAAACATTTTGGCTTCAAAGGTGAAGCCTCGTTTCTTTAAGAGATGAAAGGAACAATTAGCATTTAGAGTTAAGAGAAATGGAAAAGGAAGGAGATATGGAAGGGAGATGTCCTTTTGAGATTGGGATCTATCTGCCTTTCTTTGGCTGGCAGATAAGATTTGGGGGTGTGGCACCCTAAAAAATTAGCCATGTGAAGTAAGGGGGGAAGGGCAACCACATGGAGTGACAATCTAATTCCCCTCTCCCATTAAGTCTGGTATAGCAGCTTTGAATGAACTGTAGCTCTTGGCTGATTGAAATATCAGTTGATTAGCCTACATTTACATGCAATCTGATCTGATGGGTTTGGGCTGATTCAAAAAAAAAAAAGGTTGTAGGAAGTCCTCAATTGAAGAATTATTAATGTTAAATCTGAAAGATATTTTTATGTGGAATTGGGATATTGTGTATGAGTTTTTAATTGATTTGTATTGAGTCATCTTGAAATTATATTCTAGGGGGGACTCTGAGAGTAATAGTTTTTGCCCCTTTCTGAATGTTTCTGCTATAGATAATGTGCAATTTGGAATTGTTATATATTGGGTATTTTAAAAGCAAAATAATCTGTAATGTTGAACTTAAACCATCTACTTAGATATGAAAGATAAGCTGTATAAGCTGTGAACTTTTAAGTTCACTGAGATACTTGAGTCAGATTCATCTGAGGCTTTGATTAAAGAGAATTGCTGTAGGAGATTAAATCTCTTGGGGCTGCAATTGATATTTGTTTGGAGTTTTGAATTCAGGTATGACTGTCTGAAAGATCATCAAGTCAGTGATCCACCATCTGAAAGGAATATGCCATATGAGCTACTGAGAAGGAATCAAAGCAGGTGAAAGTTAATGTCTGGGAATGAACTGAACTAGAAGAGCAATCTTCATCTCTATTGAAGATAGGATTCTTCTAATTCAATTTCCCCAGTCGTGAGAACCCACCTGATTGTTCCTGAGAGTGTCTTAAGGTGGAGTTATTAAAATTAAGACAGTTACCTAAGTAAGATGTTTTAAGGAAGCATCATGAAAGTCCCTGATTTTTTCCTCTTATAGCAAATTTCTGTAATCAAAGCAAGTGGAAGTCAAAGAGAGTAGTTAGTGGAAGATATAAAATACAATAAAGTATATATTTAATTGGCAGTCCAGCTCTGTAGGACTCTGGCTGCTGCTATTAATATCCTTCTGGGGCTAGAGTTTCTTTATAGATGAAGAAACTTCCCTTTTGTGTGAGAAGAGTAGATATTGTATATTGATGGAAGGCAGGGCTAGGTTGTCAGGGACTCTGGACCCCAATCCTAGACCCCTTTGGTTATTTATCAAAGATTTATATTACCATCAATGTGTTTTTCATATTTTGCGTGATCATGGGTGCTATATGGAAGGAAAGAGGATTCTTGATAGCCAAACAATTCAATGCAGAGGTAATGATTATTGCCAGCTATCAATGTAGAGAGGTTTCTGTAGATTCACTTTAGGTGAGGAGAAGCAGGCTTACAGATCAGCTATCAGTGTTTCTGATTGTTGGCCTAACCCCAACCTAACCCCTGCATTCCCTCATATAGCTCCCAGGCAAGTACATTTTGAAAGGCTTGCAAATTGAAGCAGGGGCTTCAAACTTTTTTTGTTGTGTTAACATCTGCACTAGTTGTGTGAAAGCTTTTCCTTGTGAGAATTTAGGGCCTTTTCTGGAAGAGATTATTTTGCCCGTTACACTATTCCTTTGAGGAAAGAAAAGCAAGAATTTTGGGAAAGTGTTTTTGGTATTTATGTTAGGGAAGGTTATTTGGACAAGAGGCGTTTGTGATAGCCTCATTGGCCGGCGCCGCCCCCCCACCCTTCCACTGGGTGGGTTTCTAATGTCTGGTCACTTTTGTATATTCTCTCCTGCTCAATTTTAGTCCTTGTGTTGTTAATGTATTTGTGAGAGTTGCTTCTTCCAGACTCTAAGTGATGAAGTTCCAACCGCTTGGTCAATCTGAAGTCACCTGAGACCTCATTCTGACACTTGGCACTGGCTGCAGCTGCCGCCAGCACCAGCTATCTGCCCTCTTCAGACCCCACTGGATCTACGCCCCTATGTCAGCCTGAAGCAGTTCCAGAAGATGAGACCTTCGTCCCTTTGTCCCAAATGGGTCTGAATGGTTGAGGTGGGCCTCTGAGGCCTCAGGCCTCCACAGTACTGGAGTTCTATGGCTGCCAGATGCCAATCTGGTCTAGGATAACTGGGTTTCCAAGACAGATAGTGGGAGTTGGTGGGAGTAGATCTCTGATTCCTGCTCATTGCTTATGCAATAGCTAAATCTTGAACTCTAAAAATGTAGCTAAGTTCAGGAGTAACTGAAGTGGCTCCTGAAAGCTTCCACTGATGTGTGTTGGTTCTAAATGGTGGAGGATGATTAATAGTTAATACTGGGGAGAGATCAGCCTGAAAGTCTGGGTTATAGATGCCCTAGTGGAGGATGTGTGTTGGGGTAAGAAATCTGTGAAAGAAGGAGAATTGAGAGGGTTATTGATGAAGAATTTGGGTGGCTGTTAGAGTTTCTATCTGCATTATGGTGCTAAAACCTTCCAGGTATCTGGGGAAGGTAATTCAAAGGAGTGTGGAATGTGTCACAGTCTCATGCCTCAGTTTTCCTTAATTGTTCTGCCTCTATAGCAACCCCTCCCCCACTTCCTGACCATCAGGAATAGTTGGGCTAGCATTTCAAAGAGCCAAATTGGTCCCTTATCTTTTGGCTTCAGACTTAATGTCTCTTAGCTTCTCTCCAGACTTATCAGAATCCATGCCTTCCTCCATACCCCCAGCCTGACAGAGATGAATTGATAGTCCTTTCCTGGAAAGACTTTTGAAGTCTGGGGCTATCACCTGGCTCATTAACAAACAAAGGCAGGAGGAGAGTCCAGCAGTCAGAGTTCACTGCTAGGGGCCCCTTTGTCCTGGCCTGAGTTTTAGAGATTACTTCCTCTTCAGGCTCAGGCAAGGTTGAGATCAAGAGACTGTTCACTGGATTAGCAGTCAGAAACATAGTTAGCATTGGTCCTGTTAGAACTAAACCTGGAGGGACATTGGATTGTCATCCTGTTAGCGCTTTTTGTGTGGACACTCTTATCCTCAGGGAGGGAAAGGAAGTATAGAACCTGTACTAGATATTAAGGATTTGTTCATTAGAAAATATGTCTCACAACTTGCTAAAGGATACGTTACTTAGACTGTACTTTTAGGATTCGCGGTGCACAAATATCAACCCTGAGATTGCATCTTGATCCACGTCTGAAAGGAGGACAATGCAACTGACTGCTTGAGTCAAAAGGACTTGTGGATGCTGCAAAGAATGGACTGAGACTGCGCATGAATTGAAATTATGCTTGACAACAAGGACTCACTAACTTTGGGAGGGGCTGATGAATTGTGTATTATTTTGGGAATGTTTCAACTTGTTTTGGACAACGATTTTGAGTCCAAAAGAGATTATGTTGCAAGGATTGTAATGAAGATGAGAAGTCCTCACATGTTGAAAAAGAGGAGGGATTTGAATGAATGGGAAACTGAGGACTTCTCAGAGTAATGATTGTGAGATATTGGCAGGGTTTTTCATTAGGGATCCTATTGAAGGAAGAGAGATAAATTGTGGCTTTTTAGAATATCAAAGGCAGACCAGAACCAGTTTGCCAGTTGTTGATTTGAAAAAGGGTCTGGTTGATATCAAGGGGCCTTGAGTGAGCAGGAAGTGCTTTGTTCTGAGATTGACAGGCCTGGGGGTGGGTCTGCCTTTTCTTTCCCTATAAGTGTGGGCTCAGGTGAGAAGGGGGTATGCACTCATGCCTCTCCTGGCTGTTCCCAGAGAAGAATGATTGTCCCAGGGAATTTCGTGAAATTCAAATAAACTTCTAATCTTCACTTTGAGAAATCTCTGAGTAATGATTTTGAATCAGGAATCGGATTTTTATCCCACACACTTACATCTGAATTCTTTTCATTCTCATTCTTTGCAAATTTTCTTAAATTTCCCCAAATGAAGTGTAAAATATTGTCTTCTTTCATCAAACCCAAATCCTCCAATTTTCCTTCTTTACAACTGCCTATCTTTCACCTGTATTTTCTCAATCCAAATCCTTCTTTCTCTTCTTTTCCACCTATCCAGAAAGACAATAAAAGTGTAGTGTCCAGACCACAGGAAGAGAGAAATTCACTTTATTCTACTATGGTTAGAGTATACCTGGAATATTGTGTACAGATTGGGATCCCACATTTTAGGAAGTCATTCAAAGTCATTCTGTAGGAGGAGTAGTCATGGATCTCTGGCAGAAGCTTAATGCTGCACCAACTGGACCTCAGACATTCGTCCTGGAGCCAGAAAGCTGGAGGTGTAAGTAGTAGTAAGTGTAGTAACAGCCTGCCTAAAGTGTAAGACACTAGACATGCTAAGTCAGATGCTGGGTCTAATACAGAGAGCCAGATGGGTGCTTATTCCACCCATTTCTGGAGGATGGTTTCTGGAGGCTGGCACCTTCTCTGGAAGTGTTTCTTGGGTGTTTAAGTACATTTGGGTATACTTATAGAATTATGTGACCTCTAATTAGCCAGATTTAGGAGAGAAAAAAAATAGTTTTAAGGACTATCATATGTTCCTAGCTTATTATTTGAACCTAAGTTTGAAAATAGGCATTATGTTAATTTTGAGCATGGTTCTAAATAGGGATATGTGATCAACTAAATGGTAGCTACTTACACAATTTGAATATTCAATTAATCAGGAAATAGGAGAGGCAGGTAGAAGGAACAGCAGTCAAAGTGCTGGACTCCCCCAGTCCAGAAGGACTTAAGACACTTAAGAGCTCTTGTAACCATGAGCAAGCCACTCTGCTTCTGTAAAATGGAGATAACAAAATCATGCATGTCATAGTCATTGTGAGGAGCAAGTGGCTTAATAAATGCAAAGTGTTTTGCAAATTTTAAAGCATTATAGAAACATTATCTGCCATTACTACTACTACTATTAGGAAGAACACTGGATTAGTAGGAAGGCTGAAATACAGTTTTGGCTTTACCCACTAACTAGCTGTGTGACAGGTTCTGCAGTTTCTTGTTCTGTGGAAGAAGATTGGTGCAAATGAGAAAGTTCAGAGACCTTTTGGAGCTCAGTCAGAGGCTGTGAAATAGGTGGTTGAGTACAGAATCTGGGGAGATAGTGAACCAGCTTTGGGAGAAGATGACATAGTGTCTGACCATGAATCATCTAATGAATTACTTAATGACTTACTGGAGGCTGAATGACACAGAATACAATGATTAGGATATTGGCATGGGACAGGGGTTGAGCAATATCTCATAACCCATAGTTACTGGAAATACTTCAATTTTTCTAGGAACAATAACTACTGTTGGGCATGGAAGTGACTTGATCAAAGGGTGATTGCGTCCTCCAAAACAGACCTCAACCTGGAATTATTACCATATCTTTTTGGTAAATCTTTTTAAATTCCAGTGGAAGTAGATCAGGCTTAGTGGAAGAAATAAAATTTTTTGTTGGTGTTTTTGTTTTTAATTTTATTTTTAGGTTATATATGTACATTCATTTTAAACATTTTTATATGTCATGTTGGGGAAAAAATCAGAACAAAAGGGAAAAACCATGAGAAAGAAAAAAAACAAAAAAAGGTGAAAATATTATGTTTCTATCAGCATTCAGTCTCCATAGTCCTCTCTCTTGATGTAGATAGCATTTTCCATCAAAGGTTTTTTGGAATTGTCTTGGGTCACTGAATTGTTGAGAAGAGGTAAGTCTATCATAGTTGCTCATCATGCAGTCTTGCTGTTGCTGGTTCTGCTTACTTCACTTAGCATCAGCTCATGTAAGTCTTTCCAGGCAAAGAAATAAGAATCTTAATGGAAAACAAAATCATGACCTCAAAGAGGTAGTGGATTATAAGTGATGAATAAGGAAGCTTTTTGTTACAAGATAGAATTCCATATGAGATGGAGGGATTCATGAGGAAGAGATAATAACATAAAAAAAGAGCATCGATAAATGTTTTTTTAAAGGAAATTAGTCATGAACTATTTTTTTGCTTTTTACTTAGGTCTACTCTCACTGCATATCTATCTTCTCTTGTGTTCTCCCTTGGTCCAGTTCACATGTTTGCATCACTCTGTTTTTCCATAGCTCCTTAAACACTTCACACTAATTTCATGGCTCTACATATAACCTGCTTTTGGATGAAGTGAAACAACTCAGATGTTCTTTTCTGGTTTTGGCAGAAGCACAGAGATCACTGCAGTTCATTGTTCTCTTCCTTTTCTCTCAATCTTGATGCCCATGTGGTTCAAGAAAGAAATTTCTCAAGGTTTTCAGGACTGCAAAACCCTGGACTCTCCTGTTTATCTTATATATACTCTAACCTAGTAAGTTTCTGGGCAGCTGGATAGTATGGTAGATAGAGTGTTGGATCTGCAATCAGGAACTCATCTTCCTAAGTTCAAATCTGGCCCCAGATACTTACTAGCTGTGTGACCTGGGCAAGTCATTTAACTGTTGAAACTTCAGTTCCTCATTTGTAAAATGAGCTGGAGAAGAAAATGACAAACTACTTCAGGATCTTTGCCAAGAAAACTTCAAAAAGTGTTATAAAGTGATGGCCATGACTGAAATGACTGAAAAGCAACAACAAAGTTTCTACAATTATGAAGAAGTCCCACAGTCTCCATGACAACATGGGTGGGAAGGGGAGGGGAATGCATTCCCCAACCAAAATTACATTTTTCCCTGTGGCAAAAAAATTTTCAGCACCTATAAAACCACTGATCAAATGATCAACCATGATTCCAGAGGCCCAGTAATGAAACATGCTGATCATCTCCTGCTAGAGATGTGATAGACTCAAGATGCTGAATAAGATATGTGTTCTTGGACATAACAATAATGTGGCTTTGTTTTCTTGACTATACCTATTTGTTAAAAAGCATGTTGCTTTCGTATTTATTTTTCAAGTTGGAGGTAGTTAGGAATGAGCAGAAAAAGAAAATCCAGAATTGTTGCTCCACTCCAATGGATAGGATATTAAGGGATCAGGAATAGCTTTATCTTGCTCATAGTTGGACAGTATCAAAAATTAGGGAAAAGGGTATATAGCCTAGTTGAAATACATATATTTAATGAGCTTATGCATATTAACTTCTCCACTCAGTGGTGGAGAAATCCATCATTTTGTGAACATGGGACCAATGATGAGGGAAGGGGAACATAAACAAGGAGTAACCCGAAGAAGGTGCCTTGAAGCATATAAGCCTTGTGGTACCCAGCTAATGGGAAACTGAGAGAGGGAGGGACCTGCTCAGAAATAGGGTAAGAAGGTTTTCTCAGCTCCTGTGAGGGTGTGTGTTTGCCTCAGATATCACAAGGACATATACCTGCTTCTTGCAAGACGGTAAATAAAACAGACTTTTCACTTCACCCCTTTCTGAGTCCAAGACATTTATTTCTCACATGAAGGAGAGAGAGAGAGAGATAAAAATATGGTAGCCAAAAAAAAGGAAAAGGAAAAGAAATGAATGAAAAGAGTTAAAGAGAAAGCCATCTTTGTAAATTACATGCTGAATTTATTATATATTTTAAAAGGTAAAGTAAGTTATATAGAATAGGGATTTAGTTTCAATGCAATTCTTTTTTCTATTCTAGTATTTATATAGAAATACTCATTTTATTTACTGTTTCTTAAGCTCAATTTTTTTAAAAAAAATTAGATTAACAAAAAAAGATCACTGGCTTTAGAATCAAAGGTTCAAGTTTCAAATCTTGCCCCTGATCTTTCTATTGAGTGCAATTACTGGCAAATCATGCAACCTTCCTGGCTTGTTGCCTTTTTTGTAAAATGATGAAATTTGTTTAGAGGTCTTTACAGCTCCAGATCTGTTATTTTCTATGATTCTCTACAGCTGACTCCAGCCATTCTTCAAGTCCCATCTAGTTAGCCTTCCTGGCTATCTTGTCAATCATCCTGTTGTGACACACATACACACCATTGTCCACCCCCGCCTTCTGCTATTCACACTTCCCATTTCTAAATCTTGTTCTGAGAACTGTAGTCATATCAATGTTACTACTGCTATGGAAAGAGATGTATCAATCAACTCCTGAGACTTCCTAGGCCCCTCCCTGGTCAACACTTCCTTATAGGTGCTATCTCTTCTTTCCATCAAGATTCAAACTCATTGTAAGTACGTCTATTATTCCCTCTGAGCCAAATCTGATGAGATGGAGATTAACCTAATTCTCATTCCCCTCCTTTTTCTCCCCTCAATCATTATAGGTTTACTTTGCCTCTACATGTGATGTAATTTCCCTTATTTTACCTCCTTTTCCTCTTCTTCCAGTGTTATCCCTTTTCTACCTCTAATTTCTTTTTCAGTTTATCATATCATAAGATTCATAAAATCACAATAAACATATCATAATAATCATAAAATCACAGTAATCATATGATAATAATCATAAAATCACAGTAATCATATCATAATCATAATGTAATAATCAATTCATAAAATCAACCCTCATTCTATAAGTACTTATAACATAAATATAGTTCTCAAGAGTTATTTTTTCTTGTTACCTTTTTATGTTTCTCTTGTGTTCTCTGTTTGTAGATCAAATTTTTTGTTCAGTTCTGGTCTTTTCAGCAGAAATAGGTGAAATTCTCCTATATCATTGAAAGACCATCTTCTTCCCTGGAAGATAATGCTCATTCTAGCTGGGTAACTTGGAGGTTGCTATTCCTTTTCCTCAAATAGCCTCTGTGCTATTTGAATTATAGGATTCTGTGAATGTAGAAGGGCAGAACATCAAAAAGTTATCAAACTGTGCATACCCTTTGACCCAACAGTGTTTCTCCTGGGCCTATATCCCAAAGAAATCATAAAGGAAGGAAAGGGCCCCACATGTGCAAGAATGTTTGTGGCAGCCCTTTTTGTAGTGGCAAGAAACTGGAAACTGAATGGATGCCCATTAATTGGAGAATGGCTGAATAAATTATGGTATATGAATGTTATGGAATATTATTGTTCTGTAAGAAACAACCAACAAGATGATTTCAGAGAGGCCTGGAGAGACTTGCATGAACTGATGCTGAGTGAAATGAGCAGAACCAGGAAATCATTATACACAGCAACAAGATTATGTAATGATCAACTGTGATGGGCTTGGCTCTTTTCAATAATGAGAGTGATTCAAGGTAATTCCAATAGACTTGTGATGGAAAGAGCCATCTGCATCCAGAAAGAACTATGGAGACTGAAGGTAGATCAAAACATAGTATTTTCACCTTTTTTGTTGTTGTTTTTTGTTTGCTTGTTTTTTTTCTTTCTCATGTATTTTCCCTTTTGATATGATTTTTCTTGCACAATGTGGAAATTTGTTTAAAAGAATTGCATATGTTTAAACTATATCAGATTGCTTATTGTCAAGGATAGGGAGGAGGGAGGGACAGAGGGAGAAAAATTTGAAACAAAAGGTTTTGCAAAGGTAAATGTTGAAAACTATCTCTGCATGTATTTGGAAAGATAAAATACTGTTACTGTTTTTAAAAGATACTTTTGCTTGTTTGAATGCTTATGTATTTATGTATCATTCTTGTCCTCATTTATGCAAGATCACCCAGTATTTAGCAGTTTGCCTAGGCAAACTATGATAGACCATGAATGTTTCTTTTTTTTTTTTCTCTTTAGGCAAATCTTGACTGCTTGTTAAAAAGATCATTCTATAATCCTGGTAACCGTAGGGTCACCAGTTATCCTAAAAAAAAAACAAGTAATAGGGACAGCTAGGTGGTGCAGTGTATAGAGCACCAGCCCTGAAGTCAGGAGGACCTGAGTTCAAATCTGGTCTCAGACACTTAACACTTCCTAGCAGTGTGACCCGGGGCAAGTCACTTAACCCCAATTGCCTCAGCAAAATAAAACAAAAAACAAAACAAAACAAAACAAAAAAACCAAGTAATAAATCCCTTGTCCTAGTGAGGAATAATAAGTTCATTACTCCATTTGGAATTCCCCAGATGTTTCAAAATGTAGAGAAATTTTGGGTCCTCAAGTTATTTCAGGGAGTTGGGAGGTACTTCTTGGTCAGTGTTTTCATGTGCTTTTCCCCAAGAACCTTGTGTGAGAAAGGGAAGAATACCCTACAGAATGGGGGAATATTTTTTAAAATACTATTGTTTTCCCAGTAAATAAATTCCTTTTCTAAAATCTGATACATTTCTACTCATTTATGGATAGTGAGAAACATACCAGATAGGGACTCATGAATCACTCCATGCCTTTTAGGGTTGCCTTTTGGACCCCAAAGAGAAAAGTTGTCAGTGGTCCTTTGGGACCCAACCTGCCTATGAGACATAGTTGGGATAGTGAGTCCAGTGTGAGTGCTTCACAATTTTTTGAGGAGCCCATAGAGTACTGGGTTTAGAACCAGGAAGACTCATTTTTCTGAGTTCAAATATGGCTTCAGATACTTATAAACTGTGTGATCTTGGGAAAGCTCCAAGAAGCTGTAGTATTCACAGTGGCCTTTGCTAAGCCAGGTTAAGGGTAACCAGAAGGCCTCATATCCATTGGTGAGTTAGGGAGTTGTATACCCCAAGCATGTGAAGGCTTGGTGGGATGGGTAGGTTTAAGCACTTGTAGTAGAAAATCTAGATTTCTACTTCTAGATATCTTCTAGATAACCTTTAGGACCTTGCCACCAAGGGGTGATGTTTCATAGGAGCAATATTATCCTACTCAAGTTAGTCTAGTTTTTCCTTAAATGTTATTGAAAGTATAATTGAGACTGAATTTGTTCAGAGAACTATGGTTCAGATCAATAACATAGTTCTAATAGAGGCTCCTCCTTCAGTTTTGTTACACATACTTCCAAATTATTCACTACCATGACAAATATGGAAACAGAAAAGCTACACCCAATTGAACTAATGTGGTATCATTGCTAATACCCTTCCTATGCTATTGTTAAGTAAATGCCTTTTTATTAACTCTTAGATAACCTAGGAAGTGTCTCATTTCATCTTAGTCTTGAATCTGAACCACCAGAATTATTTGAATCAGTCCTGGACTAGAACACCATTACTATATAAACAAATAAATGGGAGGGAAGAAAATGGAAAATACTCAATAATAATTTTCACATGAATCAATATATATCAACATATTTGACTATAGCCAGAGCATAGATTAAATACATGTGTATTAATGGTATCATCTATGACATGTATAACCAATTATATTAAATTGCATTGAATTTCTTTTCCATTATGATGTTAGTTTTGTCACTGGCTTGATGTTTTTGGACCCGCTGTGACTATAGTTTTTAACTTTTTTGTGTGTCCTGGGACCCTTTGGCCATCTGGGGGAAGTCCAAGCTAATTATTAGCATTTTTGGACCTATACACCTCCATTCCTAAACTGAGTGGGTAGATGACCTAGACTGGCATTCTCAAACACTATGGATTGTGTCTTTGTCCTGGGGGGAGTCTTCCCCAGCTGAAATACTGGACAAAAAGGATTAACCTCTAAGTTCAGCTCTTTCCCTAGTCTGAACTTCACTCTGCCTCAGTTTCATGTGATCTATGAGAGACAATACAGTGTCCTTTTTATCTGAATCATCACCTTTTGAGGTATTTTTAGATTTTGAGTGGCTAAAGTCCATTCTGGCTAAGGGCTTCAACCCTGTTTTCCAAGTCAAGTTCCTTGGAATTCAATATCCAAAATACTAGCACTATACCCTTTGATCCAGCAGTGTTTCTACTGGGCTTATATCCCAAAGGAGGAAAGGAAAGAAAGGGACCCACATGTGCAAGAATGTTTGTGGCAGCCCTTTTTGTAGTGGCAAGAAACTGGAAACTGAATGGATGCCCATCAATTGAAGAGTGGCTGAATAAATTATGGTATGTGAATGTTATGGAATATTATTGTTCTGTAAGAAATGACCAGCAGGACGATTTCAGAGAGGCCTGGAGAGACTTGCATGGACTGATGCTGAGTGAAATGAGCAGAACCAGGAGATCATTATACATGGCAACAACAATACTATATGATGATCAATTCTGATGGACATGGCTCTCTTCAACAATGAAATGTTTCAAACCAGTTCCAATTGTTCAGTGATGAAGAAAGCCATATACACCCAGAAAGAGGCCTGTGGGATCTGAGTGTGGACCACAACATAGCATTTTCACTGTTTCTGTTGTTGTTTGCTTGCATTATGCTTTCCTTCTCAGGTTTTTTTTCTTTCTTGTAAATTCGATTTTTCTTGTACAGCAAGATAACTGTATAAATATCTATACACATATTCAATTTGTCAAGTATTTTAACATAATTAACATGTATTAGACTTCCTGCCATCTAGGGGAGCGGGTGGGGGATAGGAGGGAAAAAAATTGTAACAGAAAGCTTTGTAAGGGTTAATGTTGAAAAATTACCCATGCATATATTTTGCAAATAAAAAGTTTAATTAAAAATACTAGCACTAAGCTGTTTTCCAGAGTGCATTCAGTCCATAAGTGGCCATACATCACTGCCTCTCTGGTGATTTTTTTGGTATCAGACTATTTGTGACCCCCGATCCCTGGAATCTTTGCCAATTTAAGTGGAATTATTCTCTCAAAGATCCCCTTACTCATCAGGTTTTCTATAAGCCCTTTGAGTCTGGGTGACCAAGGGTGCTCTATTATTCCTTATTTCTTTTGTCCATATACAAAAAGATGCTCAAAGTGATTCAAAGTTGTATTTTCCTGTGTTTGCTTCCTCTATTTAGGCTCTAACTGTTCTCCATAATTCCATAGCTCTCCTGCAGTAACTATGCTTATAAATCATCCATTACTGTTTTTCTTCCTTCAAAATCAATAATGTCTTTACCTCCTTGGAGGGTTATAGACCTTTGCCCACTTTTGCCATGGAAACTGGGCACCTTCTGAAGAGTTAGAAAAAGAGCTAGAAAGAGAGTGCATGAAAGGATTAATATAAAATAAATTTGGCATGGAAGTAGGAGTCCCATTATGAAGATGCAGGCTGAGGAGTTTTATCTTCATCCTGGAGGCAATGGGGAATCACTAAAGACTTTTTTTTTTATTTTTTTTTTAGCAGTGACAGCATTCAATTCAGCAAATATTAAGTGTTTCAAATTACCAGACTTATGCTGGGTGCTAGGGAAAAAATAAAACAAAATTGAACCAGTTCTTGCCCACAAGAATTTAAATTCTACTGGAATAATACAAGATGTGCAAAATAAATGTAAAGTATATGCAAATTAATTTTTAAGAGGGAGAGAGTGCTACTATGGTCTTGTTAAGATTCCACATGGGATGTAGACACATGGCTAGTTCATAGGAACAATAAATAATCTGTTTAAGAATGATTTTCCCTTATTAGAGGTAAGTAGGTGACCTAGTGGATAAGCCAGGCCTCGAGTCAGAAAGACCTGAGTTCAAATGCAGCTTCAGATACTTATTAGTTTTATGATGTTAGGCAAATCACTTCATCCTGTTTGCCTCAGTTTCTCTTATCTATAAAATGAGATGAAGAAGGAAATGGCAAACCAGTATTTTTGCCAAGAAAAATCCAAAATGGATGACTGAAATGACTTAAAAAAACCAACAAATTCACTTGGGGTATAAGCACACATTTGTGTTCACATACAAAAATCCAGCTAAGGAGTTTGAATTAGTTCCACATACAATATTAGATTTAGTGATACTCTACTCCAGCTATTTTTCTAAGTCTGTCCTCCACACCTTCATTGTCTCTTCTACTGCCTCCTATATTTTAAATATCATTGATTATGATGTTTACCAGTTCTTTAAATTTTTTTTATTTTCCCCAGTTACATGTAAAAAACAATTGTTTTATATATTTTAATATATTTAATATGTATTGGACTGCCTGCCATCTAGGGGAGGGGATGGGATGGAACAGAAAGTTTTGCAAGAGTCAGTGTTGAAAATTATCCATGCATATGTTTTGTAAATAAAACACTTTAATAAAAAAATAAGAAAAACAAAAACAAAAATTGTTTTGGTTATACATATATATTCTTTATATATATATATGTACATATATATATATTTCCTTTTGGATCATGATGGGAGAAAAAAAATCAAAACAAAAGGGAAAAACCATGAGAGGAAAAAAAAGAAAAAAAGAAAAAAAAGTGAATATAGCATGTGTTGATTTACATTCAGTCTCCATAGTTCTCTCTCTGGATGTAGATCACATTTTCTATCCAAAGTTTATTGGGATTGCCTTGGATCACTGAACCACTGAGAAGAACCAAGTTTCTCATAATTGATTATTACACAGTCTTGCTTTTTCTGTGTACAATGCTTTCTTGGTTCTGATTGTTTTGTTCAGCATCAGTTCATGTAATCTTTCGAGGATTTTCTGAAATCAGCTTGTTCATCATTTTTTTATAGAACAACAATATTCCATTACTTTTATATACTTTAACTTATTCAGCCATTCCCCAATTGATGGGCTTCTACTCATTTTCTTATTCTTTGCCACAACACAAAAAAGTTGCTACAAACATTTTTGCCCATGTGGATCCTTTCCTTCTTTTATGATCTCTTTGGGATGCAGATCCCTTCCTACCAGTTCTTTCAGTAACCATAGCTACCAGTTCTTTCAGGACCTGATAATGTAGTTCATCTAGGTCAGATGATTTGAATTTATCCAAGACAACTTTTCCTTACTTATCTTGGGTATCAACTCCAATTAGCCATTTTTGTTTTGTTATTTTTCATGTCCCAACTCCATCAACACTGGCAAACTGGATTCTGTAATGTATGCATTAATATTAACAATGTAGCAATGCATTCACCTATGCAATGTTATCTTAAAGGTTCTTAGTGGGACTTGTAAAGAAAGCACACTTGAAAATACTGACTGTTCACCTGCCATCTAGAACAACAAAAATACTATTTTTTTCCTCTAGCAGATCCTTGTAAACTAGAGCAAGAAGAGTACCATGTACCATGCAGAGAATCTCTACAGTAGGTCCCAGAAGATAAAAAGGCTTATCCTAGATAAGGCCCAGATATAACAGACCTTCTGGGCTTACTTACCCAAACCATGTCAGCTGTGGCAGTTTGGGTCTCCAGAGGAGTGGATTTGAAAATCTTCCTAACACTGGCTAATAAGATTCTATCATATTATCAAATGAGATAATAATCATTAAGCACTTAACACAGGGTTTGACACATAGTAAGTGCTTAATAAATGCTTATTTCCTTCCTTTCCATTTCTCAGTTACTAGACTCAGTTAATTATTTTTTCAACTTGTTCATTTAAAAATTTGCTAATTAAATTAAAATGTTGTTTTTTTTTTAATTAATTTATTCATTTTGAACCTTAAAATATGGAACACTTCATGAATTTGTGTCATTCTCACACAGAGGCTATGCTAATCTTCTCTTTGTCATTCTAATTTTAATATATATACTGCCTAAAGGCATTTACTCAAATGACATAGCAATTATAATATTTATAAAGAGTTTCCCCTAAAACCAGGGGTTACACTCTCCTACAAATACAGAGTCCATGGGGGAAAGAGCAGATATGAACTTTAATAGTACAATTTTGAGGCACATATGTAGGCAATATATATAGCTAACACAATTTACAATTCCAGAAGTATAGGGCTTCAATGTCCACTCTTATTTATGGAGTTCATTCCAGGGCATGGTGTTAGTGATGGATGAATTGTTTCACTGCTTAGTTGGGTTGGCTCCTAGCAAAGCCATGTCATCTCCACTGAAAAGGTAGCTCAGCTGGACTTATTCCTCATGGGGTCCAGTATTTTGTATAAACTGGCAAATCTACTACTGGGCTGAACCAGTCAGATTTCTCAGTCCATTATTTACTACTCAACCATGTCACTCAGATGTTGGGCAGCTACTGCCAGGTGAGTTGGTTGGGACATTCATCTGCTGGCTCTTCTGAGAACATAGGTCTACCTACACTGGACAGATTGATCCATGGGAAACCCTGAACTACTCTTTGGATGTAGTTACCATTTTATTTTATTTTATTTTGTTTTAATTTTATTTTCTATTATATTTTGAGTCTTGAGTTGTTTTCCTTCTTGCTTCACAACCCCAATTAGAGAAGGCCAGCATATGATATACATATATATGTATAATTACATGTATATATGTTGATATACATATATATGTATAACTATATGTCAATTATTTTGTCTGAAAGTAGATAGCATTTCCCTTTATAAGTCCTTAATAATTGATTTGAATGATCATATTACTCAAAATAGTTTAATCACTCACAGTTAACTCTTCAAACAATATTGCCATTACTGTATACAATATTCTTGGTTCTTCTTATTTTACTCTGTTATTTCTTGCAAACCTTTCCATGTTTCCTTTTAAAAATTAACCCACTTGTCATTTCTTACAGCACTGTAGTATTCCATTATAATCATATATGACAACTCATTCAGCCATTCCCTTCCCCTCAGTTTCCAATTCTTTGCCACACAGAGAGTGCTGCTATGAATGTTTAGAACATATAGATTCTTATTCTTTTTTCCTGATCACCTGAGGAAACAGACCTGTAGTTTTGCTGGGTCAAAGGGTATAAGTAGTTTTATAAATCTTTGGACATAATTCCAAATTGTTCTCCAAAGTGATTAGATCAATTCATAGTTCCACCAATGTATTTTTCCATATCCCCTCTAACATTTGTCATTTCCCCTTTCTATCATTTTAGGCATTCTGATAGGTATGAGGTGGTATTCCTTAGTTGTTTTGATTTGTATTTCTCTAATCAATAATGACTTAGACTCTTTTTCATATGACTATAGGTGATTTTGATTTCTTCCCAAAATTGCCTGTTCATATACTTTGATCATTTATCAATTGTGGAATGACTCATATTCTAGACTACATTTGGTTTTATTTGTACAAACCCTTTAAAATTTAATGCAATCAAAAGTATCCACTTTATGTTCCACAATACTTTCTTTTATTTATTCATAAATTCTTCTCTTACCCATAAATCTGATAAGTAATATGTTTTATGATTTTCAAATTAGATTATGATATTTCCCTTTATGTCTAGGTTATGTATTCATTGACTTTATCTTGGTAAATAGTGTAAGATATTGATCTAAACCTAGTTTCTGCTAGACTATTTTCTAGTTTTCAGAACAATTTTTATTCCAAAAGCTTAGATGTTTGTGTTTATCAAACATGAGATTACTATAATAATTTACAAGTACATGTTGTGTACTGACTCTATTCCATTAATTTTCCATTCTATTTCTTGTCAGTAGCAGATAGTTTTGATAATTACTGTCTCATAATATAGTATAAGATCGAGTACTTTTTCCTTTACATTTAAAAAAATTAATTCCTTTAATGTTTTTGACCTTTTTTTTAACTGAATTTAATTATTTTTCCTAAATAAAATAATTTCTTTTCATAGTTTAATCATGATAGCACTGAATAAGTAGATTTATTTAGGTAGAATGGCTATTTTATTATATTGGCTTGTCTTATTCATGAATAATATTTTTCAATTATTTAAATCTGACTTTATTTGTATAAAAAGTATTTTATAATTATGTTCAAATAGTTACTGAGTTTCTCTTGGCAAATATATTCCCAGTATTTTATATTGTCTATTGTTATTTTAAACAAAATATCTCTTACCATCTCTTCTTGCAGGGCTTTGTTGGTGACATGCAGAAGTTTTGATGACATATATAGGTTTATTTTAATAATTTTTCTCGGGATAACATCTTAGGCTTTTCATATTGTTGTTTTGGGAGCTCTATCTGGTCATTTTTTACTTTTTGATTCTTCCAATATACTTTGATCCAGAGCCAGGTACAGTCATAATTCTCCTGGTTTACGAGCAACCTCAAGTACTTTTCTTCACCCCTAAATCCCTAAACAATCAGGGCCCCGGCATCACCACTGCCACCTCAAAAGCTCTCCCTCCCCATGCTCCCTGAACCACACCACTGGCTTCCACCGAGGCTGCAAGTGTCATTGACACCTCTGTCCCAGAACTGAAACCAGGGACTTCACTCTCCTGTGAGTAACCATCGGTCCTTCTCCTTCTGGAAACCACAAGCAGGGACCTCTTTCCTCCCTGCAGATGCACTTCTTCTCTTCTGGAGCCCTGTTCAATGGCAATGGAAACTCCCATCCACTCAATCTTCCCCTGATCAGCTCCCCAGTCCCCATCACCCATGAAGTGAAAATTCTCAAAGCTGCTGCCCCCAAAACTTGCTGTTTGCTCAGGCTGTAACTGCCCCTCTTTGTTCCTGGACAGACCCCCCCCACCCCATAGGTCAGATCTTTCATAAGTCCCTGCCAAGTTGTTTTAGACTGGACAACTTGTTTTAACCTGACTTTTCCTTGTCTCTGCTGCTCTAAAATTCAAGTTAAGGTATTATTTGATAGACAGATGGAGAGATAAATATATATATATATGTATATATATAATATCTATTGATATTATATATATCAATTATTTTAAGTTATTTGGAGGGCATTTGGGGAGAGCAACATAATTTCTGTTTTATTAGGCTATTTTTCCATAATCCTCTCCCTTGTTTTACTCTTAATCACCTTTACTGACCATCATGGCTGAGTGATCAACTCTCTAGCTAGAGTGTAACTGTTCTGTAAGTCAATTCGACAAGTATTTAATAATTTTATTTTATTTTAATTATTTTTTAATGTGTTCCAGGCATTTGGGATAACATATGCAGGCAAAAAGACAGACAGCCTCTGCCTTCAAAAAACTTACATTCTAGCACCAGCCCTGAAGTCAGGAGGACCTGAGTTCAAATCTGGTCTCAGACACTTAACACTTCCTAGCTGTGTGACCCTGGGCAAGTCACTTAACTCCAATTGCCTTAAGAAAAAAAAAACTTACATTCTAATGGGGACTATAACACATAAATGGGAGCTGAAAGTGGGGCTGGAAGGAATAAGATATACTCGCTGGGGCATAGTGATGGTGAATGGGAGAGGAATAAAAGATAGCTGGCCTGTGCCCTTTCTCAAACCCCCAAATAGTGGTTCTAAGAAAAATCCGCCAGTGGGAGAAGGGAGTCTCAAAGGTGGAGAGATGGTCCAGAATAAGAAGAGCCCAGAAGGGGAAGAAGCCTCCAGTTAGGAGGCAGCTGAGGGATGGGGTGAGATCCAAAGTCAGAAGCAGAGGAATGAAAGATTCCTGGGTATTTCCTCAAAAGGAAGTCTTTTTCTATGGCAATAGAAAAAGCTCAGGATGGTACTAACTTCTGCTTTTTGATTGCCCCAGAGTCATTACAGCCAGCTTTTTCATTTCCAGGAAGGAGGTGATAGAACTTTGATCTCTCTCCCTTTCTACAATCCTTCCTGATTGAAAATCAAAGAAAGGAAATCCACAAATTCTTGTGTAGATGAGTGGCTAGGAACAAGGTCTCTAGGCTTTACTGACTTCATCATATACAATTGAAGTCTTGGATCCTTATTAAAGTGTGGAATATTTATTGTGAAGGTTGAAGTCTCTCAAATAGTTTTAAGGTCCCTGCCTATTCAGCCCTACCTATCTTTAGCTTTTGCTGAAAAAAGGTACTTTTTTTTTTTTAAACAGTTGCAAAGGTCATTCTCTTTGGCAGAGAAAGCAGAAGCCAAATAAGCCCTGAGCAGTTCTGCTTTCTCTGTTGGCAGAATGACCTTTGTCCTATCCACCACAAATAATAGTCTTCTCTTTTCTTTACTCATTCTCAATATAACTTAAAAACAAATACCTCTTTTTATTTTTCACTTCCATATATATGTATATGTATATGTATATATAATATTCATATATACACATAAAATCTTGAAATATATGGGAGAGAAAAATACACAAGGAATAATTTTGAAAGAATTAATGACATATTGGATTTGTCATATAATTTATCATATTTAGCATGTATTAGCTTACCTGTCATCTAGGGGTTGGGGGTGGGGGGAAGGAGGGGAAAAGCTTGGAACAAAAAAAAAAGGTTTTTTTGCAAAGGTCAATGTAGAAAAATCACTCATATGTTTTGTAAATAAAAAGCTTTTAATTAAAAAAAAAAGAATTAATGACTGATTAATACAATGACAAAACCTAGATTCCAGAGGACTACAGAGAAAGCATTTCACCTATTTCCTGATAGGTGCAGAGTAAGACATAAAGTTTTGGATATGACCAACATGGAAATGTATTTTACTTTTCTTTTTTTCTCCCACTGGTATAATGGGAAGGTGGGCAAGAGAGAATTTTTTGAGTATGTGAATTTTTTTAAAGTTTTAAATTGAAGTTGAGATTTTTTTCTGATTTCGCTTATATCATTTTGCATTAGTTCATATGTCTTTGAATGCTTCCCTGAATTCTTTATATTCATGGTTCCATGAAACACAGTACTATGTGTTCCTTATGTTCATGTCCCACTGCTTGGTCATTCCCTAATCCACATGTTTCTTTTCCAGGTCCACAAAATAAGTAGATAGGATATTGACCTCAGTGGAGTAGGGGTGATCTTTGAAAGATTTTAATGTTAGATTCCACAGTCTTTAAGGACCCTTCCAGATTTAATGTATTCTCTGGTATTTTTGCCCCCTTTTAAAGCATGGTTTTTTGGTTGTTTTCTTGAATGGCTGGACTGGTTTATAGTTGGTGTACCTGTCCTTCTGCACATTCTCTAACACTGTCCAATTCTATCTTTCCCTGGCAGTATTTTTTAGGACTGTGTCCCCTCATCCTGTATCAGGATCCTAGCTCCAGAATAATTATTTCTTTCTTATCTATTCTTTTCCAGTGCTAAAACTCGACAACTGACTATTAGAAATCTTATCAAATATAAAGGAAGAGGAAAAGTGAGAATTTGAAAAAATATGAATTCCCATATACATTTGTTTTAAACTTTAATAAAAAATAACAAAAAAAGAGAAAAATTCAATGGTAAACTTTTTTTTAAAAGTTTGTTCTGGGAGAGGATTTTGGGAAGATGGCAGAGTAGGTCAGTGAATCTCAAGCTTTCCATCTTAGGGTGAACATAGAAGAGTTGGGGCAGAACAGGAGTCCTCCTGGTACAAAACAAGAAGATCCCAAGAAAGACCACCTGGCTGGAGATCAACCAGTGGGATGTGCAAACATTTCTGGCTACCTCTGCAAAAACACCAAGTGAGGATCCCTGTGGCAAGTTGGGCTTGGCTGGAGCCTCAACAGGAACCACAGGAGCTTTCACTTCCCGGACAGTGTGAGGAGTCAGGATCTAAATCTAAAAAGACTGCTGATTAGGAATGCCAGCCCTGTGCTATAGGGATGCAGCCTTGGGTGAGAAGGAACCAGCCTACAGAGAGTGCAGAAGCAATGGACAGGGATGCTGCTGGCTCCAGGCACTTGTAGGAGTGGAGAGTTCTTGGTTGGGGTTCCAGGTCAGAGGGAGAGTTAAAGTGAAGCTAGAGGCACTATCCTCCACCCCACAATTAAAGGTTTCTTATTTTTATTTTTAAATGACCTGCTAAAGAAGAAAGAGCCATAAAAACTTACAATAGGAATAAGGAAGACTGGGGTACATCTTCAAAGGAGGACATTGAAATAAAAAAAAATTTTTTTTTCTTCTATCCCAAAGAGTAATGTTAAATGGCTTCCTACCCAGAGAGAATTTATAGAAGAACTCAAAAGATAATTTTAAAATCAAATGAGAGATATTGAGGAAAACAAAAACTGTCCAAGAAAAAGATCATGAAAAAAAAGTTAGCCAACAAGAAAAGGAGATACAGAGTCTCAAAGATTAAGATAACTCTTTGAAAATTAGAATTGGGCAAAGGGAAGCCAGTGAAGCTATGAGGGATCAAGAAATAACAAATTATTACTATAAATTAGAAAGATTAGAGATTACATATTATCTATATTACAATATATGTATTAGTAATATATGCTCTATGTATGATATATAATATAATACTATGTTACAATATGGATTGTAAAGAATGAAAAAAAAACAGAATGTGAAGCATCTTATAAGAAAAACAACAGATCTGAAAAACAGATCAAGAAGAGAAAATATAAGAATAATTGGACTACCTGAAAGTTGTGACCAAAAAAAAAAAAAAAAAGAAAAGAATCGACACAAAAATGCAAGAAATAATCCAAGAAAATTGTCCTGGAGTGATAGAACATGAGGGGAAAGAAAAAATATAAAAAATCCATCAATCACTACTTCAACAAGATCCTTTGTGGAAAACACAGAGGAATATTATTGTTGAATTTTGAAACCCCCAGATCAAAGAGAAAATTTTGCAAGAAAGAAGAAAAAAAAATGCAAATATACCAGAGTTACAATTAGAATTATACAGGACTTAGCAGCAGCCACACTAAAAAGACTGCAGGTCCTGAAATCATATCTATTGGCAATCAAAAGAACTGGGCCTTTGGCCAAAAATATCAAATCCAGCAAAATTATCCATAATATCAAATGAGAAAAAATAGACATTCAACAAACTTGCAGATTTTCAGGATTTTCTATCTAATAAACCCAAACTCAATAGAAAATTTAACATTTAAGAGCCAATATCAAAGATAAGTTTCAAGGAACTTATCAAAGACAAATTGTTTATGTTTTTTACATGGGAAATATATATCATATGTTGAAGATTGATTTCAGGAATAGGGTAACTCAAAAGAAAGATTGGAGCAGAATTAAGGTAAAAATAGTAATTAGGTTATACAAATGAAATACTGAAGAATAGACACTTGAGGCATTAGAGGGGGAGGAGAGCTCATAGTTTTGAACACACATCAGGAATGGGTTAAATAGGCAAATATATATATATGTACATATATATATATATTTGAAGGATATAGCACCCTCCAAAATCTATAAGAAATAAAAGGGGGAGGGATGAGCAGACTGGGAAAGCAAAGGAAGGAAGAAGTTATAGCAAAGTAAATTAAGGGGCAGAATTAAAGCAGAGTTACAAGAGATAGGAAAAATATGTGTGTAGGGGAGTAGGTGTATATATGTGTGTGCCTATGTATGTACATGTATATATCTATATCTATATATGTATACATAAATATATAGTTGCTTAACTATAACTTGCTTGGGAAAGTTAAGAGGGGAAAAAAGAATAAAGTAAAAAAGGTACACAGTAGAGAACAAAAGAACCACTTACAAGGAATAAAAAAATGGACACTCGTTCCATTATATATTATTATATATCTTTTCTTGAACTGATAATTTATTGTTATATATTTTGAATCCTCCCTGATGTTCTGCTGGGTTCTGTTTTGTTTTATTTTGTTTTACATTCCTTTTTTGCTTTTATCTTTTCTTATTTTTTTTTTAAAAAGAGTTTGTTCTAAGAATTTTGAAGGGACATTTGAGAAATATCTGAAAATGAAATGCTTATCCCTATGGAGTCAGGGGAAAAAAGTATATTTTAATCTGTAATCAGTAAGGTTCTATTTGATAAACTATTCACACAGATTGTTAAGAGTGGGAGAAACTGAAGAGATTAATTCCTGTTGTAGTTGGGGTGATTCTGTCTTCAAGAGAAAAGAGATGTAGAGATCATTTCTCAGGAAGGTTTTCAACTTTATGTTACAAAAAAATTTTGTGAAGAGATTTTACTTGATCATTATGTGAAAGGCAGCTTGTGGCTCAGGTGAGTGGATAAAGCTCTAGGCCTAAACTAAGGAAGACCTGAGTTCAAATCCAACCTTAGCCATGTGACCATGGGCAAGTCATTTAACCCCTAATGACAAGATGGATCCATTGAACAAAAAAAAAAGGCAAATCACTCTAGTACCTTTTCATGAATATCTGGTGTGACTCAAATGTCAATCAAAATGTTGAAAAACTGAATATTGTAAAACTTAAATTTCCACAAGTAAAAAGAAGTCCATTGACATGTTGAGGGCTTGAGGTCACTCAGGATGTCATTGGGCATAATCAAAATAATGTAAATATTTGTATATATTACATATATATGTGTGTGATATATATATATGATTATATATGTGTTTTATATATATATGTGGGTGTGTGTATCTTATGTTTATTACTGATTCCATTTGTTAAATGTTATATGTATTTAGTAAATTTAACATTCAATTATAGATAAATAAGAGTAATTATTATTAGGGAAGGAAATTTCTTCATTTTATTAAATAGTTAACATTTAATGATCTAAAGTAAGGATTTTAGTTAATTAATGAAAATATTGTATTTGTTAATGAGAAATGACTCATCACAACATCCCTCTAGATCAGGGTGAGGGAATCTTTTTTTTCTGCTAAGGACCATTGGATATTTCTAATATCTTTCACAAGCCATGCAAAATCATCAACTTTCAGAACTCAAGCAGTGCAAGTGTTGTACCCAACTTTCAGCTCATTATCGCCTATGATTGCCTTGGCAGATCAGACCAAATGATTTTGAAGGCCTCTTATACCCTGCAGGCTGGATATTCCCCAACTAGATCATTACAGAGCTTGGGAGGATAAAATTACATAAATTAAATAAAAAGTAATGCATCAAATGGCAGATTGAGATTCAATGACATACGAGTTGAAGTATGGTAAGACTCTAGACCCATGAAACATTGCTACATATGGCATCCATCTTGCCAACTTATTTGTGGGGTAGCATCCTATCACAACTCAATATAGATACATAAATGCTTATAGACAATACAGATATTCATATGCATTGCATGTGCATATATATGTTATCACAGTGTATGTATGTATACACAGAGATTGCTATCATTTATGTAAATTTGCATTTCACAACTTTAGGTAAACAATTCTAAAAGAAACCCGCATTTCAAAAAAAAATTAAGTTTATTGTTCAATATTGTGCATTCTCTCTTCTTCCCCTCAATTAAGCACTCAGCCCTTTTCCCCTTCCCAAGAAACAACTAAAAACCCTTCTAGTAGCATGGAGAGGCTGCCAGACTGAGGGCTTGTTTTTATTGTGGTTATTCTTCATTTTTGAAAAGAACTAATGACATCACAAGGTTAATGTCTTGACTACATTGTGAATTGGATTTAAGGGAGGTAGAGTTGCCTCAGTCTTTCCCAGAGTCCTCAAAGTGGCAAGACAAAAGCCGGGATGCAGTGGATGACCTGGGCGTCTTTGATTCTGATCAAGCTTTAAGTGCTCCACGGCCCCTACTTCAGTCACCTTCATGGCTAACGGGACAAATTGTTCTCATCCGTCCATCTGCCTGGGTGGTTTTACCAGGCTGTGGTTGCTGTGCAAGCTACAACTTCTTAAAGCCTCAGGTGAGAGCTGGGTGAACACCAGATGTAGATGAGCAGCCCCAAAAAGGGCTCGGTACCTCCTTATATCCAGAGGTGCTAGTCCCCCCTGGATACCTCCTACACCCCTGTGGAAGGATCATGAAGATAACCACGTACATGCAAAACATAGTTATGGTGCAAAGGAAGTTAATCTCAGAGCAAAGGTGCTAGGATGGGCAAGGGGAACCCCACTGAAGATACACTGGAAAAGTTCCCTCGCAGAGGTGAGGAGATAGAAAATGTTAGAAATGGTGGTCAGTCTGTGCTAAAACAAGTATACTGGCTCAGATGGATTGTGGAGTACCTAAGAGAAATAAAGTGATATAAAAAGATTGGAAAGGCAGGAAAGAGCCGGACTGCAATGTTTGAAGTGCCAGTCACAGCTTTTTATGTTTTATACTAAACATAATAGGGAGCCACTGGAGTTTACGGGGGGGGGGGGGTGACTAACCGAAATAGGGCTTTAGGTAAATTATTTTGGTAGCAGAGTGGAAAATGGATTGGTGTTTTGGAGGAGAGTCCTGAAGCCAGGGACCAACCCAAAGGCTGTTGCCATAGTCTCCTTGTGACATAATGAAGGCATGCATTAGGATGGGGGTTGTGTCAGTGGTGAGAAGGGAACACATAGAGATGTTGTAAAAGTAATGTTGAAAGAGGACTTTTTTAAAGAACTAAAAGTGGTATTTTGAGAATTGACGTAACTGACTCCATTTTGTTCTTTATTTGCCACTTTTTTTTTACTACAAAGCAAATTGTCTCAACATCTAACTTCTTGATGATTACAAAAAGAAAATTCTTAAGATTTTGATAGTTCAAGAAAGTTTCTCTCTTCTGATTATCTGATAAAGCACATAGTAGGCACTTAACGAATGCTTCTTAATTGACTAATTTATTTGGTCTATATAATGGCTATATAATGAAGGGTAAGTTATTTTGTTGTAATTAGCACAGTTTCTTTTAGGGAAGTCTCTCTGACTCAGTAGTTTTCAAGGGGAGAATATGGAAATGTCATCTGCAAAGTATCTCATATGCACATGTCCATCTTCCAGAGTATGTCACATTCTGAGTCAACAATCTGCAGTTTTCCTACTTTGTATCCTAGTTTTGTCTAATGGCTAGTCCAGACCCCAAGAGAATCCTCACAACAGTAAAGATTTAGCAACAAATTGGACATGTGGAGTGAATACAATTAAGGCCCAGAGATAATTCTTGCATATGAGCCTGGACAATGAAGAATTATAGTACCTTTGAAAGTAAGAGGAAAGTGGGAAAGTGGTATGTTTTGGGGAAAAGATAGCAGGTTCTTTGGGGGGCATGTTGGGTTTGAGACGTCTATAGGATATCTAATTTGAAATATCCAGAAGCTCAGGAAAGAGCATATAAATCTACAAATCATACGCCTATCAATGATGATTAACATACAGGAGCTGATGAGATCCAGTGAGCTAACAGAAAAGAAGAGAAGAAGGGCAAGGATATATGGTTGGGGAACACCTGTGGTTAGTAGATGTGACTAAGATGAAGCTAATAAAAGAGAATAAAAAAAGAACAGTCAGTTGGCAGGAGAATCAGAAAAGAGCATCATAAAAACTTAGAGAGGAGAATTTATTCAGGAGGAGAGGCTGATTGTGTTGAAGGCTGCAGATGGGTCAAGAAGGATGAGGCCATTAGAAGTGGCCATTAAAAAATCATTGGTAACTTTGGAGAGGGAGATTCCAGTTTAATAATGAGGTTGAAAGACAGATTACAGAGAATTTAGAAGCAATTGAGAGAAGAAGTGAGGACATCAAGTATAGTCAGCTTTCTCGAGGAGTTTAGGGAAGAGAGACAGAACAAAACTTAGTAGAGATGGTAGGATTAAGTTTCTTAAGGTTGGGAGAGTTAAGAGTAAATGGAGGCATCAGGGAAAGGGAAAATATAACACTGGGAGCTTGGCTGGAGATGTCAGGGCTCCATGTATTGCTTATCCTTTCCTGTTGGTGTCCTTGTCTGACCCCCATGTGTCTGTCCCCTCCCTCCCTCCCCATGTTTTTCCTCTCATTCCTACTAGAGCCCCATGTATGTTCCTCCTCCAACTCTCATTTCTGTCTCTGGCACCCAGGTGTCCTTGAACCATGTGCTGGCTCCCTCCATGGAGGAGGGGTGGGGAAAGGAATGACCCCCTTCCTACCACCCTTTGTCCTCCCCTTCTCCACTTCCACAGGCAAATTCACATTGTATAAAAATCGATTTACAGAGAGGTCTGCTGAACAGTCCAATTACATAAAGTGAGAATAATCACATATAAAACAGGGATGTGCTGGTAGGTGTTTAACTATGGGCATATATATATATATTTATACACACATTATATATACATATATAATATGATGTGTGTATAAATATATAATGCATATAATGTGAGTGTATATACACATCTAGCATAACACACTTGTAAGCTTAATCTGTATTCATCACTTTCTTAAGTCAAGACAATTAGCAAAAAAAAGTCAAACCCTGTTTGCTGATTTCTGAAGTGTAAATACACTGAAAAGTGAACAATCAGCTAAGTATCATCCTAATGTATATATATTGTAAAAAAATCTAAGTGTAATATTGGATTTAACATATTTTGATATGTATAACATATATTGGATTGCTTGCCTTCTAGGAGAGGGGGTGAGGAAGAGAGGAAAATCTGAAGGCTATACAAAGGTCATTGTTGAAAAATTATCCATGTATATTTTTGAAAATAAAAAGCTTTTTAAAAAAATAAAGAAAAAATCTAAGTGCACTGGTGGATTATCTGTGCCTACATCATATCGGTCTTTTCAAAAGCTTCCCACTCTTTAGAATTTCATTCCTGTGAGAATCTGTCTCTCCTGGGCTGACTTTCTTTGTAGAATTTTAGTTCATGAGTTCCTACCATTTTTCTTTTGAATCCTTTGAAATCAGCTTCTACTAAATCTAGAATGCATGTCAGATTGTGTGCTTTCTTTTCAGTACTGGAGGAAGGAACAAAGGATGCAGTGTTATTGGGTAAAAAGTGGGGAATGGTAACTAAACTTTTTTCTGTTAAATTAAGAAATCCAGGACAAAGATGAATGTGTTAACAAGAGAGTGAAGGTTCCCTCCCCCCCCCCAAATGCAGTCGAATAAGAGAGTAGAGAAAGATATGAACAATGAAAAGTGGGGCAGGAGCTAAGTGTGGGGAAAGGTAGAATAGGGAGAGGACTGTTGCCTCAGTAGGTATTGACTCAAGAAGAAGTAAGGGAAGTAAGAGCTAATCACTTGACCTTGATAAACTGGGTATAAGGAATAGAATTAAATAAGGAATTACAAGTTCATAGGGGCTTCCAACCTCTAGGCCTCAGGTGACTCAGGTTCTGTAGGTGTGTAATCAATCATAGGATGAAAAGATGGGTGGAATTTCACCTTCTCTCAATCAGTTGTCAAATCTTGTCGGTTCTACCTCAACTTTTATCTGTCCCATTCCATCACAGTCACCACTAAACTAAAGATATGGCCCTAATTTCTGGTTTCTAATGGTTCTATTACTTGAGGTTCCTCATCCCTAGTACCTAACCACATCCAGAGGTTCTAAGCCTGTAGAAGTCAGAGGTACCTGAAGGTCTATGTTCCTCTAAAGTATTAGCAGAGGTTCAAAGTTCCCAGAAATCAGAGGCCCATAGTAGAAGCAAAAACATTATTAAACACTAAAATGAGACCTTGATTTATTGTTTTGCTAATTGATTGTTTGAACTTAATAAAATGATGTAGAAAATATCAATAATGTAAACTTTTAAGTGTGCCATATATTTTTTTTCAGAGTGACGTTAAACATTGTTCAGCATTTACCAGCACTTTATTATTGTTGAGTCATTTCCATCTTGTTCGACTCTTTGTGACCGCATTTTGAGGTTTTCTTGACAAAGAAACTGAAATTATTTGCCACTTCCTTTTCTAGTTTATTTCACAGATGAGGAACAGAGGCACAAGGTCTTTAAGTGACTTGCTCAGGATCACACAATCAGTAAGTGTCTGAGATTAGAACTCCTGAGTCCAAGCAGTGTTCTGTCCTATTCATTGCACCATTTGGCTGCCTCCATTTAGCAGCAAACTACTCTCCATGAGGTCTACCACTGATAGCACATATACCTTGGGAAAATTATCTTGACAGCTGTGTAGAAGAATAATTGAAGATGAGAGAGACTGGAAACAGGAACGACAAATAAATGGGTGCTCCAACAATTTGGGGAGGTATGAGGGTAGTGGACAGCCAGTGGAGAGAAGGGGTAAGATACAAGAGATAAACTTTACAGGACTTGGATAATTGATTGGATTTGGGAGATGAGGGAGAGGAAAAAGTTAAGATTGACTGTGTGGAGAGTGTGCTATTGACAAAAATAGGGAGGATTGGAAGAGGGGTGACTTTAGGTGAAAGGCTAATCTCAGCAAAGTAGCCTAAGCCATCTGCTGAAAGTAGGGGATGCCTGTGTTTTTGGAGCTTGAGAAGATGGAAAAAAGTTTGGAAGGTAGCAAATTCCTGAGCATAGGGTAAAGTTTTTGCACAGTCATGGAGAATTCATACTCATATCTAACTCATTCTTAAATGAATTTGTTAGTTTATTTGGATGTTCTATTTGAATGTTCCCTCTAATATAGAGATCACAGTAAATCTGTGTTTACTGGTTCTGTGCTACTTTAGTCCATGTCTTCCCATAAGCTCAGCATACAGAGCCACCAAACATGCTGGAGGTCTTCCTCATTTTCTCCTGACATCTCAAGGACACCAAAAATGCACTTGGGTTGTCCACTGAGCATCCTTTATTCTTGACACATGACAAGTCCATTTTCTTTTTTCTTCTTTTTTTGATAATAGATTTCCCTGATTCTTTGAAGTTTCTTATTTGTTACATGTTGCAGCTTGTTCACACACAGGATGCCTTTTCATTATCCTTTGGGTGATTCTCAACTTCAGTTCTCCAGAGACTCTACTAGTCCATGACTTAGTCAGACACCACCACCAGAAGAATATTAGTATTAAAAATCTGGTGTGAGACCCTGAGCAAGTGTGTGACCCTGGGCAAGTCACTTAACCCCATTGCCTCTGCAAAAAAAAAAATTAAAAAGTCTGGGCCTTTTTTTCTAGGAAGATCCATGAGATGATTATTATAAAAACTAATTTCTCAAAGGTAGTCAAATCTGTTTATTCAATTCTAAGCCCAACTCCATTTGCAGTGCCTATTTTAAGTTATATAGACTGGAGGACCAATTCTTTGGATGTTTAATTACATGTCATGATCTGGACAATGACCTTCATTCACTTGGGATTTTTTTCTGTGTAAGGTCACTCTCTTTTGAATGACTAAAGATCCAATTTAGGAGGTTCTGCCATGTCCCATGGATTGCTGAAACTCTGTGATGTATATGATATAATCTACAATCAGAAGCATCTAGAAGATTTTGCTATCCATGGAAAATTCCTCTTCAATTTGAAACTCCATCTTGAGTTGCCTCCATAACAGTAGCAAATGCTTTGTTTGGAGATTTGCCTAATATTTATGATCAGAGGGTTGTGCAGATTTATCTCTATATATCTTTTACATAATCTTGAATAATTTCCATGTATGGCTAGGAGATGCTTTATTGGAAGAGAGGCTTTTAAGGTGGCATTTTGCTCTACTGGATTGAATGATTTTTTTTTTATAAACAACAGCCAATTAAGCATAATTTACTTGTAAAAAGCCTACTAAGTGATGCATTGGATAAAGCAGGGGAAGAAAGTCAAGAAGACATGAGTTAAATTGTAGGCTCAGCCAAAGACTGAGTCTACTGGTCACCAAAGCCAATAATTTCAAAAAATGAAGCAATGAAGATGAAGTTTATGAAAAGGTGATTCAATTTATCAGTTAGAAAATCACTGGTAATCCTGCAGGGAACAACTTCTGCTTCAGTAGATTGATGGCCTGATACTAAAAACTAAGAAATGAGTGAGTATTGATAGTTGGACTCTGACTGTGGAAGAAAGGGAAGATACAGGATAACAGCAGCTTGAGAGAATGACAAGTTCAAATGATTTTTTAAGGGAGTAGGGCGGCAGGAAAGGAGCTGGCCAAAAGAGAAAAATTGAATGTAAGCGAATGAAAAGTGGACTAAGTTCTCAGAGTGGAGAAGACCAAGGACTCAATAGAGAGGTTGGTTTTGACAAGGAAGATCACTTCCTTCCTCAGAGAATAGGTCAATGGAGGGATGAATGAAAAGTAGTGGATTTGGAGGGCTGGAATAGGGAAAGAGTTCAAGGTGAATGGTCTCAGTTTTCTCAGAAAGACTCAGTAAGGTAAGTTCTGTTGATAGGGAGAAGGCAAGGAGGGATGTAGAGGTGTTAACAACAGCATGAAGGTGTGGAGATCACAGATTCAATAAGGGAAGAACAAAAGGAGCCTGGTTGAGGTTAAATAACAGGAATCTATAGTGGGTCCAGATGTCTGATTCCCCCTAGCAGTGTTCAATAGTTTTGGAGTAGGAGCACAGTTGACAGATGGTAGGGGGTCCCAAAGTTAAGGATTTGCAAGGAAGCAAGAGGGGAAAAGGATGCAAGAGACGAGAACAATGACTAGTTCAAGAGAATCAAGATTATGAAAAGAGGGAAATGAGATCAGAGTAGAAGGGATGGATTGGGAAACAGAGATCAGGGAGTGGAATGAATGGAAGTCAGTAAGTATAAAGAATAGGGAAAAATGAAAAGACAGGAAATTATGATCAGAGGTGGGAATTTCAGAGGTAAAAATTATGGAGGCGGCAGCCTTAGGTGATGGTGACATTTCAAGCAGGGCCTCTTCTTTGAGTGGCTGAGGTGGAACGCAGTGCAGATCATTGAGATCTGAGAAGAAGGATGAACTGGGAGACCAGCTGGTCTGAGGAAATACAACTGTCCCCTAGGGAGGGGAGAAGGATAGTTGTATGGACAAACAAAGCACTAAACAACTCGAACATTCCCCTGAGCTCACTGAGTCATTTTAAGTCTTCCTTTTCTCTCAACCTCCATATCTATTCAGATGTCAAGTCATGTTGACTCCACCTCCACGTGTCTCATATATGTCATTTTTCTGCTCACACTGTTCTAGCACAAATTCTCTCGCTGGGCCTATTATAATAATTTAATGGATCTTACTGTTTCCAATCTTCTCTCTTCCCCCTCGCCAC